>JAYGXS010000001.1:40435915-40455270 GCA_036362985.1 Ligula intestinalis | reverse complement strand
ATTTCCTAAGCAATCATCTAGAATCCACCAGAATGACTACTAGGCTGCCTTAATGCCGTGAGTTTTTTTCACAATTGGGTCAACTAAATTAACTAAATCTGCCAAACCAACTAAATAAATCCATTTTCGTTGCTGAAGCTCAATTTGGCGAAAGACAGTCGTCACTTGCGGAACGCACAGGCAAATGCTTCATATAATGCCAACACCGAGGAGCCAGGTTCCCGAGCAATCACTACGCCCAATTCCACCAAGTGTGATGGACGTTCAGCAGGTTACAGCCCGCACCACGGTCATAGAGCAATTAGCACACAAACGGGTAATTCGGTTTATCGTTAATTGTCACAAGTCTGCAGTATCGTAGTGACTGTACCGTTTAAATAATGCAACTCCATGTACACGAATTAAGCGTTTCAGCTAATAGTCATGCTTATGTCTTCGACGGACTTCAAAACGTCGGACGAATAAATTTCTTGTTCAACCGATTGCTTCTTCTTCTCAGTTGCTTTTAATTTAACGAAGGAAACCAATAATATAAGGTTGACGAATGCTTTTTGAAGCCGAACTTGTATGTTTCTATAAACGCATATTATTTTCACAGAAATATGTTGGAGAATTTTCTCTCCCTGTCTGAACTGGAAAATTTAAAACCATATGCATACGGCGATAGTTAAAGGAACCAACACAATGTAGCGTTTTAAGTTGGCATGAAGTCGATATGAAAATGATTTTTCATCTGACTATTCACCGATTTTTTGGATTCTACCGCTTATTAAGCTACATGAAGTGACGTAGATAAACCAATTTAATCCAGACACTGATGTGACCTTAAAAAGAAAGCAAAGGAGGATCAGTACTAAAGTATTACTGTAAATAGAGGGAGTATTATAGTTCCGGAAAAACCAAACCTTCACAACATCCATCCGAAATAATGTGTTGAATCTGCTGTAAAATTGGGTCATCGATACAAAATTTTGATGAAAGCAAACCACACCGGGAAGGATGGAAATACGTAATGGGGTTTGTAGGAAATTCACTTGAAAACCCCACCTCGTAAATCAAGGGAAATAGAACTAGTCATTTAAGTTAATTAATTTAACCCATAACAATGCAGTTTCACTGGTAGAAATTCCACATACATATTTAATTAGAAGTTAGTTAAATCTCTTGCGTCTTCTGATAGATCAGTATGAACTTTGGCAACAAGTGAATAATTTTTCTAAAATTGTTTAGTAGGAAATGGTTGCACATCCAACTGTTAAAAGTTTTTTATTTTGCCAGTTTTTCATGAGTAGGACACAAGTTTTGTTGATAAAATGAGACGCTGAGTGCAAACGAGAAAAAGAGATTACTAATTCGCGCATGAGGAGGTGGGATGTATGTGAAAACAATGGAATAAAAGATGACCAATTAGAATATGAGTGACTTATTGGATTGAGCATCGGTAATTATTTAACTCTTCCGTTAGCAATAAAAGCGGGTATTTTAAGGGTGTCTTCAAGCGCCTTCAAGCAAGAATTCCGCCTATTTTTTTCCTTCAGCCCAAATTAGTAGGCAAAGATGTAAGTTGATACTTTAAACTTCGGACATTGTCAGATTTCACCATCGGATTTGCAGTATCCCAGAGGTTAAATAAAAATTCCTAGCGGCGGAAAAAAGAAGCCGTATGGTGAGTCGAAATTCTGCTCTTTAAAAGGCATTCTCATGTGCTTTCTTGACAATGCTGCTGTTATTTCAACTAACGAGCAAAAGTACGAACCTTTACTTTTGATGAAATTCCGTGCGCTCATATGTTCTGTTCTAGTAGTTCCTTTAGAGTGGAATGTTGATGTTCTTTTTGTAAGACTGAATAGATTCGCCGTAAAAAAGTTCAAACGTTCTTTTCGATAGACCTACAACGACAAATGTGAAAGGAAAATATTCTCTGCGCCCTTGGCTGTTTTAACAAAGTATTTTAAGCCGCATGCTTATGTTCCACCTGAATTATTGTACAGTCAAAATAAGAAAGCCTGCATTGTTTGAAAAAACAATGTATCTGACTACTGATCATATCTCGGTACAGCGTCATCCATATTAAGCGCCTATACTCCGCTTCAGACCAAGTTTTATCAATTTCCATTCGTATATTATTGGTCGCCAGAGCCCTCAATCAGAAAACGATGCATTGCTTCGACATTTGCATTTCATACTTTTAACTGAAGAGCCTTGTGTAACATGCATGTTAGCTTCCTCCAGGCGACATGTATGATACTCGAAAGCATATTTGTTCCTCTGATGGAAACTTTGCACCATTAATGGAATATCCTTAAAAAGCTAATCAAACCAATGCAAACGTTGCATTGTCTTAGAAAAGGAAAGAAAACAAGGGCCCTACTGAATATAGAAACAAGTCAATCTAAATGTGAAAGTTCTGATCGATCGGGCTTTTCATAATATTGGTGGGATAAAAGGCAAGATATCAATTACTTTAGCAAAAATGCTTAGGAAATTACTAGGGAGTGCTGAAAAAGTCAGTTTTACCACGTGAAATTTCAACTATTCACCGGACGCTGCTGTCACTTGACCTGGCATGGACATACACACCCTACAAGTATCACGGTTAAACATTAAACTTCTTAAATTAGGAACTAGTTCCAAGCAAAAAGTCCCATTGTTTGAGTATGCTATTGCACATGTATAAGTGGTTGATAAGTGGATATTACTTATTTTATGCGGCAAGTCTAATCAAGAAAGACTTAAATACATGCTTTCCTACCTTCTCATCTTAGACCTTAGTTTATCAAATTGTCTTATTTTTACTATTGATGATTTAATGACTATGATGACATGTTTGCGAATGTCCCTGCAGATATCGACGTAGTTGCTCCTTTAAATGCAGCAAATGGTGCACATCCATCGATCTAATTCAGGGTGGAGATGGTAACGGTAAGTAAGTTCCCTTTCGTATACGTCCTTCTACAGAAGATATCTGACGGCAATATTCGAAATAACGTCCATCAGAAGGAAAACTGATCTGGATAGTATACTTACGTTAGCAGTCTTGCATATCTCCAACAAAAAACATAACCTTATAGATTTTTTAGATTCATTAGCTATAAAAACCTGTTACGCTAAAATATTTGAAGAGAAGCTTAGGAAATTAAGGTCCTGTTTCGTGAGGATGGCTACGCCGGCACTTTTATTGCAAACACAGAAAACCCTATTACTCAAAATCCTTTTTCAATTCAACGTCGTAAAACAAACATCTTGATCCAAATATCTGACGAATCTCCCCTGTTTTATCTAAGTTTTGTTCCACTGCTTCAACATCTGCGATTAAAACAGCAGTGGCGTTTCTACGAATTGGCTAGGCAGTGGCGCAATTCTCTTACTTTGGTTGTCTTATGCTTGCGGGTGCAGATGCTCAGTTGTAGTTATTGCAGGAAGGCCTCTTTATTGCAGTTTTCGATTCAGAGTGCCTTTCCCTCCTTGCTGGTTTTGGAGTTTGCTCGTTTTGTCGCATTTTACTTCCCGGTTAATTAATTTTGCTAGTTATCATTAGCCACCGTAGTTGTAGAATACTTTCGATCATCTGATGCACTCCTTGATAGTCTTTTCTAGGATTTTGAAGTCAACCTCTAGTTCTACCGGATCTACTCTATCTGCTTGTTTTCGCACGGACTGACGACTGCCGTGGATTAAGGTCTTTGGTACAGGCAGCTTGTTTGTGTTTAATACGGTCGCAAGTAAGACGAAAAGAGTTTTGCAGAATTTTTCCTTTAAACCGTCCGATTTCGTCAGTGGGGGTTGGGGAAAGTGGCGGGCTGCGTGCAGTTACTCACTGTGAGTTACCTTCCACGATGTGGAAGCTTCAAGCTTACGAGACGATTACTCACACCCTGAAAGAAGCGGTAGAAGTGACTTATTAAAGCCGTAATTACCAACATGTTTATGTTACCGTTGTTGGTATTTCCACCTTGATAGCGTATACTATTAGCCCCCCCAATGAAGATCGTCTAGTCCTTCTAAATATCTGCTGAACCGAACTATGGGTCCTGCCCATGATTAAGTGTAAAACTAACGCCGATGTTACGCAAGCCAGCTACAGGATTACATTTCACTCTTGCCCTAGGACGTTTATGTGGCGGGGTGGAATATAGGCTGGGAATTCTTATGTGGACAAAAATGCACCTGCTGAAAACCCCTTAATTGCTTTAGCTTGCCGGGCAGAGACTTCGTATGACTTCACACGGATGCCAAGGCCGTAAGAGGTAGAAGTATGTGCTGGGTTTATCGGTGCGTTTAGTGGAAATGGTTAATGAGTTGATGTAGGACGGTACACCGAGGAACCATGCCACGGTAGCCTTCGTTCCATTCCACAACATTTTACGCATAGTCTAAGGCTATGAAGTCAAGGCAAAGATGAGGCCTATGGCATAATGATTTAAGATGGAAATGTGTACGTTCGTTTTTCCATTGGTAACTAAAGTAGGCGCTCGAACAACAATTATTAAACGATCAACTCGCAACGGTATAAAAAAATGAATTTGTACTAATAAATGACAGGTTTTGAAGAAAGTAAACTAAACTTCGCTGCTAAGTTTTACTTTCAAAAAAGCTATCCAGCTCCGACTAAAAGGAAAATGTGCTATTATTCAACCTTAACTATTCCATCATGTGTACTTCACATGAAAACTAAGCGAATTATATTTTTCAAACAAAATATTCGTGCGATAACCGTATCTTAAATATAATTATCTATAAGAAATCCCAATAGACAGTTATTTCCGCAACTTTGCACTTCACGTTAGGAGGTGGTTTCATAGCATATCGTGTTACACGCAAATAAATAGAATGACATACTTTCATCAATCGGATAGTCTCTTAAAATAAAACAATTTGAGGCAGAGATATAAGATTCGAATATAATTCAAAGTACACCATAAATACATTTCAAAGGATAGATGAGGACGCTAGATCATCCGTAGGCTTACAGGTGTGTCGCAAGTTGAATTCCTAGTTTTTGGTGGACAGCTGACCCAAATCTCCGCCTAAGACCTAATTGTTTCTGAAGACCTATTTGCAACTTGATACCGAAACATTTGCTGATGTAGGTAAGGTGGATGATTATTGCCTTCATTAGTAATTTGGTTCACGTTTTAACGAAATTATTGAACTTCACATTATTTGCAGAAATTTTCTAGTAACCATTAATATTTGCAAAATTCCATTGGAAAGATGCCTCTCAAATTCTTTTAGTCTTCAGCAAAATTGCGAGGCATCCTTTTAGCCTATTCGCGGATGGATGTACAAAACGGTGGGCAAGTCATGCAAAATGCCGAAGTTTGCGAACTATTGATAATCACTGGGAAACCAGCATTTACTCGTGTATGAAATCTTAGATATAATAATAAACAACATTAAGAAAATGTGATGCTAAAACACTATTTAATGCACTAATAGTTTGCTACGAACAATGAAATTTTCCTCATAGTGCTCATGCTTTGCGGACACCATGGGTAGTTATAAACCAGAACAATGTATTGAAATCTTATCGTCAGTTAAATGGATAAACCTACCTCTTTCTTGAGAGAAAATACTTTTTTGAGGAAAATTTTTATAAATATTTCTCTTGAATCAATCACAATTAATGTTAAGCGCGGTTAAAATATTTTAAGTGCATTTTGTGGCAAATAACTTCACACATTGCCAAAAATATAAACACGTAAACTTAAATCGTTTCTTGTTCCTAAAAACAATGCGGTTCCTTTAAGATGACTTTATCTGCGTTTTTAAAACTTCAGACTACATTTTCCGGTTCTTGAAGTTACATAGTTAATTTTTTCTCACTGATTATGGGGGTTCTCCATAGAATAATGCATATAAGTTAAAATTTTGGTTCTGTCATACTTAATCTTACAGGAAATTATTTCGGTATCAGTCTACCTCCCAGTTGGCCGCAATTACTGCCTAGTAATATACTAAATAAAAAAGCAGTTTTATTGCTTAGAAGTTTTCTGAAGATAAAATCCACTTACTAATCAAAATCACGTGACGAATATATGCTTAAATACCAAATCCAATTTTGTCATGACTTCTGCTGGAATGCTTTGCCTCACTGTGTGTAAAGTTGTTTGTTTTTTTTTTCTTGGAAGATATATTAGTTCGTTTTGGCGTTGACGAAAGCAAAATGACGTAAGGCCATAAATCGAGAAAAGTTTGTCTCCAGCAGAGAATGGAGTAAAATGAAAGTTCCAGACTATTAATTTCCATTATGCGATCAATCACTAATCGCATCCAAGCAGACGCCTACACACTGTTCAGGTCAGATTTCGAATAAAACTCTCACCTACCATGTTTACCTAATGTCCCCTTCCTACATCCTTCATAATTGCAGTTACGTTTGGTTGACACGATTGAAAAAGTTTGCGAAATTTTACGATAACCTGTTAAAATCAACTTATTATCTTTTCTCCGCAAAAATCTGCAGTGAAAATCCATTGTAATGTCGGACTTTACCGTATAATTTGTATATCAAAAAAGTGGGCTGATGGAAGTTATTAAGATCAAACAAATTCGAGTCACTTTTTAATGTGACAAGTGTTTTGAACTTCCATGAAGTGCTCAGAGGGCGTATGATTAAAAATTGTTGGCTTGAAACTACCTACACTAAGCTTTTGCCTCGACTGCTGTCCTGGACGAAAACAATTGTTCTCATGGCTCAATATGTTCATTCTACCGTGCTGCTAGGATAGTTGAGGTGGCACCTTCCGGCAGTAACTTATGAGTAATGGGCCTGTTCAATTGTATGCGCAAGCTCAGATGAAGACTTTCGTTTTATATCATTTTTAGACGGCAGAATGCGTCCTGCATGCAACTTTGATTTCTCACCGGTAAACTAAAGGCCATACCAACGGCAACTGCAAATGTGCAATTACGAGCTCTTTAGTAAAGGAGTAAAAAGAGAGCCAGTACTTGCTCTTGGTTCTTCTTTCATTACGTTTTTCGGCTGATCACTTTTCGAATTTTGAGCGGTTCCACTCAAGCTGAAATTTTAAATCGGGCAGCATGGTAAAGCTAGGGTGAGGATGCCAACTTCTTATGTGACTGCCTGCAAGAACTCTAGATTGGCCGGTGCGCCACAAGGAAGCAGGATACATTCAGACAACCAGATTCGCAAATGCGTTGTGCGCTTTTATTTACTGTTTACCGTTTTGCCTTCTTGTTTTGTTTCGATTAGACCTAGAAATAGAACTAGATGAAAACTTAGTAATCATGTTATAAGTAAATTGGCTATAGGCTGCTGTTACACACGGAAGAAATAGATAAAAGAAGTAAAAAAGCTGTAAGGACGAATCTAGTGAAGACTGAGACGTCCGCTCCTAGCCTACTTACTATACTCCGCCAGCCATAAACCAACATATCCCAGAGAGACCCATGAAGTTAGTGTTCTCCAAACCTTAGAGGCAAACATTCTGCTAATTCACCGAAAGAGAGGCAGCGACGTACGCAAAAAATGGGTGCAGGCAATCGTATGCTAGTTAAATTTCATAGTTCGGTTAGAGAACAGAACATGCAGCTTGTAATTATCCTGCTAACAGCCAGTATGTTCTGAGACTCGCATCTCATCTGGAAGATAAATTTGACTTATGTCTCCGCTAGAAAATTTGCCTGACTTCACAAGTTAAACTAAATTGGCTCTGGATTCAAGCATGGTTGTTCATTGACAGCCTGCCTCTTTTCCGTTATTATTATTTCTAGTTTGGCTGCTTTCAGCCTTAGGAAATCAAGAATTTGTCAAGACTCGAAGACCAAGCAGGATAAACATAGCTTACCGAAATAAGGGTGATATAAATAGGCTTCTGTTTGACATTTAAGCAGTTTTTTTGAGCCATCTGTTTTATGAGCTTGACAGAGAATACCGAAATGTTCAGCATTATCTATGCAAGATCTCGCTAAGTTCCGAAATGGCGGACTCGCGTGTACGAATTGAAAACCGCTTTGGTGGTGCCTTATTATGGGCTCCTACGTGGCACGAAAAAGTCTTGCGGACGAGTGCCACCGACTCAGTCCCCTGCAGGTTATAGTAACTGGCGTACGAGCAGTTATAACGAATTTTTTTACGCGTTTCAGCATGTGTGATTACGGAGGGTTCATACTAGGGAGGTTGGCTGGCTAATATCCCTTGTTGGATCCGAAGCCCCGCCGGATGGGTCACAATCCCGGCGGCAAGGACGAGGAGGAGACTGAACAGCATGTTTGGGAGGGGCTGCTCCATCATCAAAAAAACAGATGGAGAGGAGGGGAGGTGGATCCACAGTAGGAAGGTTTGGTGTAGCAGACCTTGGCCGCCCTGAGGGCGGCTGGAAACGTGGTCGAAGACGCTTTTGCTGTGATTTCCTACTAGGGAGGTCGTACCCCCTGGTGGTGTAAATCCTGGTGTGTGCATGTCAAGAGAGCCAGGTCATACTGTGGCGCGCGCAGACAGGTTCGCCCCCCCCCTGTGAGCCACTACGTCTACACCGCACTCGCCTAATGACCAGCCCAAACGATGGCCTCATGCTAGAAGTGGGAGAGAGGGTGAGGACGAAGGTTCAGCTCTCTTCCCTCACTATAAACAATCTGACACGCGCTTGATGCAATCACTTTGGACTAAAAGCCGTGGCTTGGAGGGTTGCCAAGTGAAGCGATAACTCGGACCGTGCGGTCAGCTAACTGTGGGTTGCGTTGTGTGGAGTGGAGTGGAGTGGAGTGGAGTGGAGGGGCTGACTGGTGAACTGAGAGCCAGGCTAAAATATCCCCTTAATGTGACCTTTAATGCATCCTTACTCAGCTGGAATCCGAGCCGCCCCCCTCTACGCCCCCCAACTTGGCTGTAATTTTCTCGATGTGATGGTCCATGAGTCAGCACCCTTTCCTATCTTCGGTTTAAAACTAAGTTGGCATTTATTGCCTACCGGCTGCAGCTCGTGAAGAATAAACTTCTAGGAGCAAATAAACACTTTAGAGGTGCGATTAACTTTCCGCCTAATATCCTTCAAACGCCCTGGCTATCGGATATGTTCTAAATGATCGTACCACGTATTTGTTAGCTTAGTAATCTGCGCTCTTTGCAGGAAGGTATGCGCAGAAGAAATACAAAAGTAGAATAATGTAGCTGTTTTTGTAGTAGTTTACTTTAATTATATTCAGCAATGCTGCCTTTTGCTTTTCTTTCCGATGCATACTTTGCGTACTGCAAGAAGCAAAGCTGAACGGCACAGTGTAAGGTACTATTTCCATTCAATCTTCTCAGAAAGATATTTTGCGAGGAGCATCTTAACTACTTGGAAAGAAGGTGGCTGAATTATTTTTTCGCTCTCGTACTTCGGCTCCGTAGGAAATAAAGACGATACGCTTTGTTGTAACCTGGTGCGTTCCTGTGTCAACACCGGTTATTTTTTCCCGGTAGGTGTTAGGAATGGAAGACAGAAAAGGATAACAGCTAGTACTTTACTGTCACTGGCACTAGTACATCAACTCTGTTTCCGTGTCCTTCAGCAGAGTCCCCGTTCTGCTCGCAGCTTTGCTATTTAAGGGGCAGTCTTCATTGCACCCCATTGGCTTTCCATTGTCATCGTGCGCACGCTCGCTTACGCACGTCTGGCATCTTTCTTCAGCGTAAACTCACTGATAGCCGCAACCCAGCTCCTGGGGCAGTCTGACTTCACGTGCCTTCTGTGTCCTGGCCTCATGTCCGCCCTTTGAAGGTCGATTGTAACTGCAAGAACCGGCCATGAGTCAGGTTCCTTTGTTCTGGTAATCTCGGGATTGCCCGAGTGATAACTCGCGTCCGGGCCATCCCTACACCTCCTGCTGCTAGAAGAATGGCTTGTCTGGCGGACGTTTAGTCCTAGTTGCTCCCCCGCATTCCTGGAAATCGTCTACCTGACTGAACTGTCTTTCTGCTCTGGTCATTGATCTTGGAGCAGGTATTACTGGCTTAATCTTCTCCTCCACCGTCGGTAGCGAGAAATGACCGTTTTCTACAGCGTCATTCAGTGCCGTTGATCTTCTCGTACTGCACCTCTTTCTTGTCTGCAGCTCGGTAATGTCTGCACCCCGGCCCTGTCTGCAGCTCGGTAGTGTCTGCACCGGAGTCCTGTCTGCAGCTCGGCAGTGTCTGCATCTCGGTCTATTGCCTCTGTTGCTCCCGCTGCTGTTGCCTCTGATGCAACAGCTCCTGTTGCCTCTGTTGCTGTTGCGTCTGTTGCTGCTGCTCTTGTACTACAGCTCGGGCTTGCCTGCAGTTTGGTTTTGTCTGCCGCTCAGTATTCTCCGCCTCTTGGGCTTGTCTGCAGCTCTGTCTCATCTGCGGCTCGGTCGTCTCCACTTCTGTGGCTGCTGGTGCCTCTGTTGCAGCTGATGCTTCTGCTGCTGCTGCGATGGCCTTTGTTGTCGCTTTTTTGATCTTTTTCTCACCCCTTGTTCTCTCATCCCGGCCAGTCTCCTTCCCATCTTCCTGTAGGAGAGCGATAAAATTGGTTTGTCTTGCCTCCGACATTATCATAATCTGTTCGAAACTGATCATCTTGTGAAGTCCTTATAATGATCTTGTGTCTTCACCCGCAACTGGAGTAATCACCTGCATCGCCACTGTTGTAATCTAGTGTGTTCCTGTGTCAACACCGTTTATGTTCCCCCGGTATTTGTTAGGAAGAGAAGACAGAACAGCCAGTACTTTACTGTCACTTGTACCAGTACATCACGCTTAGCAGATGTTTTCTATTTTTTATATTTCCTTCAGAGAAGAAAAAGATGATCAACCAAATGTAATGTAGCTAACGATACTATGACTTCGCCTTTAATGAGGCCTACTGTCTTGGTTTATAACCAACTCCAAACACAAGCTTGTTACTCACATAGGCACAACCTCTATGCCAAAAGAGCTATTTCTATTCATGGTGTTGATAACAAAGCAGTAATTTGGCACTTGACATTTGCGTTTGAAAGCAATATCGCATAATGTCTGTATATAACAGTGGTTGGGGGTAACTCGATACAGAAATGTTTCGGGCTTATTTGCCTTCATTCAGCCAAGCATAACACGGACCACTTACTGAGACCGGAAACTCGAACATGCCAACCAAAATGGTGCAGAATGTCCATAACTAGGGTCTAACGGATTGGGTTTAAGCACAACATCAAACAGAAGTTCATGACTGCTTCACAACGTGCCATTTTATGTCACTGCAGATCTGGAATTTCTTCACTCTGAACAGAAAATAACAGGTGAAAAGAGAGAGAAAGCTATATTTTGAAGTTAATCACCAAAATTTGCAGCAAAAAGGCATTCATTAACTGCGCTTCGATGAAGTGCTTATGAACTACGTCTTAGATTTTAATGTTGTACCATCGGCGCCATCTGTGAATGCGCATGTTTGTGTTTCCGGTCCCAGCTAGTGGTCAGGGTTATGCTTGGCTGAAGGAAATTAATTAAACCCGAAACAAATTTGCCTAAAGTACGCCCTAATGCGGTTGTTCGTCACTGCTAGTTTGGCCGACTTCGGCCTAGCAGATGGAGGGTTGTTCGTGACCTCTTCAACCTATAAGGAAGACAGAAGCCAACAGAAGTGAAGATGCGAGTTCTGAGCAACAGTTCAGAAGAAGATATGACCACTGGAACAACAGTTTTATTTTCCTGACGTTTATGAATCTATCGAGAATCCTTAATTAAAGGTAATCGTAGGATAGCCTAAGACGTGCGCAGATAGGGGTGACACATTCACAGATTGCACAGTGTTCATATTTCATAGCAGTTATCCGCATGCAAACTTTAATTATCAGCCCTTGTTACCACCGCCTAGGGTCCTAAATGGTGCGCTAGTGGCTTAAAACTTCGCGTTCGACTCAGTAATTGCCGTGATTTGCTTGTCCGTGCTGGACGTGGTGTTGATAACTGCGCGACAATATTGCTCGCTTCGTCAGAGTTTGTGCTGGGTCCAGCCCTTCCCACGTGACGGCTTTTCTTGCCCAGGAATAGTATCAGTATGCAGTATGGGAACACCTATCATTGCGCTTGTTGATAGACTAAGGGGGCCTGAGAACCATGAATCCAGCAGTGACTTCCAATGTCTCCAACGTAGTTGCTTTGTGCACAGCTACAACAGATCCGGTAAACAAATCCTGCTGTGTCCTGCCATGGCAGTGGGTTTTTCAGTCTAATGCCCGGCACCTGATGGTTGCTTCTGGCCGTTAGGCAACTCCAAATCCAAGCGAGGTGAGCATGCGGCTGACCGCTTCCGATACATTCTTCACGTACGGAAGATCTCACCAAAATGTTTGGCCTGTTGGATGTGGTTTTTTTTCGTTTGCGAATGCATTGATTGACAAAATTGCACAGGTAACCATTCGATCTCGGTATCCATCGAAGATATTATAATTCAGCAAATTTGTATTCCACTTCGCTGCAATACATCTCAACGCGCCGAATTAGCGCTCTTACGCAGCTGCGTTTTTGACCGACCAGGTGGTTGCTGTTGTAGTTCAGGACTTGCATGGTATTTGTTGCTTTTTTAAAAAATTTCGTTTTTCGGCTTTTAACGTTTTGCAGCAAAGGGGCACATCCAGGAGGGCCAGTCAGTTGTTTTCTTGTTCTTCCGTCGCAAATTGAATGTTCAGGTAGACAGCTTATATACGTTCCTTGAAAATCAACACCTGAACAGGTGAAGCCAATTGGACCGGTGTGCGTCGATGAAATCATAATTGTTAAGGCTCGTTGTTAGGTTTTCGTATTTCTATCAACGTAGGAATCGAGTTATGGTTCCTGATTATTTCTGAACATCTGGTAATCGGAGTTCTGATTTATTGATTGAGGACAAAATAAGCTTGAGACAGTTTTGGATTTATATGCCCAATCTTTTGTCGGCCACCCTTGGATGCGTGTAAAAAGCTGAAGATGGATATATGTATATATATGGCGGAACCGACGAAGAAAGGGGAGACCAGAATGACCATTTCTGACCTACTAGTCGTAATCAGCCACTCATGTCGCAACACAGTGGTGACTACCCTTGAGATTCAAACCTGCGACTTTTAGTCATTGAGTGCAACATTCTACCATTGCTCCACAGGCCTTTTATTTTTTGTCGGTTGTTTCCGGGAATATGGTAATAGTAGGAAGCTTACCTATCTATCTCAGTAAAATGTATGTCTCCTTGCCGAGATTGACAAGCCCGCTAAGTTTTTCTATTTGGTATTACGTTTACTACTCCCCGAGGCGTGTAGACTACTTGAAGTATAGTTGCTATGTTCTAATGGATTTTTATAAACTAAAGCCTTAGTGACTGTACACTATAATAAGATGGCATGGTTAAGGGATGTGTGTTATGTCCTGGAATGTGGCACTAAGTTCATCCTACGCCAGTATGGGTTTGATAATAGTGATGATCTACCAAAGCAAAAATGCTTTATTCTCCATTAATCAATTAATAAACGTATTGTTCATTTATTTATAAGACGGCATACAGATCCCAAATTGCCTCACGAAAAAAACCATAGCAATATAGATTCTAGATGAAATATATAAATTAAAAGGTATGTTTAACAGTCAATACGCTTTTTAATTCTAGTGCCCAGTATCTCGTGGTTTTAGCCTAAAAACTTCACCGCCAATGAAAACATCTACGGGCAATCCATAGATTTACAGTTTTCATTAACTTACTGCTGAAGTTGTGAATCAACAGTTGGTTTCCGGACACCACTCACTAAAATGGTGAGCTCGGCGTGATATGTGCATATTTTCCATTAGTGGACAGTTTTACGTGCTAACACCGAAAGCCCTAAACATGCCACATATGCTTATTTCAACTACCCTTCATGCACGAACAGCCTGGAATTCTCGCGATCGTCTTTTCTCTTCCACTCATTTCCGGGTGATAGACGAGTGCCGTAAATAGCAACCGCCTTGTGCATCAGGCTAACTGACGGCCTGTCACTCCTACACGCTACAGTCTGTCACGGACTTGCTTTACTGCAAAAAATTCCATAGTTGCAGGTTTTACCCCAACCCTTTCACATCATTGCCGACAGTTGTTTGCTCGATTGCTGACTGAATCGGTTTTCTTCGCGAACAACTGAACAATGCATTATCTTTATACCAACACGCCATGAGTAACTTAACAGGCAGCCAGCAGGGGTCCATTTGCTTTTCTTGTCAGCTGTAAGATAGCAAAGTTAGCTTTTCTTTTGGTCTGGTAAACATTTGTCAACGCTTTTTACTAAAATGATACTCTCTTAAAAATATTTTCAAATAACAGGAACACAAAGAATGTATTCTGTTTCTGGCGTGACATCCCGTACAATCATCGTTCTCTTTCACATACGAAGTTGAAATTGCAATATCAGTGAATCAGTCGCTCAGATCGAAAATAAGTTTATAATATGAAAAGTCAATTGAAAACTGATTTTTTGTGCCCTTAGTCCTGTGTTTCACTGACTCAAGAGAAATGAGACCATCGACTGTTTTCGTGGGTGGCAAATTATTTTTGATGAAAGTCTGAATGGAAAAGGGGTAAGCCGATAACAATGTTCAGAGAAGAGACGGTAATCACTACAATACGAGGCAATGAAACAGGAGTTTAAACGCAAGGTACTCTTAAGAACCATTTCTAACGAAAATCTACATGGTCGAAATGAAACTGAGATGCAAAATTGAGCATCCTAGCCTGCAGACATTTGCACGGCCGAATAAATTTGGGGAAGTACCAAGGGAGATTCAACAGAAGAGAAACATGCTGGTGTCAACACTGCTCGAGTTGGTTTATGAGTTCGAAATATAAAATGCTAAAGGAAAAGCCAAAGCTGAGGTCTCACCGTCAGATATTTTTTACGAATAGCCAAAGCTTTCCTTTTAAGGTTTGATAAGTTAAGGATTTATCGTAAACACATTTGTTGTTAGCGGTAAATGGAATATACCAGAGCAGCTTGAACGTGTCACAGTGGTGGAACGCGAACTGGATGATAGGCCTCTGCCATACAGTAAGCATCAGATATTAGAGAGCTGCTTTACTAATGATAAAAAGGATAAAGAAATTTAAAATGAAGAAGCATAAACTGCCCTCATCTATTATAACAGGTCCAGATATAAGGAGAGAGTCCCGATGAGAAAGGACGATTCTGTGAACGCATTTCTTTGTGAGAATTCGTCAACAAAGGTTCAAATATCCTAAAATCTTAACGTTTCTCGCAAATTAAATCTAGCCAAACTGCTTAAATAAGTTACGAAATGTCGGGCGCATTATTCGCTCAAGAATCCCGAAACAAAATTGGGAGGAAGAATGTAGGGTAAGCATTCAATGAATAGCAAACGGTCAATTGTTCAGCAAACGAAAAAGCGGCCTATTTAAAAATCAACCTAAAACCATATTTTGAACATTTTCTAGGCATATAGGCCAGCTTTTCGTCAAATCACAGTTCATTGGCTTCACCCTGCTCGTCTCAAATTACAGGTACTGAACAAGGCAAGTTGGCTGGGTGGCAACAGCTTCTGGGCGAAGTTGAGGTGGATTGGCTACATTTCTTCATCGAATGCTAATTTAAAAACCCACACTTTCCGGTGTTTCGGGTTTCTTATTCATCGGCATGCTTGATTGTCCATTTTTATTCATCTTCGACAGAAGCTATGTAGCTTCTCTTAAACCTATAGTCCAACTGATGCTATCGTGAAAAACACTCACCTGAAGTCCATTTAGGTTAACTTCGTTGGCTAGCCATTAGCCTACTATTAGTAAAGGATTGCCAAGGGCTTACACAAAGAACAAGAATTAAGGCTGATTAGTTTTCCATTGGCAGACAATTTGACAAACTGAAGTTGTTGTTTAGGTTCTATTTACTCACTTATCTATTTTTCATCCGTTTCCATCGGTCCCACGAAACGTAAAAAGTCTAAAACTTTTTTCTCCATTTTAAAAACAGCTGCTCTAAAGTCAGTCGTGTTAAGCATCATCTTCTTATATAAAGATAGTTTTTTCAGGGAGAATTACTGTTTTTAGGATATTTTGCCGACATATATTTACGCGACTGCCAGCTGCAAAGATGAAGATCCTAAATAAACGGGGAAAAACAACTATTCTTCAAAATAAACGGTTAGCACTAATAAACAAATGATGGTAAAAGCGCTCACCTTTATAAATACTCAAGTGATTTATTTTTATATAAGATTTACATGACTATTCAAATAAGTTTTCCAACTTTTGAATTCCACGTCTACAAAACGACTGTTTTCAATAAAGCACCCTGTAGACGGACAAATCAGAACCAGATGGATCTTCGCTTCCCCAAATTCTAGGACATACTTTAAGCACTTAAGAATATAGTGGTTTGACGATTCAATGTAGGTACTAACAAAGACCAAGCGTATTGTTAAGTGACGAACGATGAGATTTCGCGTGAAAAAATAAAACCTAGAATATTTGTCCTCCACAAAGTTTATAGGGAGAAATACGCAATCATGGAAAGCATTATCCGACAAGCCGCCATTGAGACAGTTTTAAAAGTGCTTTCATTTGTCGAGGCACTTTAACCTCCGAGGGGAAGCTAAAAAATCGAATGACACATTTTAGAACAAAATGGTGGGGTGCAACCACCACCAACGCCAGCAATGTCAGGGAATTTAAAACTTCATGTACATGTTTGCGACGAAATGTAAACAAAAGTTAACTGCGTAAAGCGGTATGCGCGCATTTTGGACTTGGGCTAGGTAACTAGCTAAAGTCACATGTCGGTGGGAAAATTACGTTGCTTCTTCAATTCTCTCAAAAACTGAAATAAGTGTGAATTGTTCTAAAATGGTGCTAAGAAATGTTCCCAATGGAGCCTTATAGTGTCAAAAACATGAAGATAATACGATTCGAACGTATTGCGTTTTAAAAAGGGCATACGAATAACACATGCTACAGGAAAAATATCATTCGCCTTGTTGCAGTTATTAAAGGTACGATTTAATGTATCTTTCGAAAAAAACTCCCACTCTATATATAGGCGATATTAAATTACACAAACAATATTTAACCTAAACAACATGCATGCAAATTTTTTTAAATCCTGTTCTCTTTCTCATATTTCCTTTCTACTTTCAGAATGATATCAGCAACGGCTTCAGTTGTGTTTTCAAAAACGAAGTAAATTATGTCATCAAATGCAAGTGCTTATATGAGATGTTCTCAAAAAAATCCCTAAATATGATCTTAACTGTGATATTTTAGCTTTGGGAAGACATACCGAGTGTACTGACGAGGTGCAATTAAGGATGATTTTTAAATCTTTAATAAAAGCAACAGTCCGTTTTCAATCAACAAAGTTCGTAAATCCTGTAACCACTGTTATTTTATATTGCACACTTCCAAGAGAGATAAAACTTGAACCAAATAATCACTCTTAGTGCGAGCGTAGTCGTTTTTCATAGTTGAATGAGATGTGGCATGCGTTTTTTGTCTATAAGGCTAACAAAAATTCATAGAAGATAGCGTCCAAATATACAAATATTCATGGTAGCATAAATTGGTAAAATTATCAAGTGATTCAATCCAAATTTGTTGCAGACAACCTAACCAAATGTCATAAAGCAGAAGTTTTACATTTTGAAGAATGAGGTATGCGGTTTTCCCATTTATCGCTCGCGTCAGACCGTTCGCTTCGAGACTGCCTCTTTTACGGGCTTTCCGAATTCACTGTGCATAGCCGAGAGTCCACAATCACATTGTTGTCCCAAAACTCTTCGCTAAACATATCAAGTAAAAAAAAACCATGGACGAAGGCTATTTCAGCAGAATTATTTTCTAACGGAGCATATGACTACTTGTCAAACATTGAATTACGTATCTTCTAACGACTTGGCCGCTTCTTTTAAAGTAACCTTATTTACTTTGATCACTTTCGGCATGTTAACTTACCTGTTCTATCTGTATGCCATCTCGCCATCAAGTGGTTTTTTTCAGAATTTACCCGTTTGTGCAAGGAAGCACGGTTGCGGAATAAACCATCATTAAATCGTTTGTATTTTTGATTGCCAGACTTCTTTAATAAAGTTAACCAGGTCAGAAAGTGTGCATGTGGTCGCTTTAACGACCGTTACTTTCAACAAACACTGCTACATAAGTGCTATTTTAAGGCCCATTCCTCCGAATTCTCTCCCTCTAAAACTTTCCGGAATACTGTATGTTGCGCCTGGAGTAACCTGATAACTATTCCGATTCTTAGAAGCAGAAATTAAAGATCACAAAACGTGTTACATGCTTAACGGTGCAAGAAGCCGCACAAAAATGATTTCACGAAAGGACTGGTCGCATGGACCTCTACACGTTGGGTCATAAATCAAAATAGAAAGTTCCTTTGTAAATTTCAAACGCAAGTCTATGTGTCTAGAAACCTAAGGCCAAAGCAACGATAACCCTAGTACGAAGTAAGTTCTGGAATGGTTGACTAACAGTTAAAAACTGGTGAGAGAGTGGCCCGTCGGAAGATGTTGAGTTAGCAAGATTGACCAAAATAAAGCTGACTGTAATAGGGGGTGCGGTGGCAGTTAAAACAATGACTTAAAGTTCTTCTTCCAAGGAAAATAAGCAAAGACGTGAAGCTTGCGACAAAAGGCAATTAGACATGTCTATTCAAACTTTATTCCAGGTTCATGGTGTTTTAGTTCTTTTAGTTTTTGGTGACCGCAGGTTGAAAAAATAGACGTTTATTTTAAAAATAAAGCAGGTTTGGCAGAAGTAACTCTTCCCTCATGTACAATACGATAGAAATTTAAACCATATACCTGCACGCCATAACTCGGGAAGTGGTGATAAGTGCAAACATTTTCGAAATGTTTGAGAGCGATAACTTTCAAACTCTTGACTATATATATTGATCATTTTATTCTTGGGTTCTTGAAACACCAACGGCATTTATTCGTACCAGAAATATATTCCGGCGGATTTTTTTGACTATTCCTGATTTAGCAATCTAAATATTGTCAGGAGACAAATATGATTAAGCCTAGCTGTCTTAATTTAGCCGTGACCTTTAACACCACTCGCAGTATAAGCTGAAAGAATCAAATTAACGTTGAAAACATTGAACGAATTTGTAGGTGAATCCGCATCTGCATGAAGAACGTACCCTGTTGCATTAAAATACTGATATTTTAGCACCAGGGAGAAGAGAATCTGACCCAGCAGGAAGTAACAGCTACAACGAGACATATGTGACATTTAACCGTAGAACACCATTGTCTCCAATAAGCCTCTGTCGGAGTTATTAGTAGAAACACATTCAAGCAGAAACATTCGTTCAGTCGCTTTGAGCTATCTTCATTTTTATCACTAAAATACCTTCACTGCATGAATTATGCGTTAGCT
>JAYGXS010000001.1:40389882-40435905 GCA_036362985.1 Ligula intestinalis | reverse complement strand
ACGCGTGACTACTGGATACAGTCGAAGAAAGCAAAGGACGAAACAGTCCATTTAGACTCATTCACCTACGCTCAGCTGAACTTCCTACCCCGTTGCCTTGTCGCATGCATCCTACCCCAACGTCTCAGATATATACTGTCTGTTAACACGGACCCATGCAAACAGACGATGGCAGGCTCCAAGAAGTTATGTATGATTATCTACCGCGGATTTACAACTATCTATGAAGAATGGAAGAGCACTGATTAGCCTGCCAGTCCGTTTTAAGTGCGCATGCGTTCCTAAACCCGAAAGCGGCTATCCTAAAAAGTGTTCAGTAATACCGTAGGTTGCGTGATACCGACCGGTTATAACAATTTAAAAAAATAAGTCTTCTAAATCAACCCACCTCTGACAGAAACCTAGTTCACAACTTGTCTTCACATCATCACATCCGGTCACAGCTAGCGGTTCTTATGACGTAAAGTTCTGTACAAGCGATGTTCAAACATAAGACTTCATTATATATTTCGAATCTGTGTTTCAGAAGAGCAAGACAGACAAGGAAAGTAAAAATGTAATGTTGCAAAAATGGTCATTTTTAGACCTCCAGCATAAGACCCAGATGATGATTTTCGAATCAGAAGAGCGAGCAGTTTTGGGAGTGCGGAAGACAGAGGATATCGTCATCCTGCCTGCAGACAAGGATTCTTCAACTATCATATGGGCTAGAGTCGACTATTCTCTGAAGCTGCAGAATCTATTGATGGAAAAGGGGTCTAATGTGCCATTGACCGTCAGTAAGTTCAAAAAAAATTTGAGACCCTATTAATAAGACTACGGGCAACTTGGCGAAGAGACACCTTTTACGCGAGTCCACCTGCGATCAATCTCGAAGAGATCAACAGTAATCAGAAGCGATCAGGCAGGTCAACGGTCCTGCTTCGCACCCGGCTATAATACCAAGCAGACGTCAAAGCTGAATGAGTCATCGCCAGCAGGAAGAACCACCACATTACTCTGATAATGCAACCAAATGTTTCTGAAACGTCCGTCTAAATACACTTCGGTCAATGAACTTGTCCCTTTCTCTTCGTCTTC
The DNA here is from genome assembly GCA_036362985.1 of Ligula intestinalis. Lineage (NCBI taxonomy): Eukaryota > Metazoa > Platyhelminthes > Cestoda > Diphyllobothriidea > Diphyllobothriidae > Ligula > Ligula intestinalis. The sequence goes on along the minus strand of JAYGXS010000001.1, from coordinate 40,434,825 downwards.
TTTTGGAGGATGAAGAAATTGACAAGATATCTGCACCTCAAATCCTTAAGCAAATATGTTCTTTTAAAGACGTTCTGCATCAGAAGTTGACCTTCTGAGATTTGGCGACCAAATGCATACTGTTTTCTCTTCATTTTGTCGTTATAAATTTTTGGAAGATTGCACTTTTAGATATGTACATAGGGCACTTCCTTGCGTTTTTAGCTCTGTTACCTTACACAATTTTTTGGAGACTTTTGTATGGTTAGTTTGGGCAGCACTTGTTCATTAAGCATTAAAGGAATTACTGCTTCTTCACACCGAAAATGCATACATTTATAATATTTATTGCCTCCGCTAAGATGCTTATTTAGGGTAGAGGCACTGGTCATACGGTTAATAAACCCAATCTGGAGCTTGCATAAAACAATTAAAGAATATGGACTGCAGGGCTTTCAAGATAAACCCAGCAGGTGCGTTCATGCTTTCTGACAGATCGCGTTACAGCGACGAAGCAGAGGCATATCTAAGTTTTAGACGCCTCCTATTTCACCTCCCCCTCCATAAGTCGCTGACAGAAGCAACCGGTAAACCCATGACCTCTGAAATCCCTCAACCCTCTACCCATACTTACTGCTGATTGGCTGTTTAAACGTTGGCTACTCTACCCTACTGTAGATTGCTGCAAAGGCCTGATTAGGAGGAATTGAAAGGATGCATCGAATGAACCTGAATTCATGCATATTACATTTGATCTGTACGTGTTGGTCTTTCAACCTCCATCTTTAATTGCTTATTACGCTTCCGTGAATTGCGTATTAGAAAGTTATATATTACATCTTTTTGGGCGCTAATGATGACGGTTCTCGCCTAGTAGGGCAGCATTTTTACAACGAACAGGCTCCTCGCCGCTGGGATTTTGCGGGGTGAGGCTCAACCCCACTCTTTATTATTTCCCAATGTGCCCCAGCCCTTTTAGACCTTTGTTAAGAGTCAGCGTATGGATAATCCGCCAGTCTATTATTGGTGTCAAGCAACTGAAGGAAATAAAGCAAGAGAGTCCATTTTCTACTTCTGATATTCACCGTAGACTCGTCTCTACGGCAGACGCTTGGAGCTCTTTTTTATCCTACGCCCTTCACTCATCTCAAAATAAACATCTTCTCGTAGTTCATCATCGTTATTTTTTGTTTCCTCAATGATGGCGGCCGACACAATCTCACTTCCGTTCCTCAGCTGATGGGCGAACATAGGGCTTTACGACAAATGTCTTGCCCCTCCATCACCTCCGACGCATGGGTTGATGCAATCAATGCCACCCTCCACCCGCCTACCTCCTCTCAGACGACTCTGACGCAATTATTTCTTTCTTGTCTCTTCCTATTAACTTGTCTCCTGAATCACTGAGCCGAAATGACCCGATTCTCTAAACAACAGGTCTGTCTGTTAACGCAGCCGCTGTTTCCGTTACGTGTCCAGCTCTAACGGGTGATGGAGGAGCCTTCAGGCTAGACAAGCTGCTGAGCTAACAGGTGCTTGCAGACCATCCAACAGTCACTGTTACGTCATAGACAGAGAGAGTGCACGGGTTTGAGCCTCTGCCTGTCGGCTTTTCTTTGATGTTGCCTGTCAGAAGTGATCATTTGAGTCTGCTCTTTGTCGGCCATGCCTATATCCCTGGCCGCTATGTGGCTGCTGTGGAGGCTCCAGAGAGAGAGACCCTCAAAACATCATGGGCAAAACTAGTCTAGCGACCGATTGCGCAACACCCATCTATAATTTTTGAACAATTTATTATTAGCTTAGCAGCAAAACTTGTGAACATAATTGAGCATCGGCTAGGCAAGCGTATTACATATGAAAATCTCGCGAGTAACAGCAATCACAAAAAAGGTTCACCAGCCGCCCTGTATAATTCCGGCAAGCTTTGTCGGTGCTCTGCTTCGCAGCCAAGTCCTGAATGTCATTACATGTTGAACGAAATGAGGGCCTTATTTTGAAGACAGGCCCCATCAAGCTCCGTTTAAATTGACGCAAGCATTAGGTGGATGGCCAAACAGCATTTAAAAAGAAATTGTAATGAGTCAGAAGAAAGAAAAGCGTTCACCGGGAGAGGTTTATTATAAGCCTGAAGTTTCGGGTAGTGGTATCGTCTACCCATCTTCAGAAAATAGGTACTCTGGCCCAAAGCCCTCGTCTTCATGCCGTCCTTTCTTTCGTGTGCCTGTTCGACCAATCACGTTTGAGCCACTCTGTGTATCTCTGGCTGTGTCCCCAGTCTTCTCGTCACCTAGTCTCCTGCCTGTCACCGTGTCGCCCTCTTGTGTGTTCGTCCCGTGGCCTTTTGCGACACAAGGACTGGTGCTCGGAACAACCACGTTGGCCGCGGCTGCGACGGCGATGGCGACTGACCTCGTGGCCGACCGCGTCTGAATATTCACGTTTGCCGCGGCTGCGGCGGCTGGCCGCGTGGTAATGCCGCATATGCAGGTGTCAGGCCCCAGTGTATTGATTCCGTCGCCTCCCGTGGTGTCTCGAGTGGTTTCCAGCATGCCGCGGCCAACGTGCTTGTTCCGAGCACCAATCACGGTGTCTCAAAAGGCCACAGGACGAACACACAAGAGGGCGCCACGGTGACAGGCAGGAGACTAGGTGACGAGAAGACTGAGGACACAGCCAGAGATACACAGAGTGGCTCAAAGGTGATTGGTCGAACAGGCACACGAAAGAAAGGACTGCATAAAGACGAGGACTTTAGGCCAGAGTACCCATTTTCTGAAGATGGGTAGACGAGACCACTACCCGAAACTTCTGGCTTATAATAAACCTCTCCCGGAGAACGCTCCTCTTTCTTCTGATCTACCACCCGGAAATCGAATTTTCAGCACTATCATTGTAATGAGTAATTTGACACAGAGAGAATACAGTGGAGAAAACATTTTTGAGTTCTTGTGAATCGTCCGCCTCTAGAGTGATTCCATGCAACAGTAATGTACACCGAAACGAGAATTTTATGTGGTGCAAGCCCTTTGGTGGAAAACCAGTTTAAAGGCTGTAATAGTTTGCCACATACAAAATGAAGATCAGCACCCATTTAATTGTTGTGATAGGCACAGCGAAATAAGTCGGCAATAGCGCCATAGGCGGATTAAAGGGTGTACAAGTGGGGCAGTTGAGTGAAATATTAAAGCTTCGTTTAAGGTCTCCTTGACTGGTTTTTCTGCGTACGCGTACGTATTCCTTTTAAGATTTTGATCAAAGGGAATATACTGAAACAAAACGGTGAACAGTATGTTTTGAGAAGTATACAATTTTGCGTTCTTTAGGCGTGCAATAAAAACGAGTTCGAAGTTGCCTGACTGACTTTGAAATAAAGCCAAGCATTGGGATTGCAAACCATAATTTCCGTATTAATTTTTATGCAACTATCAGTAGAATGATTACACTATTTAAGATTATCACTAAAAGTATGGTAATGAATTAAATAATTTAAATATATATGACTCAAATTTTATCTCTTTCGATATAACTATTTTGGCTTTCTATGTGTCTCGAGCAAACATGGCAAGGTTAGTGCTCTGAGCTGAAACAAGTAACTTAAAAGCATACACTTTCTTGCGGAAATTGACCATGCAAGTCAGTTCCTAAAAAATGGACTGATCATGCTTGTTACATAAACTGATCTCCTTATCTGACGTCAGCAGCTTGTGAAAATAGTTCTACTTCAGCTGTAATTTCCTGAGTAAAGGTACGATTTAAATTAAGTAAAACTGCAGAAAAATGACATTGCAAGGCTTTCTTTGAAGGTTTATGAATTACTGACACGTTATGCATTCTATTCAACAATAACAAAAAAGCTTAGAAGCACAGCAACCTTTCACAAATTTCGTTTTCTGTCGTGGGTGTCCAGTCATCTATAACGCTAAAGAACAGTTGAGAAAATGCCGATGATTTAATCCATCGACCTGTTCACCATCTTCAACTTTTCATTCGATTCTCAATCACATAATACAAAGAACTTGTATCTGAGGGTTGCTGTAATAATGGGACACACGATTTTCAAAACGTTTCACAGCTGTGTAAAAGGAGTTTTCGTGCTAAGTTACTAAATTTAGTAAATTAATTAGTTACTTAAATTTACTTTAACATATTACCATGTAAGTTAAACATGAAGAAATATTTTCAGTTTCGAAAGTGGATTTTTACAAATGTCAGCCTCTTAAAGCATTAACCAGAAGTCGAACATGCTTCTGGCTTATAAATATAACCTGAGTGATATGCTTAAATTGTGGGCTGTAATGCATTATGCTACAATAGTTCAATTACTTCAGGGTGTCTCGACTTGATTTCATTTCCGCTTAACCATTAACATGAGCTGTATTTCGGAAAACAATAACTGAGCTAGTTTGCGTTTTTACCATCAATTTGCAACGTATTCGTAGATTCGAACATAAAAGCAAAATGTATGTTAATTCTTATAAATCCGTTCTAAAATGTCATGCCTTTTTGCTATAATCATACCATAAATCATAGACGGAACATTTTTCCACAGGTAAATAGTATACAACTTGTACACTCTAAACTCTTTATGTAGAATTTGCGGCAGATAGAACTCAGTAATATCCGAAAATAGTGAAACTTTTACAAAATATTTACGAAATACAAACACAATATGATTTTCCTTTTAATGTGTACGAGAGGTATGGCTTTGAACATAGGTATTATTCAAACTAATTGAAATTTTCTGAGCATGCAAAATAAGCAGGACTTGCAATTTAACGAAGTGACAGTGTTTTGAACAACGTACAGTTTGTTGGTCTACCGAAAAACTTCATTCAAAAATAATCTTCTTCAATAACCTCGAAATCTGCTACATGGTAATACGTGGCAAAATGACATTCAATTAACCAGCCTTAATCGGAAATGCCTCAACGGATTGTTTTTTGCATTTGAAATCTTTAAATACAAATGAAAGTTTTAGTGTATGCATCTCAAGTACAGTAAACGAGATCGTGCAATTGGGAAGTGCGAAGATATCCATTACTATGGGCGTAGTCTTTGAATTTACAATTGTGATTTCTAAGTTTTAGAGAAATCTTAAAAAATGAGCAATGCACCCAAAGTAACACATAAGCTTGATTTGTTCATCCGCTTGTGAAATAGGATGAGCTATGTATAATAATCTGATAGCTTGATTGATTGCAGTTCTTAAAAGCAGGAAATAAGTTTTTATGAGACATATTACACTCCACTACAGGAATTTGCGAGAATGCGTTGTTGTCATAAGCCCATTCACATCACAGATTTTTCTTCTAACAGAAAAATTTTAGGAAGTACTTTCACAACACAGATAACAGGTTGAGGGGCATTCTCCGATTGCAAATACATTTTATCTTAGCTAGCTGAAGTGAAATCCCTCCAGTTATACACACTGTGTGTCATGTCGCGCCTGATAGCTTATCGCATTTGCCAACAGACTGAGAAAAGTTAAAGGGAACTATTTGCAAAGGAAAAGTTTGATAAAGGAATAAAAAGGAGAAGGTACGGAAGGAGCGCATCAGTTATTATTTAGTTTTTACTTTCTGCGCAATGAATAGTATGGCTAAGTTTAACCTCCTCTTAATAATTAGAATACAGTGTAAATGCTGCTTATAAATCTTCGATTTTTAAAGTGTTTATTATCTTTCAGTTAAGAAAGATATCCTATTATTCGGTGGGACCATACCAAATGGTATATTTTGGTAAGGTACTACGCAGATGACGTTTAAAGTAGTTAAAACACGATTAAGGAAATTAAAATTACTCCAATTGAGCTGCCAAGGCTGTTTAGATCGACGAAAATCCTGGAATGCTGAGCAATTTTTACAACCTTGAAAATGAACGATAACATAGTAACGTTTCAACGGCAAGTTGCATGGAGCATCAATGTTCTCAATGCGGTCAAAATTGACTTTCGAGTGAAGCGTTTCGGCTTGCTTAACATGTTTTTTTATCTTCTTACTGCCACACGAAGTTGATTCAGGAAACCAAGGATGGGGACCTAGTAGCTAAGGTAACGTATAGGTCTCCTTATGGGCATGACACACATGTACTTTCCACTATGCACAATTAGTGTTACAGGGAAATATCCTCTTTGTCCCCAAAATGGACATCATAAAGGTCATACTATGCGGCGATGTGATTGCCCGACTGAATAGCGAAGGTAATGTGTTATTCTGCCGGTTGTCTGTCAGGCTACGAAATTTGGATTACTGCGCTGTTTTACAGCACTTCATTGGCTATTAAAAACGAATTAGTATAGACGTTCCGAAATGGATTGACTTCACACTTTACCACCAGCTCCACAACTTTTTCCAAATCAGAAGAGCCGTACGTAAAGTGGCTGACATAATTTAAAGATCGCAGTGACTAAGTGCGTCAAAAGTATATCAAGTGCATTTTAACTGAGCAATTTTTTTAAATATCTTTAAATACTGTATGAAGGAAGTATTACAAGATACCGCATTCAATGTACACCTATTAAAAAAACTTAAAGGGGCATATTAAGTTCTAAAAAGTATTGCAACCGTTTCCATTGTTATAATCATCCACGAATGTACAGGTGCTATTCTAAAGATTCTAGTTATATAATCTACAGTTACTAACATGTCGGTACAGCAATTTTCTTTACAAAAACGAATACCACAAAAGCTAGGCCAATTTGCCGGATCTAATTAACATTAACATCCTCGTCTCTTTTTCTTAGTTGTTTCTCCTTTTTTAAATATGTGGAATACAATGTTGCAGCTTGACCTCCACAGCACACCTGCACTTGATGATGACGTTGTAAGAGTGTATTATTCAGGTAACATGCATAATGTCCATAGTACTGTTGTCCATTGTTAAACTGACGGACGAAGTTTAGAATTCAATGTAAGCATATAGATATGTTGGTAGTAGTGAAAACTTCCCTGATAGCAAATACACAGTTTACGCTGCGCAATAAGAAAACAGTATAAAGGATAATAGGAAGGGCTAAAAACGAATGATTCAAAACTGGTGGTAGATATAAATGTATTTAATTCACACTACGATCATAACCTATGCATAAGAATGTTAAAATATAAAGTCTTAAATAACTATTCTTTAAACTGCTCTGTGAACTAATTGCAATTTTTTGGTGCAATAGGAAACAGTCGACACTTCGTATAGAGCACTTAGATACCTATACCTTCCATTTATTGCTGATATTATTCAGGCAATGTGCATAGGAAAATTTCGCCTAACTGTAAATGAACGCAGCTCATATTATGTGCGAAAGATAAGCGGGAACATGGTAATTCTGATGGGTTGTAGAAGATTGCTTAGAAAATGCTGCCTGGCGGTAAGCTTGCGTTTGCGTTATGGTGGATTCCATACAGGTATAATTGTCTTAATTGTGCTTAAATTCACGGCTAATGGTAAGCCTCGTAGCTCAATGGTAGAGCGTTGGCTGTACAAAAGCCTTTCCTGCAATAAAATTCAGTTAATCTGCCAAGCAGTTACTTAGCCGTTGGAGACTACATATTCTTCCTTATAACAAGACTAAAAGTACTTGAAAATGCATATGCTGTACAATTCTGATTTTAAAAACAAACCTTTTGTATTAAAGGTAAATTTAGCCAAAAGAGCAGAAGTTTTGGTTGAAAATAAATCATTTTCCTAAAATCTATTGAAGAGTTTAAAAGCAAAATATATTAAGGTAATAATCAATGCAGTGTTATCATTATAAGTTCAAAGCTGCTCAAGGACTAATATTATTTTCAAATATTTGGTTTCGCTTGCTAAATTTGGTAAAGTCTTCGAGTTAGACCCTTAAGTGCATATGTAGTTTAAGGAACAAGGATTTTGCGGACTGAACTCATGAGTGTACGTCTTCACATGCTTATCAAACCCTCTGTCCCATGCAATATGCCAAGTTATGTGAAGCTAGCAGAACAAAAATGTTGTAAACGCTCAAATTTTAGACGCAGAATAGACCAGACTACGTCCAAATAATTATTTCTTGAGAATTTACAAATTTACACAAAAGATGTAAGTAATACAAAATGGATACGTCCCTGTAGTTAATTGTAGGCGTCTTCTGGGTAAAATATCATCAAGTCCACTGTTCCAGTTTGTCCATTTTATATTTTCAGATGGACTGAGCCTATAAGACCAAAAAATAATTTAAGGCTGAAATCCATATTAAATATGCCTTATAAATTCTACTCAAAAACTTACCCTGCGGCCGAAGAGACTAAAAGAGCCAGAAGAATAATTATTTATTTAGTCTATTCTTTTTCATCTTATGTGGTCTCTAAGCTACAAAGTCAGCAATAGGCATATCTAAGCAAATAACCTAGGCTCGTTTTGATTGTACAGTCGTTTTTGCAACAGGGCTAATTGCAAATTAGTTCGCATGGAACAAATAAAATTTTGGTTCATATAAAATGGTGAAAAAGGTGTTACAGTTTTTTAGCGAGCCCATGCCACGTAATAGGCAATGAATAGAACCTGAAGAGATTCCTTTACCATGCCTCCTGACCCACCCTCAATAACCTCTCAACCCCAGCATAGAATTGATTACTTAGTTCCCCATGCCAGTGTAACTGCTCGAGGATAACTAAGGAAACATAAATTTTTGCCAAGTTTTCTTTTAATACGTACAATGGGAATTTTTGGAGAACGAAACATATAGTGATATAAGGCCTAAGAGCTTTCTTCTATACTGAGACATCTGTCGAAAAACATTACTAATGCAAACCTTTCTGACCCACTTTATTGAGATCATCAATGATGAAATTGAGAATTTTCCGCCAACTGCAATTCGGCTAACCCTACTAAACTTATAGAAGATTGCTCATAACAGTTTGGTTGGCAAATACTTACCTTGTATGAATAAGCAGAAGCGCCGAATTTATTGCTTGTGGTGTACCAGCCACCGTTATCTGACGAAAGCTGCTATCTTTTTCGTCATTGGAGATTTTTATGCTAGCCTGAGAAACCTTAAAATGTATATAAATATTCATTATTAAATTGACCGGAGAAAAGAAGAAGTAAGTACTGGTTTATAAAAAATACTTTGAAAATGTAGTACAAAATGTGCTGAAATGCCTTTTTTAGGTTAACCATAAACATTGCTCTTTATTAGTGAGTAAATCACGACTTGTTGATAAAAGCTGCAGAAAAGTGACAAGTGCCATATAAAAACAGTCAAAGAATTTGAAAATGATGACCTATAATCTTACTAGTTTTGAATAACCCTTAGCCGATATATTAAGCACAGCTAAAAATGCATGGGATTTGTAGATGACCAAGTATGTAATATTAAGAGTTCAAGCGCAATGTCCTGAAAAATTATATGTACCATACTGATTTTCGTTTTTAACATCGTTATCAATCATGTTACAGAGCATACTGGTTTCCTTGTGCCATGAGTTCTTCTCAAGTCAAACGAGCAGTTAGCGTAACATTATTAAAAATACACGAAACAGCGGACTGACCACTTTGGGCTAGCCACACCCAAACCAAAGTAGGAGCCTGCAACCCATTGGCTTTAGATCTGATGCCCGTTGTATTAACTTACGGGGATTTAAAATGATATCAATGGTGGAGGAACGCTTTCCAATGGCTCACCTGGTGGGAACTGACCCAAAAGTTTAATACGTAGGACGTCGGATTTCTAACTAAATCATCGTTTTTTAACCTCGGGGTCTGCAAAACTTGGAGTTCCATATGAATGGCTGACGTGGTCTGTCGAGACAGCCATACTTCTCTTATTAACTAAACAATTCATATGCCTTTATAGTGTCACGAATTAAATAACAGGTTCCCGTTCCTTCAAATCCTTAATGTAAATAATATGTAAAATACGTATTGGCTGAGACTTGTCTGAGAAGGCGACCTATATGGGGCACAATAGACCAAATAAGCGAGTGTTTAATTTTCCCGTAGGATTCGATTTGCTCTGCTATATTCCAAAGACTGAAGTACATTTGTTCTAAGCAACAAAAACACTGAATTCAAATGATATCGTTAACATTCTTAATTGAGAGCTGTGCTACAATACATGGATATTTTTAGTTACATTCCCTTCTCCTCGGATGCCGCGATGTAAAGTGACGAAGGGAGAATCCAAAAAGTAGTCTAGACTCCGGGAGTACTTAATGATTCATAAAGAAATCTGATCATAATTAATAAATCGTAAGCACGTTCGGTATTTCTGGGCTACAAAAATAGGAAATTTTGAAAATATTCATATAATAGATTAATTGTGCTGGGCTCACTTCATATTTCTGCTCTATCAATGGTTGGATAATTGGGGCTGTTCTCTTTCATTTGTAGTTAATCCACAAACGCGCTTTTCGGAGCGGACTCGCCGAATGCCACGAGTTTTTTCAAAATTGGGTCAACTTAATTAATTAAATCTGCCAAACCAACTTAATAATTAAATTAAATTGCATATTCTGAACTTGACTTGAAATGAGGGTTTTTAAAGTTTTCAGGGTACATTACGTCCACAGAACGTAAAACTGCAGGCTTACCCGTCTTATCTCGTTGATCTTCAGTCCACCACGACCGATAATACAACCAATAAGGTCATTGGGCAAGACCATTTCATGGGTGAGTTCGTGCACGCTATGTCTTTGAAGTGCCGCTTCTGCGGCCTTGTTGGGGTACGGTGGAGCTATACTGGCTGCAATATCAGCAGGGATAGCAGGGACATTAAAGCGGAAAGGCAGGTGTGGATCCTGGATGGTCGAGAATGGCTCTTTGTGGGGCGGTGTTGGTGGTGGTGATGAAAAGGCCAAACTCATCGAGTTTGCAGGATGCGCTCCTTCGCCCCGCGAGGACTTAATTTCAGTCTGACTGTGTGGATGACCAAACGAAATCGGCAAGTGCGGAGGTGTCGACGCAGGAGTACGTATTAAGATGTTCCAGCCCCCAAGCAACTTTCTGCTCACTGAGCCTTGGCGCAGGTCTGCAGAACATTTAAATAATTCACACGAAATAAATGCAGGCTTTTTAATGAGATAAAACGAGAGCCTGCGCTTTCAGGAAACAGGTCAAACTTAAAATGTTGCGTGTGTTCTCAACGAAAAAACGTTGCAATCGAGTCAATGGATTTGTGTACGAATGAATTAAAATTTTCGCGTTCCGGGTATTTTCATAGATGATAAAGAAGACTTTTCGGGACCAGATCAATTAGTTTATTCTCTTGAGTGTTCGAACCCTAAAAAGAGTCCATTTACAGAGGTGGGAAACAGCATGTAAAACGAGGGTTGTTATGGCGGCTATAGGTCAATCAACTGTCAGAGTCATCTGTCATCATGTTTCTTACCCCATGAGGACATGATGGCTCTCAAAGTTGTGTGGCCTATGACCACTTTTAATACCGTCATTTTGGTTGCTGCGTCTTAATTCGGAAGTGGACTCTTGTGAAGGTACGAAAGCTCAGGAAAATAATAAAATTGATCCGATTTGTGTACATTTCCGGGTGTCTAGCCTCTTCAAATAGCACGACAGGGGTAAAAAGAAAGAAAATCGTATGTAAAATTTTATTCCGTGACGTGGACAGCGCATAGACTAAAGCCTGATCCCTTAATTATCTGTCCAATGGCAGTGAGCATTCTCGTTTTTCCATATATGGGCTTTTCTGAAGCGGATACGCACATTGGAAGATACTGAATGTTCCGAAGTTGAATCCTTTCTGTGCATAACTAAAGGTGGCACTTCTAGATCATGCAAATAAGAAATGTTTTGACGTACACATGATACACCCAAATATCTATTTCTGGAATGCTCACCAGGCAGATCAAACCCGTAGCTTAAATTTAGCGTCAAATGATATCTAAGTGGATACTTCGTTGTTGGGACGTTTATTTACAATCCATAGCTATAAAATAGAAGTGTTGAAACAGCTACTGGGACTTAATCTTGTTAATTGTAAGTTGGCTGTCTGTCAGTAGCCTTATCACAAGCACGAATGCTGAATAAAATTTCAAATTCTACCAAAGTTCAGATACCATGAAACCAAACAGAGCGACAGTTTTGATGATTGATTTGAAGTCTATGAATATGAGCAGTAAAGTGAGGCTATTCTATGCAACTGTAAAACTGAAAATTTTAAACGACAATGTCATTTTTGACTGAGAATTCGAAGGCAGATACTTTTTAAGTCCATTTAACATTTCTATTGGATAATAATGTTGGCATAACAGTGAAACGGGGGTTTGAAAATCTGGTATTTGTACGTAGAAGTGTCTAACATGACCGTAATTTACTGGCTTGCCATACCATCTCTTCAGGCATAATGCTGAATTATAACATTTTCCAAGAAGTTTCAGTCACAGGAGTCGTGAATGGCAGCCGAAAGGCTTTGTTTATGGACTATTGTTAAATTTAGTTAATTTTCTTAATACAGTTTCCTTGAAAACAAGCTTCAGAAAGTGTGTAAACTTAAGTTAAAACTTTTATATTTAGCAAATGCTTCTCTTGTGCATCTGTAACTTGCAGCTGAGCAGTTTTCAATACCCCACACACTCAAAAACTCCCTCGAAATGCGCAATTCATTTCACTTCTGCATTTTACAGCTATAAAATTGTAAAGGCAACTACAGCCATGCAAAACCGAGTCCAAAAGAGCGAGCTTCCAACCGGAGACGTAGCTGCCTATCCTGAATTTATTTAATGACAGTTTGGACAATTTTTTAAAATTGCTACCTTGTTCTCCGGATTCAGCAATTGGCCGAGGTTGGGGACTGGGAAAGGCCTGTAAAATTAAGAAAAAAATTGTCGGTGCGCTCGGTAGAAGCGCTAAGCGGCAAACAATAGCAAATTACACTTCTGAGGCAAAAGAATGGGCGCCGATCGGCATAGAGCAAGAGCAAATGGGAAAAATATGATTTAAGTTACGTATTGAGTTACTTTGTCGAATGACTAAATGACAGAAAGGTCACCTAAAGAGCATTCAACTAAATGCAATTATGCTGCTGTACGTAATCTTTCCATAGCACGCTTGGTATGCACCTGTATAAATAGGACATCTCCCAATTTTTGTTGATGACCGACAGAGAGATGCATTATTGCAGTCGAAATGTAGAATATTTATTTCTGCTATCAAGGACATCTAGGAGTATTTTTGGAAAAAATTACCATTGTAGTTCAGAAAAATGTGTAACTGTTGACCGTACGGTAATATTAACCAAATATATTGCCATCAACTCAGAGGTACTAAGAAATTTCCGATGAAGGTTTATTTTACGAAAAATATGTAAGATCTCTCTTGTGCTACGTAAAATGACGCGATATAGCAGCTAAATTGAAATAAAAGTAGTTGCTCATGTTTTCTTAAGAATTTAAAATTTGTTTTGCTTTGTGTTTAAAAAGTTTAGTTGTCGTTAGCTACACTTATTTTACAGAATGTACTTAACAAATGACAATCTCTATTACTTCAAGATTACGACACAAATTATTAGGAGTTTTTATTTTCTTTTCCACGGGAAGTAAAGATAAGGCTAACAAAAAACCATTGGTCATGTTCTGTCTAAACCTTTTTAGCAATTCTTTCATACACAGTTCAAAAAATGAATATTAATCCAAAAGATGTTCATTATATCCTAAAGACAGTTAAAAAATAACATTAAAATATTATATTCATTTTCATTTAAGATCCGCTTATTTATTTACTGATGAAGTATCAGGTATTATCAAAGAGTGAAATTGTCAAACATAAATACATACCGTCAATAAACAACGACCAAGTTTTGGTCTATATTTTAAGACGGGATTGATATTGGCTCCAGGTGCCTCAGGTTCTGTCAAGTGTTCTGTGATTTTGCGTTTTTGTACTCCAAACATGCCGTTTAAATCCAAATCCATATTAGAGGTCGTAAAGTTGGATTTCCGTAGCGACAATGGTATGTTCAAAGGATGGTAAGGAATGACGGCGATCTTGTGTTTTACCTAAAACCGAAGACGATAGCATCAAAAGAACTGACAAATAGTTTACGAGAAGATTGGAAAAAAGGATTCTTATCTGAAAAAGCCTTGTAGACAATCACTGCATACCGAAATAGTTGACTTAGCTTACTTTCTGTAATTAAACCTCAAGATTTGGAGGGTCTGACACTCATCGCACTTGGTCCTTGACCTTGGTACGCTTGTCACTTTATTGCATGTGGCAATGCGCAGGTATATACAAGCGCTCATCAGGAAGAGTCATATTTGATAACAGAGGCGAACAGGCACGTTAATGTAATCAGTTTAGAAGAAGAAAATGCAATCATTGAAAAAAATACTAATTGGTCATGCATTTCGAGTTCTCGCTTAATCTCATCGTAAGACACAACTGCTCAAGATGAATGTCTCTGATGATTGATCCAGGCGAAAACCTGAACAGTCACGCCGTTAAACCTCTTGTCCCAGCAAGCGCTTTTTCCTATTGCGAGTGTCATTCCTTCCTACGCAAACCAGCAAGGTAACAAACGTGTCACTCAATGGTGACAGCGTTGGACTTGTATTAAACAAGTCGAATGTTTGAGCCTTAGATGATGCACAACCTGAGTTTGGGTATGCCTGTCTTGTGACGACCACTAAGCCCAAAATAGCGGTTGCACTCTCCCTTAGCTGTCTATCATATTTGCCCCTACACGGCTGCTAGCGGTACTGTAGTGTGATCTCCGGTGCAAGACAGGAGAAATGACTCCCGTTACCGACTTCTCAAGTTGTATTTAGGGGTTAAACACATTCAGTACTGAGGCAAAACATGGACTTATATAACAACTTGTTCGCCAAATTATGTAAAGTTATTGTGAATAGTATGTGCTTTTAATAAAAATGTTTGAAGACGTTGTGGACTTTATTACTCTTTTAAAATTCAAGAACATACATTAGCGACCCACTTGTAGATACGCTCAGCAGCATCGCAAACGGCCAGGGCATCACCAGATAGGAAGAGGACGCGCTCGGTGGAATTGGGTAATTTATTCGGACTAAACGTTAACAGGCAACCGGTTTCCTATCCAAATGCAGAAAAAAATATTTTCACGATGTCTCTTATGCAAATCTATAGAATAGATATGTATAAATTTCCAAAAAATAGTGCATATAATATAAAAATAGCGACATATAATTCAATAAATTAAAATTATAGATTTCAAATTATACCTCTCTTATGCGTCGCACATTTCTGCCCTCCTTTCCCAGAATATATCCGCAAATTGATGATGGGAAGAGTGTCCGTAGCATAATTTTCGGAATAATTCGAAGATTGTTGAAATAAGGTTCAGTCGGTTTCCGTTTGTGTCTAGCATCCTTGTTGAGAAATAAGAATTAATTCATCAGTTTTTTGTTCGATAACGTTTGGATATGAAAAAATTTTTATTAACTTTCTCCAAGTTATTTTTTTATGAGACTAATTGAATGCCCCCGCGTAGACAAAAGTCAGTTGGCGGGTATCAAATTACTATAGTTCATAACCGTTATTTGTGAATAGAATATGCAAAACGTAGTACAATGGACCGTATACTTGAAAGGTATCTTACCCACTCCAATTTGCGACAGAAGAGTTTACATACGAGAATTACATCCTGCAGCTCCCCATAAATACTGATTATTCGTTCTCCAATGCCCTTCTCCGATATTTTTATGTTAGCGCCACTCTAATTAAAAATAAAACAGCATTTTTGCATTATATCTAAAAGGCAAATGACGACACTAAACAGTGCAATCATCTTACATAAAAAATGATAAAGTCGAAATCAGAAAATAAGTTAGGACGTACTTTTTCCCTGTATGTATTGATTGAATCCCCATTCTAAATTAGGGTTGTGTTAAAACAATAATGCTTACCTTTCCAATGATACTTCCAATTTCCTGAAAATAAATATAATTAAAGCATATGTATTCATAGAAAAGCACGCAACTTTAAAATTATCGTTAAATATATGTAGTTGTTAATAATGCGATAATGTGCATACTCGTTTTAACATCAGCAGTCGCATAAGCATGTGCTTTCCCCCTCCATTATCAGAGATTGGAGTCGTAGACAAGCCATTTGTCGCTGACGTCAAAGAAGGAGCGTAAATTGATGCAGAGTCCACTGGCACAATTAATTTCATTTTGGACAGCTCATTATGGGATAAGTTTTATTAGTCAAACGACTGCATTTGGTGAAGAGAAGAATTGGCATACAGTTAGGCAGCAAGTTGATACGCAGCGGGTTGCTAGTCATCCATTTGGAAATTGACCACTGAGAAAGCACCCCGCTCTATCTGCTGACATTCATTCTGCGAAATAAAATATATCTGTCTTTTATTCACCGCTGTACATTTCACGGATGGCTAATGCGTATTTGCGAATCATCGTTAAAAAAACTGAATTTAGATATGTTAGACCAATAGGGTCATTCTCTGTCTATGACTGGTTAAAGGGCCGGCACACGAGGAGTTCAAGTATATGATTGGTCACCAGACATTTGACCAAGTCGTACAGCTCGTTTGACTTGTGGCTGTACGATATTAGGCAAATTATTCCTATTGCGCGTCATTTACTTAATCTTATCACGTTTCCAGTTGCCTAACGAATGCTATAATGCCATATGTCTATTCCATGCATGAAATCTACATTTCTGCACAGATAGTTCATCACAGGAGTACTACGTTCGAAGCGATAAAGTTCCCATGAAAACCAAGCCAACTTAGTTTGAAACAGTCTGTGGAGTGGCTTCAAACTTCGCACTCATTACTCGGCTCCCACATTTAGTTTGTAGTCTGCATGTTGATACCGTGAAAAAAAGTAGCTGACGTTTACACCAGCTTTGCTTGGTTTTACTTAAAAAGAACTGGTCAGTTTAAACCATGTGCTTCGAATGCTCTCCTCAGCCTGCCGATGTTTCCTATGTTTCATGTGACATTAAACCACAGTGACATTTTCAAACAGTCAAACAATATGCGACTCGCATCCTGAGTGAGGTCGCTTGTCCTCTTCACTCTGAAATAATGGCTGCAAAGTCTTCCCACATTATGCGCCAAAGCTTTTGCCATATGTTTAGCCGTACATCGGCAAATCAGTACTATGTACTTCCATTCCTAGCACGCTCTTTCGCGTGTTGACAAGCGGGCATTGAGAACTTAAAAGCAGAGCTGTCTTTATAACAGATATACTGAGTATTCTATTACTTTTTACCATGGACTCTTACCTTACCTTTTCCGTTGCTCTCCGTGAATGGGGCCATTTTTTTCTGAAAAGTTTGGATATAACCTGTACAACAAAGCATTCTCTTTCTCAACTCAGATTAGAGAGCCATCTACACTTTAGACCTCAGCTGCGTCAAAAATAATATAGATAACTCTAGCAGCGCAGGCAAACACAATCAATGCAGTAGTAGGTTGTGATACAAGTTAGGAAAAGACCAAAAAGAATTACAAAAATTGCCAATGGCTGGTGATAAAGAAAACAAAGAATCTAAGATGAAAGTAGTCAGTATCTCGGCATTCTAAAATATTAAGTGGTTAATTTAGGGCATATTTTGCATTTATTTGATTGACAAATTATCGTGAATGGAAGCAAATAACCGAAGTGAACATACAATTCAATTTTTATCGTGTGGTTTTTTGGAATTCCTGAAATTTTGTGACGACATGAATATCTCAGCAGTATATGGATCAAATTATGAGGCGACATATTTTCAATGCTTTCCTTTCGATTTTCTTTACTTAAATGAAAGAGACTTGCATAGGAGGACAACTGACATAAAAAGTAACATAAGGCTGTGTGTAACTCCCAAATAAGAAGCGTCGGCTAACCTTAGTTGGATGCGATCCTATGTTTTACTGCTTCATTATTGTGTGCGGGGAAGGAGATGTCAGACATGCATAAATTGAATCATACGTGGCATCTCGCGTGTTTACAAAAATGAAATTGTTTCTTGGTGTTGCACACTCTTCAATATATTCCTAAGGATGCGTCCACGAACTCTCAACAGAGACTTATCGTGATTTATTTAAAGTTGAGTGTTAAATCATTGTCTATCGATGCTTCTCACCATAAAAGTAGTCGAAACGTTCAAAAATACGAGTTTCTAGAAGCAGATAAGAAAACGAAAACACACTAGTTCTATTGCTGAACGGCTTTCTTACTAATAGTGGACTCTAGTATGAGTTAAACGCATGAGGTGCATAAAATACTATCTACAACGACGTCTTTTCATTAATTTTATTTTAAATAAAATTGAACAGCAGGAAACTTCTACCACTGACGTTCTTTTCCATTTTTTTTCGAATTGAAAGCTTGCCTTTAACTGTAAAGCGTCCTGTACTTTGGAGCAGTAATAAGATTATTTAATATATTGCAGAGGAACAACCGACAGTAGTTTCTTCATCGAAAAGCTGCAAACCCTTTCAATAACACTGCATAGGTTACATTGCTGCTGTAAACTGCGATCATGCTACTGCCATTTACACCTCCGTTAAAACATTTTTAAGGAGAATATGCCAACTGGGTCCGCTCAAGGTTAAAGACAACACTTTTAGCTGTAATACATTGTTGGCACTCCAAAAAAGTGAGCACGATTTTTGTATACCATGGGCGATGCGGATGAATTGCAAACATCAAAAGGGGGTGGGGGTTAATGCTGTTAACGCTTAATGTTTATGTAAATTTTCCGAACAAATTTGCCCAGCCATTTCGGCCAGAGTGTACTGTGAGCTCCTCCCTCAACGTCTGACGAGCATAAATATACCTCTTTTCTCTGCTTTTACCTGGTTGTACTGTGCATTGCATACACACTCCTGGAGTCTCCGAACCCAACGACGATGAAGAACTGCGAATGACTTCCATGTGCGATTTGGTGCACAGTTAGGCTATCATTCGGAATGCACACCTGGCAGTCTTAAGGCTTTAACGACTGCAAACATGAGAGTTCATTCACGGAGTTGTACAAAAGCACAGCTTCACGTTCATCACCCAAAGACTGTTGTGACTGCATTCTCCAGAGCCAAAAGGCAGCCTCGGATGATTGTACTAGAAATTGGATTGGAAATGGAAAAGCGTCAGATGTTTCGCCTTCAGTTTCAGTTTTTCTAAACGAAAAGAAACAAACAAGGTTTCATCTTCTGTACTTCTGAAACCCACGCAATTCATTTTAAATCGGAGCAACGACGGTGACATCGTTGCTTCACATTCCAGCTTGAAGTACCTTTATCACTTTATAAATACTTTACGGTTCATTTTTGGACAGCAATCAAGAATCCAACATCCACATGTACATACCACATATGCGGACTATGCGACGCCTAAAACACAACTAGCATCTAGGAGCATGTGTTCTATGCATAGCATGGTATTGCATTCAATTTCTCCAGGCCAGGATAAGTCTCTTAGCAGCACTACTATGACGACCGAACGGGCATAAAAGACATCCACGATACAGTATGGCGGTGAAACTACTAAAAGAAAAGTTTCGATGCGCATAATATGAATTTTCGTATAATATGAGAGGCAGAGATATGCAATGTAGAAAATTATTCATTAATTAACGTCAAGTGTGGGAAAGATTCCTCATGGCGGGTTATGAAATCCCTTCTGAAATTTGTGAATATTACGGGGGTGGAAAGCCCAAGAACTTGAAGGGTAAAATAGAAAGGACTTGATCTGTGCTAACTCGGAACGCAAACGTTGGCGACACAGAAAATTTTACAAGAAGAGCATAATCTGTACATGTGTTTTTAATCAGATAACGAACAGTGAGAGGAAAACTGTGAGCTTATAGAGCTCAGAATAGCCGGATACATAACAAATGCGTGAATAAACTGAAACCAAGAAAAGTGTGTTAATTCTAACCTCCATTCCTGGATAGTTTCGATCTCTCTACGGGGCGGATTAACTTTCACGAGCAGATCACGTTGGCCTAAAAAAAAAGCACCGGCTTTTGGTGAAAATGGACCCGAATCTCACCAAAGAATCGAGTAGCAGCTTATCTTAATGGTTTTCCGTCAGGTTGCTAGTATGAGGTAGGGGTGTGTGAGCAATATACAGGCGACAGCTGCATTGCCAATGTTTCTCGCAGATGACAAACAATCCTAGTTATAAGCGTCAACTATTTTAGGATATGTCAAAATGAACCAGGAGAGGACTGCGTCAAGTATGGCCGGTAAATAGTCAAGAAATATATAATAAGGCCTCTGGAAAGGCTGGCGTAAATACGTCGCCGTAAAGGGCTGTCCGAGTCTGCTGCTGACGTCTCAAAGGAAAGCTTAAATAATGCTATTCTTACAATATCTAGCATCCTGTTTGGAGGAGAACGAAGTAGTCAGGGGCCTTCGAGATGAATTCAAAGAAATCCGGAGCTGAGTCGAGCTGGATGTGACCACTCAAAGATACTTCTTATTTCTTTACAGAAGCGCAGCCGCTGTTTGGTAAAAAAATTGAGAAAAGCACATTCGAAGGTTATTCAACGGTTTTTTTTTACCGTAGTCACGATAAAAACAGGAGGACTTAAATGTACGTTTTCTGTAAAAGGTCGGCATGGATGCAAATAATATTTTAACAACAAACAAATAAATAATATAGGTTTTCACTTCATTTCTTTGGCGACAACCAGTATCACTTTTCGCAACCAGACGCAAGTTAGGGTCTTATAGAACCAACTGTAGGTTGTTAATTATTTTTTAAAATGTATTTAAGGCGCATCAGTCTTATGACGATAGAAGAGGAGAAGGCCAGCTTTTATGTAGCACTTTAGTATCGTATAACCCCATATTTCTGTAAGACGCAAGTAATATTAGTGAATAAGATGACTTTTTTGCATATTGCAGTTGCTAAAATAAATAATCACTTGTTAAACGACGTTTCCTGCATAATACGCACACAGACACATAGAAACAATAGACATACAGTATTCCTAAAGAAGGTGCAACATTCATAACTTTTTACAAAGTTGACCATTACTCGCATACTGTTGTGAATGCATTAAGGAAAACTTAGAAATAATAATGAACAGCATTTGGCATATTTAAAACTCAAAAAGTGTAAGAAGTACTAAACATTTGTAACGAAGAATAAAATGTTTACAATTTTACCCACGTTCCGGAGATGTAAATGCGATTCCTTTAACTTGGCTTTATTTGAATTCATTTAACTTAACTTCAATTTGAGCAACCTTGGACATCACACTTCAGTTCTGGAAGGGATAATTTTTCCATATTTTTACTTATTTTGGAGTTTTTCAATGCACAGTGCGTATTGATACAAATTTTGACTCTCTCATATGTAATAGCATACGAGATACCTTCGCTATGAGACTACTTTCTATTTCGCCAAAATAAATGCCAATTTCTCCTAAACCTAACTTAAACGGCTATTTTCTTAACAGGCTTTCGTAGAATTAAACCTAAAATATCCATCAAAGTATTGAGTCAAATTTCGTCATGAAAGCTACGTGTTCTTTAGCGCGTACTTTATAGTGTAAAACGTTGCCATCCACTAGTTACAACGCTTAATTCCTGTACGAATATCGAATTTGATGGATACGTAAGGTCGAAGTTTGAAAAGAAAGACCTTTATTTTACTACTTTTCCCGTTAACCAGAAATCTTGAAATATGCAATGCTATAGTGATACCTATGAACAATCGTTAATCCGCAGAGTTGATGTCAGATCAGTCTAACGAAAGAAAAGGTAATCTGATTTGCAGAAAATCCGACGTTTCTAAATATCTTATTTGTTTCCTTAGCTATTACGCATTCTACTATAGACGAACATTAATGCAGTAGACGCCGCTGATCAAACAATATTTCGACACATCCGAAAGACTAATACTATTTCGCGAATCGGAATTGACTCCAGTTGTGATACTGCTTATCTTGTAGCGTATTCTGAAATCATTTCAGTCGGGATAGGAAGCCAGCTTTTTAATGAGCTTCTTTCCGACTCCTAGCAAAACGTATCTATTGCAAGAACTGACTGCTTAAGTAGTATGCTTTTTATCACTGATTTGACTGCCTTTATAAATTCAAATATATTTTATGGAAAGCATGCACAAGAAAATTATTTTTTTTCCTGTTTGATAGCAAATTATGCATTCTTTAAATTTAATACTCAAAGAAAGGTAAGCTTTTGGTTTTAAATTACTTGCTTATTATGAGCTTTTTACGATTGTAAGGTCTTCGTCCATAATGAACCGTATGCGTCAATTTATTAGTGCTGCCTATACTGCATAAAATATATTCCAAATATATTTGAGTATTTGATGACCTCTATGTGAGATCTATTTCAAACTGCGGGCGAAACTGCATATTTCCTTAAACAGGATGCACATAGTGCGCAGTTTTTAAACCTTGAATTCGAGTGTAGCATTCAATCGTTTAGAAAACTGTTCGGCCATTAGGCAACTTTTTTAAACCAATAGCTATCCTTTCTTTGAGTATGAAATTTAAAGAAGCAAAATTTGTTATTAAATAAGTACAAAAAATAATTTCCTCGTGCATGCTTTCCATAAAATATACTTGAATTTATAAAGGCAGTCAAAATCAATGATAAAAAGGCATACTATTTAAGTAGTCAGTTTTTACAATAGATACGTTTTGCTAGGAGTCAGAACGAAGCTGGTTAAAAAGCCGGCTTCCTATCCCGACTGAAATGACTATAGAAAACACTACACGATAATCAGTATTACAACTGTCGTCAATTCCGATTAGCGAAAAAGTATTCGTCTTTCGCATATGTCTAAATATTGCATAATTACCAGCGTCTACTGTATAAGCAGGAAACGTGGTATGGACATCTCCTTAGGGATCGGAAAATTTCATGTTGCATTTGAAGTAGAACAACAATATTTGTTTTTGTTAATTGAGAACATGGGCAACAGACCTTCATTCTTGAAAAGCATCTACTTCTGCAATTTGATTTTTCTTCTATTTAAGCTTGTGAAGTTAACTCTAATGACTAAACACGGAAAGAACCTTTTCAAAAGAGCGCGTTGCACTGAGGGTAATTTCATCCGCTATCGCGAATTAATGACTTGGAGGGTTATTTAACTTGGAAGAGCAGGTAACCTGGCGTTCGACAATGGACACCATTAATAGTAGGGTGTTTCTTGACATAGTGAAGAATTCCTTAGGATATAATGAAATCTAGAAACGCAAAGTTTTTTTGATAAATTTCCAGGAAAATGCTAACTTTCACAGCTCTAATGATGGATGCATTTGACAACGCTTAAAAATATAGCCAATCCTTTCATGCAGCAGCCAAACAGTTTGCAGGTTTTCTCAAATCTATTTTTATAGCTGCCACCACTCCAGATTTCATGTCCACTGAAATGGCTTTAGGCAATTATCCTAATAAATTGGCAAATAAAAAAAGGGTCTTCCCATGCAACTTAAGCTTAGCTTTGAGATACATAATCAGATTGAACAAACCACTTTAGATGACTTCATTTCTGGCAGCGTTTATGCGTATTCACTGGCAATAAACAGTGACTTTAGTGAATGCGCAGTATTTCTCTATTTTTAACCGTCCCTTCCTTTAACACCTTTATGTTTGGTATTATTTGGGCGAATTTGAATACGGTATTGATTGGGGTTTGCATCTTTAAGAAAAATGCATCAATGAGGTGTTTGTAAATTTTAGTTTGAAAACGAAGTTACTACTTCGTTTAAGGAACCATCCTTTCTTTGCTGTTTGAGCTACCTTTCTGCAATAGGAATTGTTTTGATAAACCCATAAGATTTCACGAATTAGGCAGCCTACAATATGTGGTAATCAGATTTTCGCATAATGAGGCGTACGTTGAGGTCAATGAACTGAAAGGTTTTGTTCGAGGGTGATAGATAGGACTGAGGAGTGATCACCACATTTGATTAAATGTTGATGTCCAGTGAGGGTACCGATGGGGGAGGGACGCCTTCACCACGCCTGGTCTATTCCTTCCGCTAGTAGATAACTGGCAGAATAGAACAGCAAGATGTAAAATGGCTTGATGTCCAAAAATTGGGACGGCTTCCACGAAGGAGGCTGGAATGCAGATTAGAGATCGTCATAAATGGCTCCACTGGGCATGATTTGATGTTATGCTCACAACCCTCGAAGTGGGTACTTACTCTGCCGTGATTACCATCAGTCCTTAACGGACTGATAAAAAAGGATAAGTTGAGATCAATAGAACCTTTTCCATAGCATAATTCTGAGAGATTTCGTGGTCAAGTAAAATATCTAAGCGAACTGATCCACCAGGTCTGAGGTAACTATGTCCCCTAAAATTTTGAATAAACAGGATGGAGTTCAAATAGTTGCAGCACGCATAAATGCCAATAACGTACGAATAGCAGGAATGGCGAAAGATTTGAATACTTGCGTCGAGTGTTTGCGTGCATATTTCTAGGGACTTTGCGATAAATAATAGCAAATGAACTGAACCCGCGTGGTTTGAATTTTCGAGCAACACGAAGGCAAACTAAATTCAAGTTTTACACTGAAATAAATTGTCGAAAGTCAAAAATTGGATCAAAAAACACACTGTTTTGCAACGATCCTCCGTCCAATTCCCTGTGATACTCTCACTGCTCGACCAGGAAATTTCTCCAAATCGAGCATCCTGCTGGAATTATTGGCTTGGATTACACAGTCTACCTGTCCAAATCAATCTCGTTAAGTTGCTCCCTTATATTATATCACATTTGTTGATACCAGTATTAAAATTACCTGTGCATACTTAGAAAATAAACTAGCTCGGTTGCTACGCCCGTTTTGATCAACCCTGAACTAAGTTTACAAGTTTAGACATTTACCTAGTAGTCAGTCAAAGCTCTGCTGCTTAAATTCTAACCACAATCGTCTTCAGTAAAAAGATTCGACTCCTAAAGGATTATTGTATCAGCAAAGCGTAGCCTTAGGCTTTCTATCTCGTATATAAGACAAAAACTGCATATCTTTACCTTTTGTGTTGAAAGTACAATTGTTGTACGCAGTTATGCAGACCAAAAGCCAAATGCAAAATTTGACGCTAGGTGGGCTCGAACTCGAAACCGCTTCTTCACGAGGCAGCGTCTCTAACCATTACGCCACTGACGCACGGTGTGAGACAAGATCCAAAAGTCTTACCAATTGGGTGCGACCGCCGCAAGTAGTAGACTATTGCGACGGATATGATGTGCTAGCCTCAAAGTTTGATAAACTTGTCGACGTGGTAAAAAATATGCAGGAGTTTATGCTGCAGACCCTCGTTTCAAAGGAAAAACTCGAGGAAGAAATGAAGGGCATGAGAGATTTTATCCAGCAGACCCACGTGTCAACAGAAAACCTGACAGCTGCCGAGCTTACATGTAGAACACCTCAGAAACCTACGAGTGTACCTATACCTAAAGTACAGGCCCCCATAGTTGACCATGCAGCCACAGTGGAGGCTAATTCGAACACCCCCGCTGTGGACAACAAAGGGACGGCCGGTCCACCACTAAAACCTAAGGCTCTCATAAAAAATTGCAAGACTGTGCCAACACCTAGCGTGAAGGTGCCTAAAGCTGCCGTGCCTGACCTCGCGAGCACACCTAGCGAAAACAGCAAAGTCAATACTGGCGAAATATTGACTCCAGCCAGTCCGAGCTCGAGGCCCACTGCCAGCCCAAGCTCCCAGATCGCAGACACGGATTCTGAGGCCAACTTAGAGATCGTGTCCAACACCGAAACGACATGCAACAACGAAGGGTTTGGTTTCCCGAATACACATAGCAACAGAAATGAGGCCATGGTGGGGAACCATCTACATCGGCCATCCGGAGCTCGAGTCACACAGAGGCCAATATGACAAAAAACTGAAGAAAAAGTTTTCCAACACCCACAGGGACGACAGCACTGTATTATTGTCCAGGGCCTAGAAGAATGTACTTCAGTCAGTTCAGACCATAACGCGGAGGACATGACATCCTTCAACCGTGTTCTAAACGATCTGTTCGAGCCAGGTTTGGAATTTCCAGTTCTGAAATCACTTCGGATCGGAAAAAAACCTGACGAGGACACAGGTACGCCATGACCACGACCTCTAAAAATTGTGATGCAAAATAACGAACACGTTAAACTGATCTTATCAAAAAAGACCAGCTTTCGCCAGTCACACAAAGAAGTTTTTTTCAGCCGGAGTACTCTCTAGCGGAACGGCTCAAACGTCGGGAACTTGTGGCAGAATTACTTTTGAGAAGAAAAAATGGCGAGACCAGCCTGGTTATCTCGAACGGGAAGATTATTCACAGGAATATGAGGTTCTTGAACCAACCGATAATACTTCGAACAATGGCCTGAGCGTGGCTTACACAGCCGATGTCAAACAAAGTTCAAATTCCACCGAGACAAAATTCGTCAAAAATATGTCACTTAAATTCTTTTACACCAACGCACAGAGTCTGTTGTCTAAGTTAGATGAACTAAAGTGCAGATATATGACCTTTCTCCCGACATTATCTCTCTGACAGAAACCTGGCTGTCTGAAAACGTGGATGACCGCGAAGTGGCACTACCTGGCTTTAATCTGTTCCGGAGAGATAGAAGAGGGCGCCAAGGAGGAGGAATTATAACTTACGTCAAGCATGGGCTGCTAATCTCGGAAAAAACAGAGCGGTTTCATTGCAGCACCGAGGCCATCTGGCTTACTATAAAGGTACCGGAATCACCCAGCCTGGAAGTTCTGACCGTGTACCGTCCGCCTAGATATGATCATGAGGCTGACACTGGTCTACTAGAAGAGTTAGCGAGATTAGCTGCTCGGCCCGACGTCTTGATTATAGGAGACTTCAATGCCCCGTTTATCGATTGGGGTTCATCATACGCACGAGGCCCAGAGCAAGCATTCGACTGGCGTTTACTAGCTCTGACACTTAATGCATCTCTCAGTCAACACGTTCTATTTCCAACCAGGGTGCCTGAGGGGCAGCAATCAAACTGCCTAGACCTGGTACTTACGAAATCGCTGGACAGTATCGACGAGGTGCAATCTCTACCTCCTCTAGGTAAAAGTGATCACATCGTACTCAATTGGGACTATTCTATATTTTCGGTACCCGAACAACCCACCAAGGTTAGAAGGAATATTTGGCGTGGTGACTTTGATCAAATGAAGGCCGAAATAAACAACATAAATTGGGAATTGTTTTTTTCTGGCAATATAACTGATGATTGGGGATGGTTCCGTGAGTTATTGCATACTCTCCTGAGAAACCACTGTCCGATTACACGGAAGAAGCTAAACAACAAACCTCAGTGGCTGACTCAAGCGCTGAAGAAAGAGATAAATAAAAAGGGGAGATTGTTTAGAAAGTATAGAGCAGACAGAAATCCGGTATCCCTAAATGCATACAAAACGCAGAGGAACCTCGTGAAGCGACTTATCTTCAAAGCGCGTAAAGACTTCGAAAAAGAATTAATAAACCGGGCAGTTAAAAATCCGAAGCTATTTTATGGCTACTTAAGAAAGACCACACGAAACCGGGACCCAGTTCCCCTTCTGAAGGCAAGCGATGGAACAGAAATGAGTGAGGATGGAGCAAAAGTTAAGCATCTTTCACAATTTTTCAAATCGAAATTTACGACTGAAATCGGATTCATTCCTCCAAACTAAGGCTTAGATGACGGTCCAAAGATTGAAAATGTGGCCTTCGCCGAAGCAACCGTTCTTCAGGAGTTAATGGCACTAAATGACTCGAAATCATCCGGTCCCGATGACATCCCGCCTAAATTACTTAAAGAACTTGCTGGGGAGCTAGCCAAACCGCTTTCGATGCTTTTCAGTACCTCGTTTAACGCAGGCTGTTTACCCGCCGATTGGAAATCCGCACGGATCACACCGTTGTATAAAGGCGGCAGAAATGTTTCTGCAAACAGTTATAGACCAATCAGCCTCACTTCGATCTGTTGCAAGATTATGGAAAAAGTAGTAAAACGAGAGCTGATGCGTTTCTTAGAGCAGCATAACCTTCTATCGGATGCGCAACATGGATTCCGCGGAGGCAGGTCCTGCGTGACGAACCTGCTCCATTGTTTGGAACGCTGGACTCGGGGCATTTGATGGAGGAAATCCGCTTCATGTAATCTACATCGACTTCAAGAAGGCTTTTGATAGCGTCCCACATCAACGACTTTTGCACAAACTCAGCCAAATAGGTGTTCGAGGAAATCTGCTGAAGTGGATTCAAAGCTTCTTACTTGGTCGCTCTCAAACTGTCCATATTGGTGACCAGCAGTCGGCAGACGTTGCAGTCGAGAGCAGTGTCCCCCAAGGCTCTGTCCTTGGCCCTATACTGTTCATTATATACGTCAATTACTCCGTCCGTGAACAGGACTGCGATGTGGCTATGTTTGCCGATGACATTAAGATTTGGAACGTCATCAGAAATTCAGCTGACGAAAAACATTCGCAGCTTAACCTAAACCGTCTTCAAACTTGGTCTCAAGACTGGATTTTGCCGTTTAACGAGAACAAATGCAGTATCCTAAGAGTTGGCCGACCCAGCTCTCAGAACCCCATGGTTTACAGCCTAAATGGCATCCAACTGCAAGAAGTGGACGCGCAGAAAGATTTGGGAGTATGGATCTCTACGTCTCTCAAGCCCTCGCTGCACTGCGCAAAAGTAGGCAAGTCTGCGATGTCCGTCCTCTATCTTGTCAAAAGGGATTTCTGTGCCTTCGATAAAGACCGCTTTGCTAAGGTCTTTGGAACATTTGTGCGGCCGAAGTTGGAGTTTGCAATCCAAGCATGGAAACCCTGGAACGCGAAAGACCTAAATTCCTTCGAGAAGGTCCAAAGGCGCGCGACTAAATTGGTTACCGGTCAGAGCATTTACCCTACGAAAGACGTTTAGCTAATCTCGATCTATTTCCGTTAAGTTACAGACAGCTACGTGGCGATCTGATACAAGCATTTCGTATAATGCGCAGGCAGGACTGTTGTCTTCTACCTGGCGACTTCTTCGAGTTAACAACTACGACGAACTGAAGAGGGCATTTCTTCAAACTACGCACAACAGGGGCCAGAATAGACACACGCAAGTTCTTCTTTGGTAATAGAGTAGTTGAAGCTTGGAATGCTCTCCCCGAGGATATTGTAATGTCCCGTCTGTGGATGCATTCAAGAGAAATTTAGATTGGTATACCCGAAATGCCCACTGAAACTAGACCTGGCGAGACTGAAATTATATACTATAAATATGTATATAAACATACTACTAGCTGATTTTCAGTAATGTTAGTTAAGAATAACAAGAATTGCGAGCTTCTAGTCCACCAAACGTTGTGATCCGAGGCTACGCGGATTTGTAAAACTTTTCCCAATTCAGGCCTGGAATGCTCTGCCCGTGGACATTGTTATGTCGCCATCTGAGCACACGTCAGATGCATCTGAAGGCATGTTTACGACACTATAAAGTTAGAACAAATAGCCACTGAGCCCCCGAAAATAAACCGCCAGTTGCCGAATGCAAATTCTGAAATAATCACATTACAGAAAAACATACTACTCGCTAATTTTCAGTAATATGTTTGTTTAGAAAACTACCGATTATATTTCTTCTGTCAATTAGCAGGCAGACTCGTTAAAATAACAAGGGTGCACGATGGGCGCATCGCCGACACTCGAAGAGGTTCGTGTAACCTCCGCAACCTTCTCTTCGTGGGACCCTTGGTCTTATGGCGAAAACCGCGATGGACTCTACCTGACATGCTTCAAACATTCTTAGCACAGGCCATCAGCTTCGAATATACTCTGCAACCCCCCCCTCCCCCGGACGACAGTTTTTCTCCTCAAATGGCATTCAAACCCCTAGACTTCTGAACAATGTCTAAGGAGTTTTTTCACTGTCGGCCCTCAAATTTCTGGCAACACCACTGATCTGAAATGTTCTGCAGATCAAATGCATTGAAAAAACTGTACCAATAGGGAGTTCAAAGGTTTTTACCTATATTTCCCTCAATAAAAACCTGACCTGACCTGACCTGACATGCAATTGAGACTTGCACACGAACCTTCCCCATCTCTTGGTGGGCCATAAAAGCTAATGAGATCGGTTCGAGATAATATTCCAGCCAAAGGATTAAACAAATGGGCAAGCAAGCGCTTGATACCACTGGCTTATACCATACGTTACTTTCGGTTGAATTAGAAGGACTGTCATCAAAAGAAGGACAGCAAGTGTTCGTCCGATATAAAAGTCTGGGGCTCAAACTAATGTCAATACTTATCTCCTAGTCAGTATCACACACGTCTGTTGTCAGGTAACGAAAACCATGCCTGGTGGGGTGGGGCAGGTCCGCTTACCCTCAGGGCTTTCATACGGTTCAGGCAGGACCGTTCCTGCTTTACATTTTGACGGTTGCTACTGTAAAAAAAGGTGAGCAGGACGTCAGGTACGAAAAGTTCAAAAAGACCTTTGCCAGCGCGTCACACAAACGAGTAATTCACTGACTTTCTAAAAGTGGAATCAGGAAGCAGTCGTTTAAATTGATCAAATAGTTTACTTTCCTTAAAAATCACAAAAACATATTCGTACATTCTTCGATGTCCACCCGTACCCCTAGTTTAATAGTCACACAACGGCTGATATTTTATAGGAAGAAATACATTTCCGATGGAGATGAGACAAATTTAAATTGCCAGCGCTCTTCAATTTCTATTTATTGTTCTCAGCCAGACAAGCTAAACTTACTCAATGTCGGCCTTCTGTGTCTAATTGGTCTATAAATGAACCAGTTCAACTACCCCGAATAGCCTGATATGAAAGCTTAGCATTGTCGCCCTGGCCGGTACCCAGATGTGATCGAAATGCTACAAAATGTGTGCTCCTGCAAATGGAACTCATCTGGTAAAATAACACCTTCATGTATTGGGCTCTCGAAGGGGGCCGTAACAGGGCCTTAGTTATTCCTAGTCTACCTCAAGGACTGCTTCGATAACCCACGTCACAGCGTTACTACGTTTTGACGCCGATAAATTCCGGATAAGCGTCGGTTTGGAGGCAGATAGGAAAGAAAACCTGAATCAACCAAGCTTTAGGTCTGGCCGTTGTTTGCTTAATTTTAAAAGCTGGAAACTGAGTGGTTCGGAACAGTTTAGAAACTTGGATGAAAAGAGCCCATACCTCCTAAGCCGCAAAAATACTCCGATTGAACGTATAGCCTTCTATAACTCTGCAATTACATGTTCTTCAGTGGTCAACTACAACGAATTAAGTCATGTTTGTGCATTCATTATCCGGTACACAAACTTGCTGTGAATGTAAGATAAACGCATCAGAAAATATCAGATTATATGCATTGTTCATCCAGCTCCATAGATACGATGACGTTTTGTAAAATTCTAATAAAGGAGGAGGATACGTCGATCAAATAAAGACTGAAAAATAAACTAAAGTAGTCCGGAGTGTTTATGAGCAAACTTCTCCGGTAGTTTTGGCTGCATTCGATCTCAAACTAGCGGAATTCACCTTTTAGTCGCGAGAAATGGCTGCCACACAGCATTTTCTAGGAAAATCGTGCTGTGCTTGATATCCACTAGGTGAGTCCATCCGCTTAAAATCGGATATGTCAGTGATAAAGACTATGCAACTTGACCTATTAGTCAGATGGTTTTTGTAAGTCCTTGTATTCATAACCTACTCAGATGCAAATAAATGCGAACAACATGGAGAGCAAATAAAAACGGAAACCTAAAGGTATGGAAAGTATGCTCGAACGAGCACGTTTTCATTGCATCTAAAGTTGCTACTAAATAAGTCTAGTAACTAGGTAATTTTGGCAAAAGCATAGAGGAAAAGATATGAAACGGTTTCATTTCTTCATCAAGGATCTCTCACGTGGTAGAGTGTTCCATGGCTCTAATCACATGCTATGGAACAACATTCTCATACCTTTCGCCGCGTCAATCTAACATGAAGATTAATGGTATATCCATGTAGTTAGATGATAATTCACATCTAGAAGTTAACTTAGAAACAGGGCAGCAGTCCGAAACGGCGGGTTACCTGTTAGCCTAGCTGCTGGCTACCCGGCGCGTCCACGGGTGTCGGATAGCGAAACAACCTTGAGTGAGGGTTAGCTGTGAAATAAGCAGACTCTCGGGTCTGACGAAGAAGCAGTCGCGGCCCACCAGCGGCAGTGCTACCGTGCTGAGGCCTGGCAAACCAAAAGCCCATAGAGTGTCGCAAAGCCTGACGACGGGACTGTGACATGGTGAGCATGAGCCACCATTAAATAAGTTCGCTTTCAACGCTGCCTTGTGGTTAGGCTATTGAGTCAATGTGATATAGGAGACAGCCTCGAACGGCTGTTGGGGACCCGCTCGTAGCCAAAATTCCCAAGTCACCTCCATGAATTAAATGGCCGATGACTGCAATACGATCCATGCTACGGCGTCCACGGGAACTGACGCGCTACACAACCCTTGTCCAGTGGTGTTGGCGAGTAGTATGGTAGCTGAACTACTCAATTGAAACGGGACTCTTAATATTGGATGGTGGAATGTGCGAACGTACCTGGCCGCTGATACCCAAAGCCTGACGGTGTGTAGATTTTACCATTACAATATATATGTCAACTACCTGTCCGAAGTCCAACTCCCTAACTCTGGTGCTTAGGAAATAAAAGTTCCTGGAGCTGACTCCCACTCTCCCTCCCCATACCACAGTGACTCCAATGACTACTCCGGTAGACATGGTGTGACAATTGCCCTCTCGCAACAATCGAGCAGTGCACTTATTGCCTGGGAACCAGACAATGAACGCATGGCATGTGTGCGTTTGAAGGGCCACTTCACAAGCATATCTGTGGTCGCGGTATAAACACCAACGTCCGCTGCTGACCAGCGCGTAAAGTCATATTTTAATCACAGCTAAAATCATTGGTTGGAAGACTCCCTCACTGCGATCTGTTGATCGTTGCCGGGGATTGCAATGGCCAGATTGGGTCGGGTGACTCCCAAACAACCATCTTATCGATCGCTTTTGGCTTGGTTCTCGATGTGACAATGGTAATAGATTGCTGAACTTTGCTGAACAGAACCGACTGTTCGTAACAAACACGTGCTTCCAGCACCACAGCAAACACTTGCTGACTAGGTACTCCAAGAAAGACAATACAGCCAGTCAGATTGACTATATTTTAGTCAGCTCAAGATTCCGCAGCTGGGTTCATGATAGTAGGTTTTTGCGGGGTGCTGAGACTGGTAATGCCCATGGATCTGAGCACGTTCTTATTTGCACACACCTTAAAACCCTCCCCTCATCTGCTCTCAAAATTCCCCACGCTAGATGCCCTGTTGTCGCCAAAATCTAGCAATTCAACACCACTTCAGCCCTAAACAGAGAAATCCGGTCCTGTTTCATGACCAGCGCCGACGGATAAGGGGAATCCATGGTCCTCATTAAAATCATCAGTCCATGGAGCAGTCGAGAAACTTTTTGGTATACCCGGCGGCGCCACAGTGATTGGATCAGCGAACGAACCTTGCAGTCCCCTGCGGAGACAGCCAAGCTAGGGGCCGTAATTACGATTATTTGCGCCAACTAGAAAAGATGACGGCGAAATTGGCCAGAGACGACCGACAGAAATACTGGGTAGAAATAGCAACCTCCATGAAGCAGATTTCGAACGTTGGTGATACCTGAAAGCTATACAAACTTATTTGCCAGGTTAATGGTAAACTGTCTTCACTGAGTGACATAGTTCGTGATGTGAATGGCAACTTTATTGCTGACAATGCGACCAAGATCGAACGCTGGCATGAGAACTTCGAGCACCTCCCATCTACAACAGAGCCCTGGAGAGGACGGCATACCCGCTGAGAACTACAAGTCATATGCCGGCACGTTCGTGCGATCTCAACTGGAATTTGACATCCAAGCCTGGAAACCTTGGACAGCCAAAGACAAAAATACCTCGAAAGGGTACAAAGACGTGCAACAAAATTAGTACGAGGCCAACGGAACCTCCCTTATGAGATCCGATTTGTAAATCTTGACTTGTTTCCTCTGGATTACAGGCAGCTACCTTAGGGCCTAATCCAGGCATTTTGCATGTTGCGTGGTCAGGATTGCTGCCTCCAAACAAATGAATTCTTTGAGTGGGCCACCACCTCTAGGCTGCGAGGACACCCCCTCAAATTACGTGTGACTGGGGCAAGACTTGACCCAAGCAAATTCTTTTTCTCTAAGAGGGTAATCCAGGCATGGAATGCACTCCCTGCGGATATTGTCATGTCCCTTTTCGTGGATGTTTTTAAGGCAAACCTAGACCGATTTAATGAGTATCGTCGCGATTAAGTACTCCAAATCCAATCACTAAAGTGTTCCGAATCCAAAAATTGAAGCGATCTACATCCAAACCTTGAAATGCTAGAAATGCTATAAATATATACGTATAGTAATTTGTAGGTAGTATTATAATTTGTACTTAACCAAATGAGTTTCAGCCATTATCTAGCTATCACGTCTCTGCTCACTATGCGATCTGCACCGATCGTGTCTGAGGACGCATCTACCGCACCTATGGTCCTAAGCTACGCGGCCCTGTCACACCCTTTCTCGTATCGACCGACTGCTGACGATGTGGCAGGTTCCTCGGCTCTTGGCACAGCAAAGGCGTATCATGGTCGCATCTCCGGTCTTCGAGACGTTCTCGTGACTACGAGGTCTCCTCCTCGTATGATCCTTCAGATGTAGATATTACTCGTCATGAACGTCATGGCTGCCGTCAACATTCACAGAAGCATCATGCCCCTATCATTCACATACTTCCCTCACGAGCGACAGTTTTTCTCCTAAAAACCACAAATGACAATCCATTTTGAACTATGAGCCAGCCTTATGAGTTTTTCACTGTATGTTCTTCTTCTTCAGTTACACTGCTGGCTCATGTAAACTGAGTGTGAGTTTATTACTTGAAACAAGCGAGTAGTCGTCTGAAATTGTGTCAACGACTTCTTTGGAATGTTCAGCTTTGCCGAAGCATTTCTTAAATACTATGTACCGACAGGGAGTTCAAAGGCGTTTGCCTATATTTCCTTTAATAAATTTGACTTGACTTGACTCTGGCACCTTGGCTTCATGATGTGATTGGACAAGCATAGGGAGAGAAAACCATTCCTGATGACTGTGGCTCAGGCATCCTTTTGTTTACCCAAAAGAAGGGAGGTAGGGCAAAATCTGGGAACTACCCCGGAATAAGTCTCATCAACATTTCTGTGAAGATTTCCCCTATTGTTCTCCTCAGGCGATTCCAGTCTGTGCGTGACTCGAGGATGTGACCCAACAAAGCCGGATTTCGCGCTGGGCGTTGATGTATAGATCAGATATACACACTGAGACGGATCCTTGCATTCCGCCATAGCTACCAACAACCAATGGCCACGTACTTTGTTGACTTAAGCGCTGCGTTCGACTGCTTCCATCGTGATTCCCTATGGCAGGTAATGACATTTGATGTTGTACCACCAAAAATAATCACCACGATCAAGGTTTACTACCACTCCACCACTGCACAGGTTTTAGTCCATAAAAAACTTCGCAGAACCCTTCGCTATTCAGTCAGGCGTTCGGCAAGGCTATGTCCTATCGCCCATCCTCTTTAACTACGTCACTGACTGTGTTCTCAGGAAGGCCCTACAAGAAACTGATAGCATTGAACTGACACTCGGGCTTCTGTTGACTGACCTCAACTATGCCAATGATATCGCCTTAATATCTTCAAGCTCTGATGATATACAGTCTCTGACGTCACGGGTGAACGCGGTCGTGAAATCGGTCGGTTTTTCCTTAAGCGCTAGGACGACCAAAGTGTTTTCATGCTGCATCCCTGCCGAAGTGAAGGAACCTCTCGTGATAAATGACTGTCAGTTTGAAGGTGCCGACCGTTTCAAATACCACGGAGCAAGGTTGCTACCGAATGGACAGAGTGAGGATGCCACTATCTCCGAATTGACGAAGCACGACGATTTTTTTCCAGCCTTATTAAGTTCTTATGAACCCGACGTGATATTTTCATTTCAACAAAGGTCTGCGTGTATCGCGCATCTCTGCAGTCCGTTTTCCTATACGGATGTAAATGTTGGACTATGCGTGTGGAAGTTGAACAGAAACAGGACGCCTTTGACCGCTTCTGCCTGGGGAACATAATTCGAGTGAGGCACACCTACTTTGTCTCAAATGATACAGTCCGCACTCGCTGTGACAAAATCACGAGAATATCACAGACCATTAAGAAAGACGGCTCAGGAGTTTAGTGCTACTGCCCTCGACTAAACACCGTTGCTTGATTGTAAAAGAAGAAGAGAAGGGCAACTCAAAACCAAGCTCGACTAAGTCCAACCGGACATGAAAGTGGTTCTTGGACCTTCGATATTCGGCCTCCGGCACTGGCGAAGAGAATGGGCCGAACTGTCTAGGTCTGCGGGCACGGATCGTTGAGCGTGACGAAGCACCACACGGGACATAATTGAGGCCAGTTGGATCAGATAGTATCGCAGGCATAACAAGTACAAACAAGTATGTAGAGCAATCCAGGCCTTAGGCAATGCCATCCGTTAGTATAAGTCCTCGTACAAACCTATAGCTCACGTACACACCGTTGGACCTTTGAAAGTGTAGTATGCCTTTTCACCGCCCATTGATTGTGTCTGGACAGCGTGCTACGGTTGTGGTGGCACAACGTTTCCATATACTGTCCAAACAAATTCATTGCGATAGCTTGCCATGGCGCACTTTGTGAGCAACACAGTTAATATCATGAAATTTGTGACCTGCGGCAAGTGCAGCGATGAATATAGACTTTTTCTAGCTTAAATGCTTCTGCGCTTTCTACTTCTGAAGTGGCTTGTCTTTCCGGTGGCCAATTTTGTCAATACAAAGAATATGTAAGTTGACCCTATTGGAAAGAAGAAGCTACTTTTCCGACCAATGATCGGTAAAAGCTGAATAAAGTATTAAAGCCCGTAATAAAATCAATGATTCAGACTACCACTTATTAAATAAGTAAATAGGTAGGCTCAGATTGTTTTAAAAATGCGGTGGAATTTTAATTTATGTCCCAGAATAGCACGTGGAATCGATAACGGTAGCTTTAGGAGTTATACAGGTGAGGCATACTAGGGAAACATAATTTAAAAGTGGAACGCATAAAAAATAAATAATAGGAATAATAATATTTTCGCACAATAACTATACAAGGGACCCAACCAGTAGGAAACAAGAAATGTCCAAATAGATACAACCGTATGTCAAATCTATTTCGATACCATATCGATTGGGACCCGCAAAAGTGGAAACAATCATGTATCCAATACGTGTCCACTCTAAGCCTAATTGTCGAAATCAAAGAAGAACCATGAAAGGCAGGCTTTTTCTATATTTTTCACCTCATAGTAGTTTCTTTTGTCACTACGATAAAGGCATTCGTTTCTTTGGGTAGGCATAAAAGCTGGCTGGTGCTGATATAGTTTACTACATACGTAGATATTTTGGTATACATAAACCTTACCCTTAACCTTACTATGACCCTAACACGAAAACTATTCCTAACGTACATACAAGTCTGGGGCTAAGAGTATATAAGGTGCGCTTCCAAGGATACGTCTGCCAAAAAGACTTAATTATATTTGCGCGGGGGTCAATCTTATGTCGGGATGGAATGCTTCGTTATAAGCAGCCATATTTGCTGGCGGGGGTGGTCTTCTAAGATTTCCGTGGAAACGAATTAAGTTGACGGTAAAGCTGTTCTGCGCCGTTAATTAAACTTCCACCAAAAACGCTTTGTGGGCTGCTAAGGTGACTTCCTATGGCTACAGATGAAACACCGAAATGATAAAAATGACCCTGTGGTATGCTATAGAATGATATGGCCTAGCATCTGCAAATCTGCTAAATATAGACATTTACGGTAGCGGATGAAACCCATTTTGCGCTTTTATCTGGCCCACCACGTAGTAGCAGACTGACTATACACTTATTATCTAGACGATAACATTTGCAAAACCGGTAGGCAAATCTAGAAATAATTTGGATGCATTAAAGACCATTATCCTTAGAAATCTGTGGTCTTGAGCAGTTTTAATGCAAGCAAAATGGATGTAGGGTTTTATTGAAGTGGCAAAAATAAACGTAAGCAATTAAATTACATATGTGCGTAAAAGAAATAGCCAATTCTCTGTCGTTAGTACTTTTTTTACCCAGCAGCGTGTCACTGCGAGGTGGCTTCCTGCAGAATGAACTTGTAACCATCATTTCTTGATTTCCATTCACTGCTGTACACTTATTGACTGAAATAAAAGAAGCCAACAGGTCATAGTTGCTCCATGCCGAAAGTATTATGCCAAGGGAAGACAACTCCGCTTACAAAGTGTGTTTTGAAAACAATTGTGAATTATCATTTGCTGTCACCTCTGGCTTCCTGAGGCATCAACAGAAACCTACTTGCGTATTTCAGAGGACAAAGATTTGCATGCAGGAATTTATTTTAACATTATTCAAAGTGCCCTATCTACAGGTACACCTCATCGTGTCTCAATATCCAAACGGGAGGCATGGTAACAAAATACCAATGAATTTTACGCAGGTAGAAAACATCGACCCGACTGCATATCGAATCAGTACTTTTCTGTGATTTTGAGAAGAAGATACCCATTAACACGTTTAAAGCATAAATAGCAGTTGACTCGCAGTTAACACATCGCAGGATAAATGCGAGCTCAGATATTAATAACCCACACATGCAAATCATTGGCCTCATGACAAAGTAATTGGACCTAACAGGTAGCCTTTGTGAGTAAGGTGGCCTTCACCGACAGATTTTGTGGGTCCTGACCGATGCTCATTTTTACGGAATGTGCCCGTCTTGACAGTGGTCGTGTGCCGTTTGAAAATATCTGGTGGGTGCTCGGCTAACCAACAGGAGCCCTGAATAATCAAATGCGTTGCAATGTGTTTCTTAGAAATTATGCATTCTGCGCATTCAAAAAATGTCAGGTGCAGTGGACCTAACCGATTCATGTTTCAGAAGGCGACACACAGTTCATAGATGAATGCCCTACTATGGGAGTAGGCTGGGATCTGCTGTCATTGACAATAGGATGTCGCAATTATGTTTAGGTGTTGTTGCGTATGCGGTGGGAAGACAACAGTTGGTCGTCCAAATTAGAGATCTTTCCTCTCCTTTCCTGCGGCTAATTTTACATTTACAATTATTAATCTAGTTTCAGTTTTTCTTTTCGTTTATTGTTTAATATATGTTTTCAGTTTATTTAGAGACCACCGAATAAAAATAAATGTACCTCACTTACTACTATATACTCAGGTAAACTAAGCTTAACTTAAGAAAACTAATTATAATATAAAAACTATACTTGACTAAAACTTTTAACTTAACTAAAAGAACCTGTTCCATTAGTGAGAATTCCCCAGGCTAGGGGTTTCTATGGAGGCGAGCAACTGAACTGTTACGCAAATTCCCAAATCCTTGCTTACTATGTGGATTGCAATACCAGGCTGCAAATTAACCGATTTCATATATTTACTGGCGGAAAACCCTTTTGCAGTGTGAATTAAAACGCTTTGCCATTTGCTTGAAGTGGACACGTACAGCAGATTCACCACCTGATGAAATCGAACGCATTTTACAAGTAACTGCCTGTTACTCAAACGCAACAACAGCTGCGACTCCCAAAGTTTTACAGCAATAAAGTAATGTGTATCAAGCAAAGACAAAGACAAGCTGCAGCTGATGAGCAGTCAAGAAATGTGTTTGATCAAGTAAATTCTGCCGTATATGTTTGTTGAAAATTTCTTTTGGGAAAAATGTTTCAAATAAAGTAATGGTT
The DNA here is from genome assembly GCA_036362985.1 of Ligula intestinalis. Lineage (NCBI taxonomy): Eukaryota > Metazoa > Platyhelminthes > Cestoda > Diphyllobothriidea > Diphyllobothriidae > Ligula > Ligula intestinalis. The sequence goes on along the minus strand of JAYGXS010000001.1, from coordinate 40,395,010 downwards.
GTTATTCATTATAGGATATATTGTAAGTTATGAAGGAATATAACGTTTTATAGAAACATCAGCATTTTTAACAAAGTGGAAAATTCCGAAAAAGTGGAAATCGGGCGTATTATTTAAACTTATGTTTCACATGTATAGGAAGCCTTTTAATGCAAAACCACCGAGTAATTTAAGTAACACGAGTAAAATTACGTTGGAAAATAATCCTTTTGTAAAGTTTTCGAATACGTATGCTTCAATATTATGTGCAGGGTAATGTATGGCTGTTACCGAACAGCCCAAATTTGGAGTTTGTATACTAACACGTTTTCACGATAACTGCTGGTTGTTTCTTTCGTTTCTGCATTGCTTGCGTTACGCTGCACTTAGGTTACCACGTTTTTCTTGATATGCCTTATTTGGAGATCACAGGAATAATATATTTCTTAAGCTCACGTGCGGACATGCCGGTCAATGACTTATAAATTTAAATGGGATTGTCAGGTAAAATTGTAAACTTACCATGTTATTGTACCTTAGAAGTAATTGCCTTCCGCCGAATTTTTTCCTAATTATTTTAGTATTTCCATTACAAAGAGGATAAGATCTTTCTTGAAACGCTAATTAGGATTTTAAGATTTTCGCCGGCTTCAGTCGATTGACAATTAATGATAATTTTATTCTACTCACCAAAACCTTCAAAATAAGATATATATTAAAGAATTTACCTTAATAAAGAGCTTTTCAACATTTTTTTTCTGTAACAGCTGTCTGCGTGTGTCATGGTTTCAGAACCACCCAAACATGTGAACTCATTGTCGAGAAAAATGAAGGTCTACATCAAAATTCGCCAATGAATACGCCTTAGATTGATTAGAAAATGTTCTAGAAAAAATAACCTCTTGAAAAATAGCTAAAGTTATATATGTTTTGGCGTTCGATATATGCGTTCTCACCAGTTAATTTAATCACCCAATATCCAACATTTCATGAAGTATGTAATATGCTCTAAAAGGCACGTAAGCAGCCAGATTATAAGAGGAAAATTTCCTCGCCAGAACAGCTAGTGCTCTAAGCTGCTGGTTAAGTTTACCACTAACGTACATTATAGTTAACGCGAGTTATGGCGAATCTGAACACCCTGATCGTTCACCCGATTTCACAAAACATACATGATCCAACTTTTTGGCTTGCAGGATTCTATGCATTCAATATGCGCAGTGCTTTTTAACAGTCAGTCCCAGGATAATTTTGCGGGAAAAGAGGAAAGACACCAATGGGAGTAGTATATTAAATACAGTGAAAATATGCATCACAGGAATAGCTAATTCTCAAATGGCAAATATTTTCCACTGATACTGACAATTTCCTGCCGAGAAAATGCCAGTTCCAAAAGCCTTTCGTAGTTGGATAGAGCTCACAGCGGCGACGGGCTTAGATATTCTACGGGCATTTATGCTTGAGGTGATATTTTGAACGCTGAGATCCACAAGCTATGGGGCATAGATGGAAGACATGCCACTGTCCTCAACCAACTCCTCCAGCTTTGCATCGGGGACTGCATCGGGAATCAAAATTTTAATGAGCTCAACGGTATAGTCAGGTTCCATACAAGACTTTCTGAAATTAAAAGGGGAGTTAGATGGACATGTGCAAATAAACAATTAAAAGCAAAAATGAGAAGTGGAAGTAAACTCATAAATAGCTGTTATATATTTTACTCACAACTGAAGGAGGATGTAAACGCGCGCTGTCTTGATGGTGCATCCAATTTCGTTACGGTGCCCTTTATTTTGACGAATAAGGCACTGCGGTTTTGCCGTGGCCTTTTCAAGACTCATTTCAGAAAGATTGAAGAGGCTGGATCCGTGTATCACTGTTACATTTAACTGTGAGATCGGATCCACTAGACGCTGCACAGCGTCTTCGTAATCAACTGCACCTTCCCTTAATTGACACGTCTTCGATACTGCATAAGGTAAAAAATACATCAATTAACATGGTATTTGAAAAAAAAAATTTGGTCCACACAAAGGGCCACGGAATGAGACAAACGTAGCATATTAATTTAGCTTCTTACCAGGTTCACTGGGACAGCCAAAATCTGAAGTGGCGCTTAAGACAACGACAAGCAGGAACGAGAACATTTGAGGTTGAATTGGTAGAAAACCAAAAGCTTCTGCAACCCTACCATTTTATACACATTAAGTTACCCCACTTTTATCCTGCAAATAGCTTACTTCAATATTTGAGGACAATCGTTTCCGAAAAATGCACCCCAGTTAGGAGTAGACAACCGTGTTGTCAACCAAAATAGGCCAGGTCTGTCTGGTGAGGCTGAAACTACTGCAATGTGAACTCTCCATTGATCCAGTATGTTCATTAACATCATAAGAATGACCGGTTTAGCCATGTAAGCAGGAAATGGCTTTGCACACATTTATGGGTAAATTATTTTTAGATTAAGATGTTTTTATTGATACCCTTAGGGCTAGATTGACTGTTGGACGTAAGGCTGATTATAAGTTTTCGGCTTAGGTTGCATTAACATTGCCGATACAGATTCTGAATGCTCACTGATCTCTAAGGGAGTGCATTCATCAACCAATCCCTTCCGTCATACTCTCGAGCCTCGCTAGTACCCGTACATCAGTTAATATTTTAGGCAGGTACGCAGTACTAGGCAGACTGCGAGACACTGGCCGAAAGGTCAAAAGTGTCTCGTCATTGATTCTGCGGTGGTGCAGCACTTGCGGTATGGTATGTCTAGTTGAAAACGGTGGATGAAACTGAAGTGGACTTTCAAGTCTCCGGTGTCTTTATTGACAATTTTGGTCTGCCTGTATAACGTAGCCATCCTGCGGCTGTTGGCAGGGCTTAAGGTTGATCAGAATGGGACGAATGAGGTCCGATAGCAATCGGTGAACTTTCGGCAACAAGTGTTACGGTTAATTTTAACTTTAGAATTGAGGATAACCGCAGCATAGCGTTTAACATTAAAGTAACATTGTTGCTTGATGTCAAAAGTTGACATAGGAAACGGGACTGTCTTCCCTTCGTAGAATGTATTGCCCAGCCTGTGTCTCTGTCCAACATAGGTGGCCACATATAATAACCTACCCGGAAAATGAATCAAGAAGAGGTTCTAAAAACGAGTTCATGGGTGCACTTTTGTCGTTTGGTAATTACTATAAAGGCCAGTGTATATTTTATTGGAAGGAGGCTTGGCACACCTCTGAAGTGAGCAAATAGCTCCATATCAATTCGGGGGAGACGGAAAATAAGATATTATCAGGATTACGAAGGTGCAATGCCCAGGAGAAAAGTGTGATAGATGGGGACAATTGCATTCATTTAATCGACATTTGTTAATAGCAAATGTGAAATTTGTAACAGATTCTCTGTGAGCATACGCGAGGCTCTTTAACATGATGCATGCCGTTGATACGGCTGATACCAGATGGTGGCTCGGCACGTGACGAAAGCTCTACCAAAATATCGTGCTCTCCATTTGTGATCTTATTAATATCAGATTGGAAATCAGTGGATATTTCCTTATAAATTATTTGAATTGAAAAAGCTTGTATTTAGATTTGGGAACTGGCATACATATTATCGTTTCTGAGGTAATAAGTAATATTTTTCGAATGCTTTGATTTACCTGAACACCTATAGGGAAGGTCTGAGGTTCCCCACAGGGCACGACTATTATATTCCTTAAAAAATCGACAGCAGTTACATCCACGATGCTGGCCTTTTAACCAGGATCTTTTTGGGAATATGGTGTATACCTTATTATAATGAAAATCAAACTGCGTGTTTAAATACTTGCTTGGAGAATGGGCAGTATATTATTGTTCTTCCAGTGTTGTTCAGAACCATTTATGCAAGGCTCGTAGTTCTGTCGGTTTTAAATTATCTTTACCAACCATGCTTTCGGGATGATAATCCATAAGGTAGTGAGACGGCTTTTGCTGTAATGGTGCTAAGGTTAACTTATCGTCGAATAATAAGACGAACATGATGCAAGCAGTCGAAGCATGTGTCCAATCTAACAGATGGATTGCGGTTTGTAATATTATTGTGCAACTGGTTGGGCATCACGTCGTTGACTTAAATAAATGGTGGCCCCTTTTTGTCGCTTCAAACATTTCTGCCAAGAAAGACAGAGGATACCATTTCGGTGGCACAATTTCTCTGTTTAGAATGCGTACTGGCAGTTAGTTCTAGCATATCTGACAGCATCTTGAAGTTTACTATCATCTACGACAAAAAATAATGATAAATGTAAAGAAATTTACATCTAAGCAAGTGCTCGTTGCTTAGGCACCGGACAAAGTTTAGAAAAAGCTTCTGTTATGAACCGCTAGAATGTTTCATGCATAGATACGGATGGTTTCAGCAGTAGAACAGTTTTTGTTGACGCTCTTTGCGAGGTTGCCGTCGTCCTTTCTCTATATAATCGTATTTAGGGAAAGAAATGTATTTAGAAGAGGTAATTGCGATCGCTGGAGCATAAAGTTTATAAGCCTATTGTTTTCGACACTCATTTGAAACCCTCCTCAGGCATACTTACAGAAAATTGTGAAAGGAGCACATGTGATGGAGAACTTTGAGTGCACAGTTACCAGACAACCACATGTTAACCGTACTTTACAGTCGTCATGTTAATAGTTGAGAGTCGACTTTGATACATCAGGTGCTTGTAGGTCAATAAAAAGCATGTTACTCTGCTCGCATGTTCTTAAACTGAAGTGAATTGTGGATCTTGTCCCTTCGCTTCCACTAAGATAATATTGGTCAGTCGTCATAACCACACAGCTGAAACGAGGCCTGTACGTCTGAAACCGATGATAAGCGGTGGTAAATAGGTTCACTGACGGCTCGATCTCGTAGTAATCTTAGTTAAAGCCTACTACATCTATGCAGTCCACAAGTCACACAATATTCGGTTATCAGTAAGCTTTTGATAAATTTAGAGGTCCAATCGGTTAAGCATGAAAAGCGGACAGCTGATCAATTAAAACACCGGCTAGGAATACACATATAGTACAATTATTACACCAAGCCAAAACTAAGCTACGGAAACAGCTTGCATAAACTACGGAGTTGCTTAACTCGACTAAGTTCTTCCACATATAAATCAAAC
>JAYGXS010000001.1:40360715-40379829 GCA_036362985.1 Ligula intestinalis | reverse complement strand
ACAACTAGTTAACTTAAGTTCGCTAGAGGTTAGCTTACATCGTAAAGAAACCATAAAATAAGGCAGTAATCCAGACTTTAGGTGATGATAAACGCCAGTATAAGATGAACTCATAATAAACTGTAGCAGACAGAGAAAATATATACAGTTGAACGATGTGCTACAATCTGCTGTTATTAAGAAATGGTTCCTCTTGCACTTCAGATGATTTGGTCGCATTGTACCGCGTTTGGAGGCTTGATGTCATTGTAGAGGTAATTATACTATAATATTAAAAATTCCGGGAGCAGTTAAGTTGCTCGTCCACCTTAGATAGCCCTAACCCTTAGCCATGTAGGTATGTATTGTTTTACTTGTTTAAGTCTTCTTGAATTTTGATATGGTGTGTATTTTACTATTTAGTTACTTACTCTTATTTTACGTTTGAATTATTTTTCAGCGTAGGTAGATTCGGCCGAATTAAGGTAAATATACTTTTTAGATACTATACATTTAAGTAGACTAAAAAATTAAACTTAACTTAGCTAGTTTAACTTAAACATAAGCAAATCTAGACTTAAACTAAAATTGAATTTAAAACTAAATTAAACTAACTTAACAGATACCGTACGTCAGATGTGTGGCTTCTATGTATATTAGGTGGGGCACCATTTTAAATGTTGATCAATTCCGTAAAATCTCTGCGCCATTCCAGGAGAGACACAGGCTGTATTTTAATTGATAACACTCTCCTCTCGCAAGAAACCTTGTCATTGTCAACATGAACGTTTTACAAATCTTTTGAAGTAGACGTTTATAAAGCAAGTAAAGAAGGAAAATATAGGAGCACCAGAGGAGATTGCGCTTTCAGTTGCTGACTACATTGAGCACTATAGTCTCTATGAGTTTCAAAGGCTTCAACGCGTGGCATACTCTGGACCTGTTTGAAATTGACGTATAATTGTGGAAGGATACATGTAATATGTGACAGTCAGTATGCCTGTGATCAGTTCAGCAGCCTTTACTTAGTACTGTCGGCACGTAACGTTTTGTGGAATCGAGAATGAGCAAGCTCTGTGTGACAGGATAAACAGGCAAAATACAATGGTTGACGTTTTTAGCCAAGCTACACCACGTGGTTGAACCTCAATCACGTCAGTCCCAGATTCATTTCAGAGGAAAATGGAAAATACAACATCAAAACGACAAACTATGGTTCTGCAGGAATGCCTGTTCGCTAAGATAATGTGGGCGTCAATGATTAATTTTTTATATGAGAAACTCATGGTCTGCATGATCAGTCGTTTGGCCGGTAGCAGTTTGCAGGCAACTGATACTCCCTGTGCACACAGACCGTAAACTGTTTTTGGTAAGCCTTTTGCGTTTATCAAATTGGTGCAAACGGGTCTGCAGTGTAAAAACTAGTGAAAGCATCAGCCGATACCATATTGGGTGCTGAGGTTCCGTTTGGTCTTTACAGTTGGCCAATAGGACAGCGCACAGCTGAATGCTTCTTCTGACGCCAGCGCCAGACTGTTTGCAACTGTTTAGATTATGGATCCGCCAAGGAATCCGAAACGGAAGACAATCAAACTTTTCGAATCCTCAATCATACCTGTTATATCTTACCGAAGTAAAAAGTGTCGCATGCTGTTTCACGTAATCGTCCTTGCCCAGTGGACCTAAAAGCCTACTGACTTGTCTAAAATCAGGATTTTCGATAAATATTCTAGTTTCGAGAAGTAATGCCGAAGCCGGAAATTAATTAACATCTCAAAATTGATTCCCATCTAAGAGAGAGTCTGAATTGAAAACTGGACGAATAATATATGGCTTTCAAGTGTCACTGAATGAGTTTGAAGAAAATGAAATTAACGACAAGGTCCCAAGCAATCCGGGAAAGTTTTCTACCTAATTGATAACTGGATTGGGAATACCAGCAGTCACTGACGAAAAACAGTCTTTAAATCCACCGTGTATGCAAGGCGACATGAGACAGGTGCTCGCGCCTTTTTACCGTCAATTTATGTTTGCGAATACGTCCAGAGGCAGATTTTCCAGTTTGCCCACAAAAAGGGTTGACCGGTTACCGGCCTAATATCGTCGTCTGGTCATGTGTCACCCGAATATGTGCTTTCTTGGGTCTCGATTAACGACTTCACACATGTTCTAATGTAAGAAACAGCTCGCAAAGAATAGGAATTAAGCGTCCGATTGCAAACGCCCAAGTCATTTGCTATTGACTGCTGCTTTTTTAAACACTGGCATACGAAGTGTCAAGTATATACATGATGATGATCTATTAACATCAAACAAGTGTTTAAAATCTTCGGCAGACACCTAAGAAAGTACTAGATTTAGGTGAGAAATACAAAGAGTACGACTTTACGCACCCAACTGGTACGGCGTAAGCATTGCGTTAACTTCAAGGAAAGGGTTCCATTGGAAAAATCAGTAAATTTATCAAGTAAATTTTCGACATGGAAACCCCAGGTCGTCGTTAGACATGAGAAAATGTGCAAAGAACAGTAAGCATTTTAAACAGTCATCTAGTCATCTGGCGTGTGCGTTAACTGGACATGATTACCATTTGCAATGGCGTTATGGCTAATTGGCAACTGTAATTTGAGTCAGTTCGGGGTCAGTCCAGGTCGTCAGATGTGGTCGCTAATTGCTCTTCATGTTGGTCCAGGTTTATCGGCTGCAGTCTGTGATACCTTTCTTTGAGGAGTTTTTACACTCCAGCTAACTCAATACGCCAGTTGATGCATGAATCATGGCCTCAATAAATTCTTGGCTTTTTGTAGAGGCAAACTCAATCAATGCCTGTTTGCCCATGTTGAGGTATGTCCTGTGTTAAGGGAATGCATATCCACTTCGGACCAATGGTCACGTCATTTCACTGCAAATTGGTGCTCGTGGATGCGCGTGGAGACGAATCTTCACGTTTGGCAACAATATACCGCGTCACAAGCTTCACATGGGATTTTGTAGGTGGCTTTTTCTTATCGGGGAAGCTTAACCTATCCTTAGGGTGTACTAGCTGAGTGTGCCAAGTAGCCACCGGCTTGTGGGCCACTTTTATTTACTGTTACTGAAAATTTCTTTCAACGTCTTCACCCACGTTCCTCATATAAGGAATTACTCGCCATGTGTTTGTTTTGGGCGCCTTAATGGAACCATATGGTTCTTTTTTGTTGGATTCTTGCTGTCTCATGCATCGGCGAACAAAGTCTCTCGGGTAACCATTGCGAGAAAAAAAGTTCAAACAGATGATTGACCTCGTTTGGCTAGGTTTCTTTGTCAAAGCAGTGTGTCTTGGCTCGGCGTAGCAGACGGTTGACGGCACTCTTTTTGTGAGAAAAGGGGTTGATGCTATCATAGTTCAGAATAACTTCCGCATATGTGTCGTTGCGCTAAACAGACGTTTGTAATTTTCCGTCAGCATTTAGAGGCATGAGAACAGCTACAAATGGGAGTTTTTGTTATCCGCCTTCTCGATCGTGAATTGAGTGCTCGGAATGGTTGAGTTGATTGCATTGTGGAGTGCTTCAAAATGTCTCTTTTTGACGGTAACACATGTGTCGTCTAGATAGCGTACACGTAATCTAGGATTAGTCGCCGGGGGTCCATTTATTCTAGGCTCTGCTTGGATATTTTAACAATGAATACAGATATGGTTTAACCCATAAGAGCTTCTTTTAATTTGTGATAGTACTGGTGATCAAATAAAAAATAGTTTTCTAGGCAAAGGTCCACAAGGTCAAGTAAGGTAGCTGCAGGAACCTTCGCATCATAGCTCTTTTGGGATTCTTCTGTACATGGCCATGCTTCATCAATTGGTATGGAGATGAACAGAGAAATGACGTCGAAGGAGCCCATTATCTCACAATCGGAGACCGCGATTCCCCTAAATTTCTGTAGAAACGCCATGGAGTTCTGCATGGAAGTTTCACAATCCTTCGTAGGTGGATGAAGTGGTCGAAATACTCATTAACGTATTTTGTAGTTCGATGACTCGATTAAAAATACCATCGGTCACAGAGGAACTTCTGGTTTGTGAACTTTGGGTAATCCGTAGATCTTTGTGATGTTTGCCTCGGATTGTTTCACGCCTTTTGCCGTATCTCCTGACAGAAGTTTCGTCCCTGTAAGGCATTTCAGTACTTATTCAATGAATGACATTTGCTTTTTGGTCGGGTATGGTGCAAGAAGCTTATAGGTTGAGCTATCTTTTGATAGTGAGAGCGTTTTCTTCTTGTAGTCTGGTTTTTTCAAGAAAGATGTTAAGCCTCCTTTGTCGGCGATTATAGTTTTGATTTTAGTTTAACAATTTTAAAATTCTGAAATGGTTTCTATTCTTCAGATGATAGAGCTGAAAACTGATTCCGAGCCTTCTAAGGCATGAACAGCATGTCGTACATGGGGTACCATCTTTTGAAGTAATACTGTAAAATCTGCCGCTGGGCGTATTTCCGAAAATGATTTGCGCTAAAAAGGCGTGACCACCACCCCAAGTAGTCATGCATACCGTGGACACCAGACAACTCTAATGGTGCCAATAATCTATTTTAGAAATTGCCTGCCCTTTCAAGAATGGCCGATAATTCCTGTTAGACATATACGTAGATAAAGGATGCATTGGCCGGCATACTGAGATCGATATCACCTGCAATCCTCTCAGCAGCTACTGGTGGCACTTATGCACAACGGGGTCAGTAATTGCTGCAACTGATCGCTATCTATAATTTGTTACATTCCCGATCGATCTGATCAATGCAACAGGGCCGTGACTCAGTGGACAGAGCGTTACACCTCTAATCAACAGGGTCACGAGTTTAAAATTTGAGGTCTGTATCCCTGAGATTCGGAAACTGCCAATGAAGCCTTTTATGCCAGGCACTTTAATCTTTGGCATGCGCAAAACCGTTTCTGAAGCGATAATAAATATTTTACAAAGCTTTTATTGATCCGTAAAGGGAATGACAAGACTTTAGGTTCTCCGAATAGCCTGCATATTCTCATCCTAAAGAAACGACAGTAGAAATTTCAACTACCAGAAAACGAAAAGGGAGGGCTTGAGGGTTCCCCAGCAAGATTATTCTCACCTAAGCAAATGATAGCAGAAATATCAGTGAATCTAGGCTTTTAACTAGGATCGTTTCTCCCGGACATGTTGTAGACCTTCGCCTAGTAATCATCGAACTGCTTCTTTCAAGACTTTCTTGGAGAATAGGCAGTATATGATTTTTCCAGAGTACTTAATCATAATTGATGCAAGGCTCATAGTTCTGTCGGTTGTGAATCATTTCATTGACTCTGTTTGCATAATGATAATCCGCGACGGTTGCGAGATGGATCTGTTCTATCATGCTGTTATGATTCACTTATCGTCAATTCCTAAGTATGGCAGGAAAACTGTGATTGTTACGGGTGTAATCAAGCCTGATCTTGCCGGCCTGAATGCTGTTACGCATGGTTCCTCTCCATGCGTGACAATTTGCGGCAGGGCTTCATCCAGTCTCCTTACACCGACGAAAAACGGAGAGAGAAGGTCCAAGAATTGGTTCCATGTCCTTATGTTTGGTGTCGAGCCAAGTCTTTAGTTGCCCTCCACTTCGACGCCTACCAGTGGGCTGCGGCGTCGGTGGGAGGGCCGCATAGTTAAGCTCGTTAGGTCGACACTAGTGAACCTGCCCAGACCACCTCATTCGCCTTCCTTGAAGGGCCTGAGATATTCTCGCGATACGATCGCAGACGGTGTGCACTGTCCCATTCAAAATGAAGTTGCTATACTTAACTCGTAGGATGATTCTCAAGCATCGGTCGTCAAAGACCTCCAGTCTTCGCTAATCTACGGTGCATACAGCCCAGCATTTAGATTTCTAGTGGACGACTGAGCGTATGGATTCACGGTACACACGAACTTCAGAATAGGCTACACGATAATCAGTATCACAACCTGAATCAATGCCGATTAGCGAAAATTATCAAATTTAAGAGATAAAAACAAAACCAGGAAGGGCAGGCATTTTTTTCCTCATTTTATAACTCACAGTTGCTTCTAATGACACTATAAAAAAACGATTCCTTACGTTGGGTTGGCATAAAATCTGGTGGAGCATACCACATAAGTACATAATTTATTACATATAAACCTTATATTACACTCAATTTAACCCTTTTACTAACACTTACCCTAACCCTTACCGTTGCCACAAGCCTAGGGATAAGCATATATAATTTGAGCTACCAATGATACTACTGCCAAAAAGGCGTAAGTAGATTTGCGTGAGGGTCATATCTCTGTCGGCAAGGAATGTTTCGTTGTAGGCAGTCATACTTGCTGGCTGGGATTGCCAACTGAGATTTCCATGTAAAAACGCATGCCTTCTGTTACGAATTACGTTGACGGTAAAGCTGTTCTGCAAGGTAAATTTAACTTTCACCAAAAATGCTTTGTCTGCTGCTTAGACGATTCCCTATGGCTACGGATGAAACGTCGAAAGGATAAAAATGATCTTATGGGATTCTATTGACTGACATGGCCTCACAAGTGCAACTCTGCTAAAACAAACCTTTACGGTTGGAAATAAAACCCATTTTCCGCTTTCATCTGTTCCACTCTGTAACTCGACGGTAATAATTGAAAAACTGTTAGTTTAGATTCATTAGATACAATCATGCTAAGAAGTCCACTTTCTTTGGCAGTCTTAAAAGTAGCAAGATGTGCGCATGGTTTTAATGGAGTTGCAGGAATTAACTTAGGCTGTTTACGTGGTTCAGAATGTGCAAAAACGGGATAGCCAATTCTCTGTCGTTTATTCTTCTTTTTTTACCTAGCAGCGTATCACTGCGAGGTGGCGTCATTCATAATGTACATGGAACCAGCATTTTGTTATTTCCATTCACTTCTGTACATTTATTGACTAAAATAAAAGTAACCCGCAGGTCATAGTTGCTCAAAGCCGAAAGTATTTTGCCAAGGGCAAATAACCCCGTTTACAAGGTGTGTTGTGAAAAAAATTGTGAATTATCGTTCGCTGTGACCTCTGGCTTCCTAAGGCATCCACAGAAAATTACTTGCATATTTAGGAGGACGAAGAGTTGCGTGCAGGAATTCATTGTTCTTTAAACAACGAGGCCAATCTACAGGTACGCCTCATCGTGTCTCATTATCCACACGGGAGGAATGGTAACAAAATAACAATCAATGTTACGCATGTAAGAGCATCGACCCCACTTTAAATCGAATCAGTGTTTTTCTGTGATTCTGAGAAGCAGATACTTATTTGAACTTGTCAACGCGTAAATAGCACTTGAAACGCAGTGAACACATCGCAGGATAGACACGCGCTCAGATATTCATAACTAACGCATGCGGAACATTGCCGTAATGGCACAGTTATTGGGCCTGACAGGTTGCCTTTTTGAGTAAGGTGGCCTTCACTGACAGATATTTTTGTTCCTTATCAATATACATCTTCACGCGATGTGTTCATCTTAACAGCTGGCTTAGGCTGTTTGAAAATATATGGTCGGTTGCCCGTCTAACCAACAGGAGCCCTGAATAATCAAGTGACTTACAACGCGTTTTTTAGAACTTATCCATTCTGCGAATTCAACAAATTGTAGGTGCGTCGGAACTTACTGATTCACAACTCAGAAGGAAATACAGAGTTCATACATGAATGCGCTACTTCGGGAGTAGGCTGGGATCTGCTGTCATTGAGAATAGGATTCCGCAATTATGTACAAGTTTGGTGCGTTTGTGGGGGGAACACTACGGTTGGTCGTCCAAGTTAAATATCCCTCACCTCTGTTCTGCGGTAACGTTTCCTTTTAAATTTATTGATCTAGTTTAACTTCATCATTTAGCTTACTTTTAAATATACTTTATCAGTTTGTTCAGATACCATCAACGAAAAATAAATATGCTTGAGTAACTACTATATACTCAGGTTAACGTAGCTTAACTTAACAAAACTAAGTAAAGCGAAAAATAAACTTCACAAAAACTTAAGTCAAAAAAGCTTAAGTCAAAAAAACGGTTTCGTTAGTCAGAATTCCCCGGGGTTAGCGGTTTCTTAGGGGGTGAGCAATGTTAATCTTACGCAAATCCCTGCTTACTACCAGGATACAAATTGGTTGCAGATTAATCGATCACAATTTCGTCTCGAGGAAATAAAGTGCGTTGCAACTTGTTTGAAGTTGACACATACAAGGCAAGAAAACAACCAAACTACAAGAGGAGAATTGCTTAACCGATGCAGCTACTGCTTTAGGTTACTGCTTAAATTCACCACTAAGGTGTAAAGTAGGTAACGCGCGTAATTGCGGAGTTGAACACTATGATGGTTGGCTCCATTTTACGAAAGACACCGTTAATAGATGATCCTGTAACCCACTTTTTCTTTGCACGATTCTAAGCAGTCATTATACGCAGTGCTTTATAAATATCAGTCCCAGCTTCGATTTACGACAGAAGAAAGACACCAATGGGAGATTTATATTTAATACAGTGAAAATATGCATCACAGGAATAGCTAATTTTCAAATGACAAATATTGTCCAATGATACTGACAATTTCCTGCTGAGAAAATGCCAGTTCCAAAAGCCTTTCGCAGTTGGATAGAGCCCATGATTTCCAGTAGCTCACAGCAGCGACGGGAATAGACAATCTATAGGCATTTATGCTTGAGGTTATATTTTGAACGCTGAGATATGCAAGCTGTATGACATAGGTGGAAGACGTGCCCCTGTCCCCAACCAACTCCGCCAGCTTTGCATCGAGGACTGCATCAGGAATCATAATTTTAATGAGCTCAACGGTATAGTCAGGTTCCATACGAGACTTTCTGACATACAAAGGGGAGTTAGATGTACATGTGCAAATAAACAGTAAAAGGCAAAAATGAGAAGTGGAAGTAAAGTCATGAATAGTTGTTGTATATTTTACTCACAACTGAAGGAGGATGACAACACGCGCTGTCTTGATGGTGCATCCAATTTCTTTACGGCGCCCTTTATTTTGACAAGTAGGGTACTGCGGTTTTTCCGTGGACTTTTCAATAATCATTTCAAATGCAGTGATGCTGATGAAACCGGACATCAAGTTAAATCTTGAATGTGAGATTGAATCCACTAAATGCTGGACAGCGTTTTCGTAATCAAATTCACCTCTCCTACATGGACGCGGTTCCGATGCTGCATTAAGTAAAAATTGCATAACTAAACATGCAGTTTGAAAATAATAACGTCAAAACAAAGAGGCATGGAATGAGACGAACAGAATATATCAATGGAGCTTCTTACCGGGCTCACTGGGACAGGCACAACCTGAAGTGGCAATTAAAAGAACGACAAGCATGAACGAGAACATTTGTAGTTGAATTGGTAGAAACCCGCGGACTGCTGCAACCCTGCCATTATATACACATTTGATTACTCCACTTAAATCCTGAAAATAGCTTACTTCAAGGTTTGAGGACAATCGTGTCTGGCAGCTGTGTTAAGCAGCGGCTGAACACCGGCGAAACACGTGTCTGGGCCTTTTGACAAGTGCCTGAGCTCTTAGTATGGTAGGTTACAACGATAGTCATGTCTGAAAAAGGCTCTTAATCAGGAGTAAACAACTATCATGTCAAAAACAGAAGGCCAGGTCTGTCTGCTGAGGCTAAAATTATCCCAATGTGAACTCTCAAGTGATCCAATAAGCTGGTGAACATGATGAGAATGATCCATGTAGCCATTTCAGCAGGACATGGCTTGGTGCACATTTACGGGAGGAATTAGGTTTTGGAGTAAGCTGTTACTATTGTTAATTTTAGGGTAACATTTACTGTTGGATGTTCAGTTGAGTAGACGTTTTCGAATTAAGATTAACTGACGCTGCCGGAAGAGATTTTGAAAACTTAGTTACTCCTAACGGAACGCATCCATTAAACTTGCCCCTGCGGCCCACTCTCGAGCTTCGCAAGTAGCCGTACATCAGCTTATATTTTAGACAGGTGAGCAATGATAGCCAGAATGCGAGACTCTGTCAGAATGGTCAAAAATATCGCAACAATCAGCCCGGGGTAGTTACCAACTTGTGACAAACTTTAGTTGACGGCAAATGAAGCAGAAGAGGTCTTTCTAGTCCCCGGTGTGTTTATTGGCAATTTTTGTCTGTTTATATTACGTAGCCATTATGTGGCTGCTGACGGGGCTTAAAGGTGAGCGATCGGTGAACGTTCGGCGACGAGTGTTCAGATTTGTTTTAACTGCGGGATGTAGGATAAGCGCAGCGTAATGTTTAAGTTTGAAGTTACATTGTAGTTGTATGTTCAAATTAGACTTTGTATACGGGAATATCTTCCCTTCGTAGAATGCATTGCCCAGCCACATCTGTAAGTGGGCTTGACTTTTCTATGTCAACTTCCAGCATAGGTAGCCACACAAAATAGCGTACAGTAGCCACCGAATATCATGCAACACTTATTATGAAATTTGCCTGCATATATTTGAAAACACTATTGTGATTCATTCAGTTTATTGAATTCTGCGAAAGCTTTTTCTAAGGTAAATCGTTATTTTAGTAAGTTTTATTTCGAGAAATAACCATTAGTTTTGGGAAATTTGGAGAAGACACATACAGAAGAAATTTCCTATGCTATTATGAAAGAGCGAACCGAACCACACATTTAAATTGATAATACAGAGAAAGAAACTGCAAAATAAAAATAAAATAGGTACAGAAAATATCCCTCCCAGAACTGGAAAAGTTTATGCAAAATTGTTCAGATTGAAGTTAAGCCAAGTTAAAGAAACCAAATTTGTTTGCAGTAACATTTAACACTTTTGTTTAAGAAATTATGTTTAACTATCCTATTAAGTTTTATTGCACAAAATGGAATAACAGAAGAATGTTTGCTTGAATGAAGCAATGAACCTCAAATGTCCTTCAATAAAACCAAATTTCTAGCATATCTTCATAGATTTAACACAAATAATGCCTTATTAAATGGTAATCGTGAAGAAAAATTGTTTTTGTATACTTTACCATCCCCTTTTACTTTATTTAGAAACGAAACAGACGAAAGCATAACAAGCATTTAAAAAAATAGCAATTTATGTGGCCAGTGTTTTCATAATTCGCAAGTATATATCTGAAAGTCGAATTAATCTATTCATGCTAAAGGTAAATCATCATAAAGTGAAAAGAAAGTTCTTTTATTTCCAGTCAAACTGAATCGCTTATCTTCAAAAAACGTCAAGAAATTCTCCAAATTCTCAAATTTCATTGTAATATTACGTTGGAGAAATTTAATTTACACAGATGTTCGTCAGCCAAATATCTAATCAAAGCAATTTCTAAGAGGTAACCTTGGATGGAAAGTATGTTATTAATGTTAGGAATAGCAGTTTCAGAGTTATACTGCTGACATGAGTTACTCTTGACAATGTGGTTTGCTGTTTCGTGGTATTTCTACAAAGAAGTAACGTGGTAATCATTCTAAGAACTAATATCCAAAACACTTTCTTCGGTAAGTACTCTTTATACATACCTTATTTCAAAGTTTTTGGTGTAGACGTCGAACAAATGCAGAAATCATGAATTGATCAGTGAAGATAGTAAAAAAAGCAATTTGATGACCAAATTTTTTCGATGACATTCGATTAATACGTAACCGGTATTAACAGACTTTACAGAATATTGTGACTTAAAGGAAATTCTTTTATTGTATAAAAAGTAGTTGCTTCAACTTTTCAACTTAACACAATATCTAAATTTATTGCTCTAATTTAAACTCTTTTTACGTCTCTAGAACCACGGCATTATCGAACAAATTTTATAGTCCTTTGAAAACACTGAGTAATTCCTATAGTTATTTTAAGTACTTAATAGGCCTTATGCCATTCAGTATTATTTCTATGTTTTCCTAAAAACATTCACACTGGTATTGGAGTAATGATCAAATTTATAAAAATAAAGGAAAATTGTGTAGTCAACGGCGACTACTGTACACTGGACATGTATCAAGTAGAGGTATTGCAAACGATTTTATGGGTGCACATTTGTCTTTTATTAAGTACGATAAAAGCAAGTATATATTTATATTTCAAGGAGGCTAGACACAACACTCAAACAATTTGAGAGCTCATTTACTATTCGGGGGAGACGTTTAACAAGAAATTATCAGGGTTACGAAGATGCAATTCCTAGGAGAGAGGTGTGTAGGATGGGAATAATTGCATTCATTTGATTGAAAAATGAGAAATTTGTAAAACGTTCTCTGTGAACATACGCGAGGCTCTTTAGCATGATGCATGCCACTGATTCGGCGGATACCAGATGGTGTCTCAGCAGGTGCCGGGAGATCGGAAGGACTTATACATACATAGGTAGTCTTCGTTTGTGCCAATGCGATGCCCCAAGTTCACTCTGTGTGAGATCGTAAGGCCGCTTGGAGTAGTCGCTACACACCATGTAATTTTCATAAGTTTGCATAAGTTTGATCATTACTCGAATGCCAATGTGAATGCATTTAGGAAGATTCAGAAAAAATAATGAACTGCATCAGGCATATTTAGTAATTAAAAGAATTATAGGAATTACTAAGTGTTTGTAAAGAAAAAATAAATTTTCTCCAGAATCCCGTGAATTTGGAGACTTAAAAAAAGCTTTAATTTAGGATAGTTAATAAAGATATTATGTTGAATTGAAAAATCGAAGCAACCACTTTCTGTATACAGAAAGAACTGTTTATTAGTCAAGACATTTTGTTAACTTTAGTCTTTCTTTATTAGTATTTATTGAATTTCATCAACAAAATATGTCGTAATTTTCCTTGTTTTTACTGTCTTCTTTGATAATTTTATAAATTGCGCATCTGTTTGGCGTAAACACCAAGATATACGTAGAGAGCATTTACCGAAAAAAAATGTTTTCCAATATTAGTTTTAATGAATATGGCAACGTTTTTGATATCAATAAATGCCTCAAAACAGCAAACCACATTGTCGAGAGTGAATCTTGTCCGAAGTGGAGTTGTAAAAGTACTATTCTTACGATTCATAAAAAAAATTCCATAAAATTTTACCTCTTAGAAAGTGCTTTGGATAGAAATCCAGCTGACAAACGTCTGCGTATATTGACTTTTTTCGACGTAATATCACAATGAAATTTGAGAATTTTGAGAATTTCTTTAAGTTCCCTGAAGACAAACGATTTAATTTGACATGAGATAAAAAAAAACTTTGTTTTTTGTTTATAATGGATTTATTCCAATTTCGGGTATAATGTTGAAAATCCAAAAATACTGGCCATAAACATTGCCATTTTTTGAAAAACTGATTATTCTTCTGTTTGTTTCAGTTCTAAATAACGCAAAAGGGGAACGCTAAACACAAAATAAACTAAAATACTTAACGAGTTGCATTCAACAAGGCCTTCTTTTTCTTGAATTCGCGTTTAAATATTGGACATTTTGTGTTTATTCAAGGACATTTGTGCGTTATCTGGGCGTTAAAACAAACACTTATATGTTACCGCATTTTATGCAAAAAGCTTCACTGTATAGCTAAACGTAGTTTTTAAAATACAAATCTCCACTGTTACTGCAAATAAATCTGATTCCTTTACCTTGGCTTCACTTGAATCTGAGAAATTTTCGACAAACTTTTCCAGTTCTTGAAGGGATATCCTCGAAAACTTTTTTACTTGTTTTGGTGTTCCTTCATAGTATAATCGACAAATACGTGCAGTTTGGTTTTCTGTTTCGTGATAGCATAGGAAATTCGTTCAATTTGAGACTTCTCCGAACTTCCCCAAAATAAGTGGTCATTTCTCTTAATACACCTAACTAAAATGACGAGTTAACTAATTAAAACGCTTTTGCAAGTTTCCATAATCTGAATGTATCAAAATTGTGTTACTAACTATACGCTATGGTACCAGGTCAAATTTTATCATGAACGTTTCATGGTCTTTGACGACTACTTCATGTTACTAACGTCATGTGTTCACAGACATTCACTGAAATTTTCTCGCATTCATTCGGATTATCACTGACTTGTGTGACCAAGTGATGAAGATAATGTACATTGATGTATTCTGGGATGAAAAAGCTTCCTGCTTATTGTGGAAAACAATAGCGTTCGGCTTCGAATTATATTTTAAATCGTTTTGCGGGACATGTTTGCCATGTGCGCTCAAGGATTTTTAATAGGCGTCCAATACCTGATGAGGAACGAAATTTCCTTTTTGATAGCCAGTCTAACGACATGTTTGAATCGCCCACCGACATTCCTGGCAATGCGCCTGCTAAGTTACCCATTCATTAGTAACTCTTGCTAGATGCCGTCTGCTGATCGAGCATTTCTTACCCATTTTGCCTGAGACGTAAAATATAAAGTTTTAGTTTAAGGGCTAACACATTCAATGTTTCTTTACCTTTCCACCAATGTGTTCTTCGGGCTGACGTTCCTTGGATCGTAGCCATCACGTCTTCTGTTCTAGAAAGGGGCAAATACTACCATATGTATTTCCATTTCTAACTTGATGTGCCTAAATTATCGAAATTGTAGAGACATCTGTCCAGGCTTTATTAACGTAATGACAGTAATGTCCCATCTCATTGGGCTTATTTGACATTTCCCCAAACTACCTCTGAAGTCATCTGCTAAGGGAGGTTTAGAAGGCGGCCCTATAACAGCGAGGTCTATTTGTGCATTCGGGTAATAATTCCTTCAGGGCGATCGTTGAAATTAACATGTTCTTCTTCACCTTCTATGGGGATATCATGCAGTCAGCCGAGATCGGTTAGTTGTCATCGTCGTACACCGTAAACTAGGCCTGTACGTCTGCAACCGATGATTGTCGGTGGTTAAAAGGGTCACTGACTGCACGATTTATCGATACTGTCTACAAATCGCACAATATTCGATTATTCATCAGCTTTTGATAAATTATGAGGTCCGATCGTTTACGGATGATGAGCAGACAGCTGATCGTTTACCTATAAATCCTATAGGCCATTTCAAATGCAAGCTAGTGTGTTAAGGGTGAAAAGTAAATCAAACCACTTATATATTTACATGACCTAATGCTGTCATTTCTAGGTAGTCATAAAGCAGTCAGAACTTCGTCAGATATATACCACTCGTACGCGTATGGCGCGTTTAGTTTTTCAACTTTTAAGATAATAATTGTAGAATTTCTGAGTTACAGGATAGGGAGTGAGGTTTCCAGAGCCAATATTATCCGCCTGTTCCTAAACAATTAAGCCAAATAAAATCACCTATTGTGAAGTATCCACACAATGCCGATTCTACGAGAAAAAAGCAATTGAAAATATAAAAGGTTCATTCGAAAATTGTGAAACATTGATAACTTTTCACGGCCCAGGAACTTCTTCAATAGAAGTTTTGATTGATGCATCCCGCAGTTGTGAGTAATTCTGGTGTTCAGTGTGTCCATCGGCATTTTTAATTAGTTTCGTGTTAATGTACTCAATCAAAAAATCGTGCTTTTGTTAATGTCAGGTTGGAAATCAGTGAAATCAATGAATTTGACTGAAATAAACCTTTTATTAACCTTTCGGAACTTACATTTTTATGTTTTTCTAACATACCCTTACCTATGGCATGCATTTTACCGTTTCTTAAGTAATAAGTTATATATTACGAAAGCTTTAAATTACCTGAAAACGGATAGGGAAGGGTTGGGGTTCCCCACAGGGCACGACTATTATCTTCCTTAAAAAATCGACAGAAGTTTTTATAGACGCTCGTTGCAAAATTGCCGTCGTCCAGTTTGTATATATTCGTATTTAGGGAAAGATATGTATTCCGAAGAGGTAATTGCGATCACTGGAGCATGGGGTTTACGGTTTATGATGTTTTCAACTCCCATTTGAAACCCTCACCAGGTATACTGACAGAAAATTGTGAAAGGAGCACAAATGATAGAGAACTTTGAGTGCAGAGTTACCAGACAAACACATGTCTACCGTCCTTTACAGTCGTCATGTTAATAGTTGAGAGTCAAGGTTGATACACTGAGTGCTTTTAGCTCAGTGCCCGAGTCGCTAGTTGTCGCTCAAGAGAATCGCGAAAAGGCAGGTCAATAAGTGGCATGTTCCTCTGGTCCTATTTTCTTTTGCTGAAGTGGGTTGTAGATCTTGCCCATTAACTTCTATCAGAAAAACTGGGTCATGTAACCCTAAAGACAGTCAGAAAAATTATATGAAATTATCGGAAGTAGTAGCTAAATAGCATGACATTTGGCATTTTCAGTTTAACCCATCATTTTCAGAAGACAACGATAATAAGCCATCACAGTTCCTTATACACATATGACAGCATTGTGACTTCAACAATTCTAGTGAACGCGGAGATTTAGTTAACATCATACAATAAGCGGTGTCCAGTACGTCGAAGGAAAGTCAGCCGTCTTTCAAAAACTCTTTCTGCAGGTTCATTTCCGAGGATGATGCCATACTAAGTTTGTTAATTTTCTGGAACCATATGTGTGAGGCACCTAATTACGACAAGTGCAGTAGGTTGAGTGTTATTACTCACGAGTACTGACTTAACGTCATTTTTATCGCCCGCCGGGAAAGATTCTTAAACACTTTCATCGTTTTAGGGCCAAACTACAAATTTACCTACCTAACAATTCAGTCATCTGAGATGTAGGTCATTAGAGCACTTTTCTGAATGCTTATATACCCCAATCAGCAGTGACAGCAGATGGCAGGTGGCGGGGCGCTGATGAACTGCTGTTCGATGAAGTGCTTATGACCCATCTGATAGACTCCAGTGGTTGACCAACTGCGCCGTCTGTAAGTGCGTTTGTTTGTGTTGTCCGATTAGATTGTTTTAAGGGATATACTTGGCTGATGAAGGTTAATAAGCCCAAAAGAGTTGTGTATCAAGTTACTGTCAGATGCTGTCATACCCCAATTACTGCTACTATGACTTGCCCGGCATGAGATTGGCAGGCGGATAACCGTTGTGAACCTCTGTCCATGGCATTAAATTTGTTAAGTTCGGAAGCTTATTCGATCGGCGTTCGCACATTTCGGAGTGAATATTTAGCCGACGAGCGGTGACGGCAAATGGCAAGTGGCGAGGCGCCGATGAAATGCATTCCGATTATATGCTTAAGACCCATTTGATAGACTCCAGTGGTGGACCATTTGTGCCATTTGTAAGTGTGTTTGTTCTTGTCGTCCGATCAGCTGGTTTTCAGGGTTATGCTTGGCTGATGACGGTAAGTAAGCCCGAAACAGTTCTGCATCAAATTTGAGGACAGCGTATGTAGCAGAATTTAATGGCACCATAAATTTCGCGAGCGCTTATCAGCCGCATCCGCTTCCTGCATAAACAGAATGACGAATAATAAATAACAGAATTGAATTCATCCAGAAAAATCGATCCAAAACATCAAGGTCACTTGAGTTAGCCAAGAGGCAATCAACAAAGTAGGAATTCAAACATTGTGGGCAGCAAAAACGCAGTAAACTGTCTAAGGCAAAACATCAAAGGCAAAAATGTTGAAAGGGGGTGGGTAAATAAGGAGCCGGTGCTACCACGGCAGGGTTAGGTTCACCACATGCTCCATTTGTTTACATTGGTCAGGTTTAAACCGCCTTATGTATGCTGCCTCCAGGTAGCGTAAGATACGAGTTGTTCGTGCCCGAACAAGTACTCGAAAGGTTGTTTTAGGGTCAACAGAATGACCCGTATCCAATAGGTGTGCAGGGATAGAACAACTGGGAGTCCTATTCTCCTGTCTTAATAAAAAACTCGGCAAGTGCTCTTTTGCTCTCTGCTACATACGCTGTCTTCAAATTTGTACCTGGGAAACAATGTTTCAAAGTTCTGTATCAAGTTACCCCCAGATGCTGTCATACCCCACGTACAGCTTTTATGACTTGGCCAGCATCGGCCTGGCAGGCGGTCACCTATTGAAGACGCATGACATACACGTGAACTTTTTTCAGTTTGGAAGCCCATTCGGTCGGTTTTTAAACCTTTCTGAGAGAAAAGATAGCCGACGAGCAAAGACAGCAAATGGCTAGTGGAAAGGCGCTGATGAAATGCATTCCGATTATGTGCTTATGACCCATTTAATAGACTCCAGTGGTGGACCAACTGCGCCGTATGTAAGGTCGGTTTTTTTTGTTGTCCGACCAGTTTGTTTTCAGGGTGACGCTTGGTTGATGAAGATTAGTAAGCCCGAAACAGTTCTGTATCAAATTACCCCCAGATGCTGTCATACCCCACGTACAGCTTTTATGACTTGCCCTGCTTCGGCCTGGCAAGTGGTCACCTATTGAAGACGTATGACAGACACGTGAACTTTTTTCAGTTTGGAAGCCTATTCGATCGGTGTTCGCACCTTTCTGGGTGGAAAGATAGCCGAAGAGCAGTGACAGCAAATGGCAAGTGGCGAGGCGCTGATGAAATGCATTCCGATTTTGTGCTTATGACCCATTTGATAGACTCCAGTGGTGGACCAACTGCGCCGTATATAAGGGCGTTTGTTTTCGTTGTCCGATCAGCTTGTTTTCAGGATTATGCTTGGCTGATGAAGGTAAATAAGCCCGAAACAGTTCTGTATCAAGTTACCCCCACATGCTGTCATACGCCACTTACAGCTTTTGTCACTTGGACGTCATCGGCCTGGCAGGCCCTCAACCGTTGTGAAACTCTGACCACCATATGGAATTTGTTTAGTTTGGAAGCCTATTTAATCGGCGTTCGCACATTTCTGAATGAATATATACCTATTCAGCTGTGACAGCAGATGGTAAGTGGCGGGGCGCTGATGAACTGCTGTTCGATGAAGTGCTTATGACCCATCTGAAAGAATCCAGTGGTTAACCAACGGCGCCGTCTGTAAGTGCGTTTGTTTGTGTTGTCCGATTAGATTGTTTTAAGGGATATACTTGGCTGATGAAGGGTAATAAGCCCAAAACAGTTCTGTATCAGATTACTGCCAGATGCTGTTATAACCAAATTACTGCTACTATGACTTGCCCAGCATGAGATTGGGAGGCGGTTACCCGTTGTAGACCTCTGTCCACGACATAATTTTTTTTAAATTCGGAAGCTTATTTGATCGGCGTTCGCACATTTCTG
>JAYGXS010000001.1:40334237-40346792 GCA_036362985.1 Ligula intestinalis | reverse complement strand
TATCGACCCAAGCGTGATTAAATAAATGGCGCCAGGTGGGGCGTTTGTAGCTCATTGGTTAGAACGTTGGCTTCCAGTACAGGCTTTCTCTACTACGCGGGTTCAAATCCCACCAAAGGCTTCGAGTTATTCACAATTCGGTCAACTCAAATATCCATATGTTGCAGTACAACGTAAATTATGTGACTAACTTTGGAACACCAATGCAAGATATGACTCTGCCGAAATTTACCTGACTGCATTTTTATACAATATTTTGAATTCCTTGGGAAGGATACATGTTAGGACGCCCGAGCACGCGAGTCATAACTTGGGGCGTCCTAAGGGCATGCAAATAAACGCCGGAGTCTGCCGTCCTTGAGGTCTTGCGAGTACGCAAGCTTATGCGCACCCGTAAACAGCCAGCAGGCTATCACGCGGAAGACACCACCATGGCTGCCTGCATGGGCCACTGGCGGAGGGGCAAATAGCGGACAAAGACGGTTGGCCCTTAAATACGAAACCGCGGACAGAAGGCGCACTCTGTTGTCGAGACTCGCTATTGACGACCCGAGATTCTGCTGTTTGAGACATAGGACTCTGCTGCCCTACACGAGAGACTGCTAGCGATGCGAAACCGACGACAGAACACATGCTGCTGACGGACACAGGACAAGTTGTCGGACACACCGAAGACAGAGCGTATGTACAAGCAGAAATAGTGATAGTTAACTATTAACTGTTATCCTGTCCTGCCTTCTCTTCTTAACAGGCAAGTGGAGGGAGATATAACTAGTGTTAACAAAGGAAAACAGAAGGTAATAACAATTGACGATGCAGGTGAGATCACTCCAGACGCGGGTGAACATACATGATTGTAACAATTGGCAACGCAGGTGATCACTCCAGACGCAAGAATATAGCAATTGGTGACGCAGGTGATCAGTGCAGACGCAAGTTTATAAAAAAGTGTTTGGACGGAAATTAAAGAACATCAAAGGTTGACTAAATGTAAGCATGTGATTAACAGGGAAGTTGGAGATTAACGACATGACTTAACTGCTAACATAGGTCGGGTTTCTCTCTCCGTATATAGGCTGCTTCTATGTAGCGCAAGGCCCGATTTGTTCGTTCTCGAAAAAGAACTCGAAAGATATTTTAAGGTCAACCGAGCGCCCACTGTCTAGTAGGCGTTTTGTAATGGAGGATCGTGGCGCTTTACTTTCTTGTTTAAGAAGCCAATCAGGTAAATGTTCAGCGGCTCTGGCTGCCAATTGCCATTGCGCAAGCCCAATGTACGTGCACGTGAACTGATAGACACAGGTTGGGGTAGCATGCAAAGGTAAGGCATATTTTGTCCCACCAAAAGCCTTCTAGTTAATCGGACAAATCTCTTTGTCTTCTGGCATACAACTTGTTGACCTACTATGAGCAAATCAAACGGACTTCGGTAGGTTCCCCAATATTCAATGTAATCGCCGAAGAGCTCTTAATAGAGCTGAAACTTATACGGTCCTGTGTTTTGGTGCTTAACGTGGACAACAAGTTCGTTAAAACCAAAAAGAGCAAACTAGGAAACCATAAATAGCATATTCGTCGGCAAACAGGTACCATTACTTGACGTCTTCGTCACATGCAGACCAAATGCGGTACTCAGTGTCACTGTTTATAAAAGGGCGACATACATAAAACAGGTGCTATACTTCCATTTAAACCACCCAATGATGCATAAACGCTACTGCATTAGAGCACTTTCTCAGAAGGTAAAATCACACTGCACACCTGACGGACGAATGCGAGATCTACAGCATCCTCGGGACCAACTGGCAAGGGATGGATACGCGAGCGACTTCGTCAGCCACTGGTTTCGTACGCGCCCATGGGGAACAAACGAAGGAGAGCCACCAACGCTTTGGCACCCTCTACGGTAATTTAAAAAGTGTCAGAAGTAACTGCACGTATCGCTGCATAGCTCGGCGCGGGTATTGTTCATCATCCAACAGCTACTTTGCGTTCACGGTTCAAGCAAATAAAAGACCTACTGGAGGTAGGTAAGCAATCTGACGTCATTTATCAATACCATGTCACAGCTTTTCTCACCGTTGCACAGGAAAGATCGGATGAGCGTGCGAATAATTGAGCACAAAGAGGCAATTCGGAAAGGCGACCCACTGTCTCAGATAGCTTTCCACATTCTAGATCAAGGCCACAATTTTGACACCATGGGCACGCGGATAACGGCACGCACCGCTAATAAGATGGGGCACGAACTACTGGAAGCCAGGGTTATCACGCCCTTCGTTCGCTCGACAAGGAATCGCGGTCCAGTTCCGAGCCAATGACGTCCCCGTGACAACGACATGCAAGATGGTGGGCATGGACTCAATCTATCACAAATACCATCCCGCAGCCCCTACATTTTTTCGTAGCTGAAATATAAAAAAACACGTACATTCTCATTGAACTTTCGATGTTCCTAAATATGGCCACCCTAACGAAGCCGAAACCTCAGAAAAATACAAGTTCTGTCTCTGCTGACATCTTCTTTCCAACAGGAAACCGGGACTCCCACAGGTCCACCATTTGTCAATTGACTATATTCTTCAATGGTCAAATGAACGAGTAGATTGAAGCTGCGCCTACTGTGGTTAGGCACACTTTCTAGTATAAACTGCTTGTCCACATGTTTACTTGGAGAAAAAAAAAACGTTTTCTTTCACTAGACGGCCGAGTATTTCATTAAATTTTAACATGTTTTTAGCTTGGTAGGAGCAGCAATCCTAGGAAGCACTGACAGTTATAATCCAAACCACTGACAACAGGGTGCAGAATTCTGTATTCTATACCCACCTCACCGTAATAGCTTCATCCTGTTAACAATCACAACAAGAACGTTACCAGGCTTACCACCAGACGAATGAGCAGCGTGGTTCTGAGCTGGTCGTGTTTTTTGGAGTCCACTGCAATCAAGGCTCTCACTACTATATCCTATAACCATGGCTTAACCAGCACACCTCAACGCAGCTGTTTAATCTTCCAAGTAGTCACTGCAAAACTGTTACCAGCAGAACCAATCACCCCTCTTCCTCCAAATAATTTAATTACATAGTAAAGGGTGCATTTATTGAGTCTGGATAAAACTCCAAGTCATTGGTCCTCCAAATCTGCCAAAAGACTATTGACAATGTTCTTCCATTGTGTCTAATTCAAACAGAAACGAGAAGGAGCAGCGACTCCGATGAAGCCATTTTCCATACATAATCCGCTTGCTAATTTAAACAGTCAGGCCCGCTGTGAGAAACCTGCAGAGTGCCTAAGTTTGTGGAGGAAACGCTTTTTCTTGCAGATTACTGTGTATCTTCGAGCACATATTGCTCACTAGTAGTCAGATCGTGTGCTTTGATTTAGAGGATGGGTTATAAACAACTGCAATTACCATTCCCCTGCAAACACAACTTCCATGTGATCGCAGTTATCACAATCATAACCCGAGATGCATTATTTACTATTATTCATAAGGCTTGGAAGTACGTAACCAACATATATGCTTTCCAATAGTGTCCCTTCACACGTAAATTTAGGATATGCAAATGGGCCATGACCTTTAAGCTGCGCTACACAGTCGCCAACAGTTTACGGTGAAATGGTTAAAGGGCATATTACAGAAACTGGTGAACCTGGCTGTAGGGCTTATTAAACGAGACAGCCATTTGCGAAAATTTACATACTTTACATCCAGTTAAACGTTTGCCAGTCGTTAATGACTAGAGGCGTAGTTGTTGCTTGATAACTGATAGATAGAAAAATGAAAGCACTTTAAAACACTTTAATTTCCAACTCCAAACATTGCAAAAAATACGACAGGCGTAAGGTTGGCGTCAGGAATTCGCCGAAAAGAACCTCTTTCGTAGTGTTTGTAAAATAAGATTGTACCTACTCGCCTGATAATATGGCACATTACCCTTCAAATTAAACAACACACGTAAGACAATTGGGTTTTAGAACGGATGTGTGATTGTAATTATGCGTCCCCGAGAGAGCTGATTCTTTACTTGCAGATGCTGTTCTTTGGCACTGTACAACTGCGTGTGACTTAAATGCCAGATCGAGAAGCCTTTTGGTGTTGAGCAGAGCCATCCTCTTCCAGGCAGTCGTATTGGTGACGGAAAAAGAACGTCTATGGGCATTAATGATTGAGCTGATACCTCGAATGCTGAGATTATCAAGCTGTAGAGCATGAAGGGAAGATGTGCTATTGCCCACATATTTCTCCTCCAGCTTTGTATTGAAGACTGCATCAGGAATCAAAATTTTCATGGACTCTGCAATGTGAGAAATTGCAATCGTTGTGGTTTTTAAATATAAAATCGGTAGGGGGCAGTGTCAAAAACGCACGAAAGGGTATTCAGAAAAGTAACTCTTGACCTTCTGCTTTTTGGAAGGAATGAATCAAGAAAGTGAAAAAAAACTGAACAGCTGCAGAATATCTTACTCACACCAGCTCAAGTTGCATCACAACATGCGCTGTCTTGATGGTACATCCAATTTCCTTTAAGAGACTTTTATTTCGGCGAGTATGGCACTGCGGCTTCGTCTTGCCTGTTCAAAACTCATTGTAGGTAGTGTGGAGCTCTCCGGAGATTGCGCCTGTTGAGCTTATAATTCAAAGATTTGATTATGTAGGTTTTGCACTGCAATTTCATAATTGATTGCCCCTTCCCGTATTTGACACTGTTCCGGTGCTACATTAAATTAAAATTGCCGGTTAATAAACAATTTTAAGATGGTATCAAAATTTTAAAAAACTGAGGAATAAGTGGACGAGACAATATAAAGGAGGCTTTCTTACAAAAATTGGAATGACAGGCTAAACCTGAGGTAACACTAAGGAGCAACGCAGGTATGAAGGAGAGCATTTACGATGGAGATAGTTGAAACGTAATGTCACCTGCGGCCTTATCTTTACATGCCAATAAAGGCCGATCAAAAAATCTCCTTCAAGTTAGCTACATTGTATGCTTCAAGGTCAAGTGTACTAGTAAAGGTCATGGATGGATGTTTGCGTAGGCTAAAACAATTTGCAAGTCGTTAGCTCTACAGTCAAGGAGGGTGATCTCTTAAGTTGTCGAAATACGGTCATCAGCACAAATGTCATCTAATATAGCCAGGAATGTTGTAAAAGTGATGTACAGTATTCGCTAAAGACTGTGCAATTTTAATGGTGAAATGTAAATTGATATCTTAGAATAAATTTGGTAGCACTATTGTGATTCATTGAGTTGATTTAATTCTGCGAAAGCATTTGTTATTAAAATCACCATTTATTAGAAAAAATGGCCATTAGTTTTTACGAAATTGAGAGTAGTCTCGTATCAAAGGAATTTCCTATGCTATTACGCAAGGCAGAATCAAACTGCTTATTGATGTTGATTATACTATGGAGGAAGTCCAAACTAAGTAAAGAAGGTGTCGAAGGTATATCTTCCAGAACTAGAAAATTTGTCGCAAATTGTTCAGATTCAAGTGGAGCCAAGTTCAAAGAATCGCATTTATTTGCAGAAATATTTTACATTTATGTTTTAAAAATTATGTTGAGCTTATCTGTGTAGTTTTATCGCATAAAATGCAGCAACAAAATATTTTCATGGCATGTTGCTTTAACTTCACCGCTGACATTTGCGATTAAGCAGTGTCCACGAATGTTACCGTGAAGGTAATGAAAAGAACACTATACTGAGTGTAAGTCCTAGGAGTTTTTATTTTACACTCCAAGATCACAAGAGGAATATATCAAACTGGATATACAGTGAACTTTTTTTACGCTGCCATTCCGCAAACGCCTTACTCTCTCAACAATTCATATTTCCAAAATATTTCTATGCACTTTTGCACATAAAAGCAATTCTCAACCATTTTTGCATATTTCACAAAACAGTATGCATTACTGTACCGTTTCAATGGAGTTTTTAAGGGCTTCGGCCATTGACTTTCAATATACTGACTAAAATCATATAGGAATATACTTTTTTTGTAAACTACACGTTTTGCTTTTGCGTCTTTAGAAACAGAACAGGCAGAAGAATAATAACTATCTCAAAAAGGGCCATTTATCTGGCCAGTGTTTTTTGCATTTACAAGCTTATAACGGATCGCCAAAATAATTCCTTATGCAAAAAATTATCCATTATAAAGAGTTAAGCATGTGCTTTTATCCCTAGTCATATTTAATAGTTTTTCTTCAGGTAAATAAAGAAATCGTCAAAAGTCTCCAATTTAATTGTGACATTGCATTGGAAAAATTTAATATACACAGAAATTAGTCAGCCAAATATCTACTCAGGGTACATTTTGAAAAGGTAATGTTTTATGAAATTTTCTTTAAATAATCTTAAGAAAAGCAATATCTGACTTATCTAACGGACGTTCTGTACACTCGACAATGTGATTTGCAGTTTTGAGGCATTTTTAAATGTGATACACTAGACCATCGTCAAAGGAACTTATATCCAAAAAACACTTTCTTTCGGTAAATGATCCATATATATCTTATCATAAAGGTTTTCACGTAGACGTCGAACAGAAGCGCGATTTATCACTGCAGACACTGAAAACAAGGAAAATGATGCGACATTAAATAAGAAGCTGACCACAAGTGGTACTTTGTAAAAAAATGACTAAACTTAAGTTCTATTTTTACGAAGAAAGTGGTTACATGCTCCTTTACAATAAATTATTACATCGTTCTGAATTATAGCAATTTTTACGTCTTCGGAACTTGTGGATTATCAGGAAAAACTTTATTTTTAAAAAAAAAGCTAAGTACTACTTACACTTCTATCAATTTTTAAATATGCTCAATGCTGATTCTTATTATTTCAAAGTTTTCCTAAATGCATTAACACTTATATTCGAGAAATGATCAAAGTTTACAAAAATATGAAAGTTTTACCGTTTTTAGTGAATATTATATACGGCCATCTAAATGAGACACTTAAACAGAGTCCATTTACAATGCATGTAGCGTTGTGCCAGCATTTTGAAAATTAAAAAATCGATAAGAACGGGTTTAATGGGTTGGGTTTTACGTAAGGTTTATGGGTGGATTTTACTTACGTGTAGTATTATTCTAAAGGTCAGAGTTTTCATTCATGCAAACTAAATTTTTTTGGAATAAGGCTTTGAGTATGCTGAAGGTTACAAAATAATTATTTTTGTGCTGAAGTTTAGACGCGGACCTCAGTTCCCTTCCTGAATGCCATCAAAAGGCCGTCTATGTTAAGTTGTTAGGAGGGTCCTATTTCTGTGGCTTGCTAAGGCAGCCATAGGTGACATCTCTACTGGGGAATTTAGCACGAAAAGCTTCCAAACGAGAATAAGTGAGCGTTCGCTTGACTTTGGTGAATTCTTTATGGGCCAGTGCGCATAAATAGATTCATATCTGGACAACATAAATTCATTCGAAGGTATTCCGTTCGCTTTACAGAAACACCCACCTACTGCAGCGAAATAATTTAAGTTAACACAGCAGGGTTGGACCACAGAGATAAGCACGCAAAAAAGAGTACAGGAATTCGCATGCAGGCGAAACTTTAATATTTCGATTTTCGTAGCATAGAATGCATCGTATACATGAATACCGTATCACTGCCGTCATATTCATTAGATTTTACCTTTATGCGAATAAAAAATCGTTTGTAACCTCTCCTTCACAAATACCCCGCCTCAAAAAAAACAGAGTCTGTTCGTTCAGCGTGAAGTTCATGTTTCCGTACTGTCAACATTTTTAGGAACCCTCGCAGATCAACCTGTCTGCAGAACAAGTCGGGAAGTAAAAATCGAGGCTCAACTGGTACTAGGAACACAAAATAGTCCAGCTAGGTGTTGGATGGAATTTCTAAATTGGCTGGAAACAAAGTATCAAATCAATATTCACCAGACGCCAATGGTAAGTTTACAGCAGCTTGTTTTAGATTTTCTCGCTCATTCATAGTGGATTAAGCGTCAGGGGTAGATGAGAACGAGTGCGAACTACTTCTGCTGACGATTGTTAGCATTAGCAGCATGCTGACACGTTCGGTTTGCTTCGGGGGTCACGTGAGTTGACAGAATATGACATTTTTCTAAGGGAAAGTTTGATAGTTTCGGAATAAAGGACAATGCGCATGCATCTGCTTCTGATATAGAATAACGTGGCAGGATGAGATCTGGATGCCATGCGAGTAGACCGACGTGGATCGCTGAGGGTTTTCATCAACTGGAACTGGTATTTTCTGCGCATTAAGTAACAAATGCCACAGATGATTCGAGTGTAGCGGATCAAACACGAGCGTCCGAGGTAGATTGAAAGCAGGGACCGCCACATTTCTACGCGTGAACTCAGGCCACGGCAACCATCCGTGGTTCTGTTAGTCAGCTGGGAAAATAGTCAGCGCCTCTCATTTGGTGCTCGGCAAATCTGGTTCTTCGTGTGCGAACTTTGATATATGTTGCAAAGAAACTGTCTTTAGGAAGATGAGTAAATTTATTCAGTATATTTTTGACACTGGATCCCAAGGTCGTTGTCATTCTTGAGAAAAATGTTCGCATTATGCCACTTGTTCTTAAGACTGAGGACGATCTGGTGATCCAGTGTCGAAAATTTACTGAATAAATTTACTCATTTTCACAAAGGACGCCTTTCCTTTAAATTACATTTCTTTGGATGCCTGCCTTCCAGTTTAAACGAAACATAGATGTATGTTGCATGCGTTTACCAAATGCTCCGTAGTAATAGCCATTGAATCCCAGCCCGCATCCGATCGACTTGAACCCGTCTTAAGACTGGACTCTTTCGTTTGAGGTATTAGCAACTACGGATGACGCAGCGAATGGCTGTGGACGCTTAAGTCTACTCAATACATAAATTACCATGAAAAGGGTTCACGATGTACCCCAAACTTCCCAATATAAGTCAATCGTTGAACCACTATAATGCCGTCAAATTCGACGAGGCCAAGATTACTGTGAGCTGCGGCAAGCTCGTAAATTGCAGGCTCCCTGAACCCTTATGATTCAAACCATCTTTTCTGCTGACGTGTGACTGGAAATTAAAAAACAATGGCTTAATCGCAGGCCTAAAAATTACAAATAAAACTTAATCCTCAGCCGTACGCAACTGAACTTAATTTAATAACATTAGGTGCATAGTCTCTAATGCTAATCTCTTGAACCGAAATCCTAAACCCTTGTCCATAACAACCCAAAAAAATGCAAGCCCCTGTGGTAAGGAGATATCATGCCGTTTCAACAAGCAAAGCATAACGTAAACGGAGTGCCTTCCCCATTTGACGTCTGCATCGGGCAAGGTTTCACGGTATCACAGTTCTCAATTTCCCAGTCTGCCTGCATACAGCCTCTGGGACCGCCAATCACAGGTACCCACCAAGCGTTATCGAGCAAGCAGCAGAGTAATCGAGCACTTTCTTTCTACCACATTATCTGAGTTGACAGACGCGCACAAAGGCCAAGAGCTTGCCACGCGGTAGGGCCTCTGGGCACCTCTGTGATAATCAACAGAATGAACTAGCGCTACTGGTGGCTTCCAACTTCTCCTCCAAAAGAAAGTCGGCACAGAGGATAGTAAAGCACCGCGTAGATCCACCGCTCCGAACCTAAAATTTGATAAATTTCACATGATAGAAGCAGTATCACCGAATGCTGATTAACGAAAACGTCAAAACCGTCCCACTAGACATCACCGGCCTGCTCGTGTTCATCCATAGAAAAACAGAGTTGCCTATATTTTGTGTCGAATAACGGCAACTCAGATGTGAGAGCAGCCGGCAAAATAAGCTTACGTAGGTCCACTCATATACCTCTAGTCCAGCATTTTGTCCTGCAACAACGGTGGTTTTAGTGTTTTGGGTGTGAGAAAACAAGATAGGCAGAAAATGAAATTTATAGAAGCAAGTATTGAGTAAAGAAAACTAGTCGAAGTTGCTTCCCGCGTCGGCTGTGAGCAAGTTGTTCCCCATGTAAATTGAAGGTGTGCGCGCCTCTTTGCACAACGGACCATCCTAGTCTAAATGCAGAACGGGAAGTTGGGGCTAAAGTAATTTGCAATAGACGATCTCTAAACCAACATTTAAATTTTTCGGGAAATTCAAGAAACGCATGCAATTTGATTATTTGGTTTTCCCGCAATAAGTAAAACGATAGTACAGATTAAGAAAATCTACAGATATCAATCAACAACACTTCTAAATATGGTAAAATAAAAATGCATTGAAAACTTATTGAAGAATATTCCACTGCGTGTCCTAATTCCCTATTTATAAAACCCTATACCCACCGTTTTCGTAGGAAAACATGCTGGGAGTAGGGATTAATGAGCGAGCCTACATTAGCTACTATTGCCGAGCAGCCATCCAACCGTGTAAAGATCGATTGTTCCGCCTTTTTTGGAAATCTGGGGTCCCTTTTTATCAACATACTCACTCATACTCTCCCTGCTTTTACTAAATATCCTTCCAGGGTGCTGAATGCAACCAGTAATAAGACTCCTACAAGTTCTCTCATTATGGTTACAGAAAAATTCATGCAAACACTTTTTAAATTGGCTATAAGACTAAAGTATTCAGGTCCGCCATAAACCCTATAAATTATGCTCGTCTGTATTGATCAAATCAGCCAGTAAAATAAAGCTGCAGCTCCTCCTATAAAGCACTTCTTATGTTTAATTCATCTTGCACACATGCTTTTATACTGTGCACTCCGAACAACTAGAGCGACGTTTAACGTTTTGGGAGAACTAGGCTTATCACCGAACGAACGAGCAGCGCTTTTCTTATCCCGTTTTGATATGAGGAAGTTCATTGACATCAGGTTTCAGGCTACAGTATCCTCTGGCCGGGGCTTACCCAGCACACCTCAACACAGCTGCTTACTGCTGTAAAAATCACTCCGAAACTGCTACCAGCATAACCGAGCCACCTTCTCCCTCCAAATGGTTTCATCACATGGTATCATGTACAGATATCAACTCTAGATTACACTCCAAGTCATGAACCGTCCAAAGCAGTCAAATCAAAGAATAACAGGAAACAGTAGCGACTTCAATTACATGATTTTCCTCAAGAAAGCTGCTTTCTTAATTTACATAGTTTTCTCCACTGTGAGAAACATGGGGGTCGTTTAAATTTGCAGAGGAAAATCTTTATCATCGAGAACAATAAAATAGCTCAGATCACGTCCAGTGCGGTTGTAGCGTGATCATGTAATTCGACTTTAGTAATGCTTTAAAGACAAAAAGAACTATCACTTCTTTCAACGACAGACAGTCTACACGAGCGTGGCAATCAGCAGCACCCATTTCGTTATCCTATTCATATAGTTAGGAGAAGGGTAAAAATAGAAACGACAATCGAATATTGCATCTCCGTTTCAAAATTAAGATTTAAAATTTTACAAATTTGTCTGACACGTTCAATAGCTTGGACATTTATCTTTGCCATATATATAATCACTCAGAAATGTGCGAACACCGATCGAATAGGCTTCCAAACTAAACAAAGTTCATGCGGTGGTAAGAGGTGCACAACGGGTGACCAGCTGCCAGGCCGATTCTGGCCAAGTCATAATAGAAATAAGGGGGGTTTGACAGCATATGAAGGTATCTTGATACACAACTATATCGGGCTTATTAACCTTCATCAGCCAAGCCTTACACTAAACACAAGCTAGTCTGAAAACACAAACAAACGCACTTACAGACGGCACAGTTAGTCTACCCCTGGTGTCTACCAGATGGGTCGTATGCACTTAATCGAACCGCAGTTTATCAGCACCTCGCCACCTGATATTTGCTGTCACTGCTAATTGGCTATCTGTTCACTAAGAAATGTGAAGACACCGATCGAATAGACTTCCAACTAAACACAGTTCATGTGCTGGTCAGAGGACCCCCACGGGTGACCGCCTGCCATGCCGATGCCAGCGAAGTCATAAAAACAGTAAATGGGGTTTGACGGGCTCGGGAGTAACTTGATACAGAACTGCTTCCTGCACACTTACCTTAATCAGCCAAGCATCGCCCTGAAAACCAGCTGATCGGACAACACAAACAAACGCACTTTCAGACGGTGCAGTCGGTTCACCACTGGAATCTATCAGGAGAGTCATAAGCACTTTATCGAACCGCAGTTCGTCAGCGCCTCGCCACATGCCATTTGCTGTCACTGCTGATCGGCTATATATTTAATCAGAAATGTGCAAGCACTGATCAAATAGGTTTCCGAACTAAACCCAGATCATATGGTGGTCAGAGGTCCACAAAGTATGACCGCCTGCCAGGCTGATGACGGCCAAGTAATAAAGCAGGAAGTGAAGTATGACAGCATCTGGGGGTTACTTGATACAGAACTGTTTCAAGCTAATGAACATTCATCAGCCAAGCATAACCTTGAAAACCAGCTGATCGGACAACACAAACAGACGCAATTACAGACGGTGCAGTTGGTTCACCACTGGAGTTTATCAGATGGGTCGTAAGCACTTCATCGAACCGCAGTTCATCAGCGCCTCGCCACCTGCCATTTG
>JAYGXS010000001.1:40291887-40327266 GCA_036362985.1 Ligula intestinalis | reverse complement strand
ACCACATAAATCCCTTCTCTTTTAATCAAACCCTTACAAACTATCATTATGGACAACAGTGATGACGTCAGGCATGTTCTGAACACAAACAATGGGCAGAATTTACACTGTTCACCTCTCTCAACAAGAATGCTTCTACTTACGAATGCTACTCCATGAAGTTAAAGGTCCAACATCGTTTGAAGATCTTAGGACGATTGACGGTTTTCTGTGTTCTACCTACAGAGAAGCCTGTGCGAGGCCTGGTCTGCTCCAAGATGATAATCAGTGGGAGAACACCATTGCTGAAGCTGTCGTTGCTAACACTCCTTTTCAATTCCGACAACTGCTTGCGTTGTTGATCAGAAGTTGTGAGTTGAACTGCCCCCATTATCTATGGTTAAAGTACCGAAATGATATGTCGGAAGACTACCGACATCAACTACAGTTGCAAAATGCCCATCTTTCCGTAGACTTCAATGCCGCCATCTACAACATGGCACTCATTCACATTGAAAGCACCTTGGTTGAAATGGGTGGAGAGCAAATTGAAAGGAATGGATTTCCTCCTTTTGACAGGAGCATTGGGAATCAGCTTCCAACTGAAATTCAGCGGGAACTTTGCTACAATATTACCGAGCTGGCAGCATACGTGGCTCTTCAAAAACCAAGTATGCTGGTCGATCCACTTCACGCATTCAACACTATTATTGACAGTGTCCATAACCGCAGTAATGGCGACCACGTTTTCTTTTTGGATGCGCCCGGGGGAACTGGCGAAACATTCGTCATTCAGCTGCTTTTGGCTGAGCTGTGCAAAGAAAGCAAAATTGTTTGGCTGTTGCATCGGCTGGTATAGCAGCGACGTTACTTCCCGGTGGTCGAACTGCTCAAAATTACCTTCAAGCTTCCTGTAAGGTTACCTGATGATGGCACCGCAACATGCCACATAAGCAGAGGTAGTGGATCATCTGAATTGTTGAAACGGTGCTCAGCTATAATCTGGGATGAGTGTACCATGGCCAACAGAATTGCACTGGAAGCGGTAGACAGAACGCTACGCGATGTCACAGAACAAACGTTCCGTTTGGTGGCATCACAATGGTTCTATCTGGCGATTTCCGCCAGACACTACCGGTGATTCAAAGGGTTACCAGGGGTGACTAGTTAAAATTCTGCCTTAAATATTCACCGCTATGGTCAACGGTGAAGAAATTAAAACTCACGACCAATATGAGAGTTCTCCTGCACAATGCCCACGAAAATGACGGATTCTCCACCAACATCTTGAAGATTTGCGCAGGGAAAATTGACAGCGATGCTACCGGAAACATCCCTATTAGTTTGGTTGCAAATTTGCTGGGTAGTGACGATCTTAAAGACAAAGTTTTCCCTGATCTCAAAATTAACTTTACCGACGCAGGATGGCTATACGAACGAGGAATTCTTGCTCCGACCAACAAATTCGTCAATTCCATTAACGGCAGAATTAGCCGTCTGCTCCCAGGTGACGAAAAACTGTACAAATCATTCGATACGATGGTTGATCCATCCAACTGTGTTAATTATCCAGTTGAATTCCTGAGCAGCTTGGAAATATCTGGTGTTACATCGCACAAACCGGTTCAAAAATGAGGTTGAAACTATACCGCATGTTTGTTCTCCCTATACCAGAATGCTCCTGTCCGGTTTTTGGTCTCATGAACAACAATGACCGTAGTAAGATTGAAAAGGTTCAGCGAGTTTTCACTCGTAAAATATTTTCCGCTTCTGGGTCTGGTATGTGTTATACAGATAGATTTCAATTAGCAAACACTCAATTTCTTTGGGTAAGAAGACTTGAAGCTGGTTTATGCTTTCTATTTCGCATTAACAATAGTCCTTATCTCCCACAAACTAACGCTCTCCTTCCGGTAGAGTGACCTAACGCCACTCGTAACTCTTTCATGATAATTTTACCAACCCGGAGCTCCACATCTAACCGTTCTCGCTTTTTTACCTCCAAATATGCTTTTATTTGGAACAACCTTCCACCCGATATTAGACTGTCTTCTACACTATCGATTTTTAAAGTCAAATTACATAAGCATTTAAATTTAGAGGAAATAAAGTCATTACTGTCTGTTTCCTTTCCAAACACGCAAGTTGTATATTTTGAAAAGGGTCCTCCTGGCATTTGAAGCTTTTTCCAGGATACTTAAAGGGTATCTAAATATGTTAGCATTTTCCTCTGCAGAGTCAAGCATCACTTCCAAGGGCTGCGAACTCTCCTCTGTTTTTGCAACCTTCGCTGTGGTCTTCGAGATTGGCTCTGGAATCTGGTGGGTCGCGCAGTAGGAGGCATCCACACTGAGAAGATAACACCAGCCGCGCTTCGAATGTCCTCCCCCGCACAAACACGCGAGACATTCTCCGGACCTTAGGTGTGACTGACTGACATCGGGCTCAGATGGATGAATGATGAGCGAGAATGCGGTTGATGCTGCGAAAATTTGACTATCACTTAAAACCTAAGTCGCACTTAAGTCACTGCATGAACCTGTTTGGAGCATAACTGGGGCATCAACAAGATAGATGGCCGAAGCTGTCGCGTGCAAATCCGAGAGTTATTAATTGCTTACGAACCTGTCTGGGCGCTCGATTGACACAAAGCATTATCTTGGGACTCTCAACGGCTACATCAATCGTCTGTTTGTCTGCGTCATCCGTACAGCGACAAAAATCAACCCAGCTTAACCAGCATGCTCTACCGATCACTTCCGTGGAGGACAAGGAGGCTTGTAAGCGCATATTTCCATCAGCTATGCTTATTGCAAATATAAGATGCATGTCTTACACTCAGATATTGTTACAGTATAGGTGCTACCCGCTTATTCATTAGTACTTAACTACCCACAATTATAGGATACAGCAATGTTAGTTTATTACAGAAGAGATTGATCTCCTATTAGACCGGAGACGTCATCTAAACCTCAGGAGAAGGAGTTAACTACTGGAAAAATTATTATAATAGCCTACTAACAGCAAGTGGCTAAATAATCCTCGATATAGGTTGCGACTGCATACTAGGTCCGATCTTATGCATTCAGTAGTACTAGGTGGGCACTGTTCACCGAACGCTACACCCAGTGACCACAAGAGATGGCCCGGACAGACAAAACCCCTAGATGCCATTTCAGATAATCCAGTACTCTCGGCACTTAGTTCAGTCGCCGAATCCTGTTTATGCATTAGGCAGGCCGTTTCCATTGTTATTCCTATCTGGAGTCGACTCTTAACCTGTATAATTATATGCTCTTGGGATCAAATATGGTAACAGTTTCCTATAGACTGAACGAACCTGGGTTTGAACTAGTTCGAGTAAGTACATGCTTGGGGCTCTGAGCACAGCAGCGCCGACATTGGTTTCCGCACTCTCAATTTTATCCATCCAGCTGTGTGCGTTGCTGCTATAAGTACGTGCCTATGCTTAAAGTGCTTATTTCTAGAAATCCTGTTTACTAAGGCCAGTATTAGTTGCTATAAATACTGCCTCTGTGTGCTTTTTAAGAAGTCGTCCAAAATATGCACTCCCAATCTGTGTGAGTTAATAGTGATTAGCATTTGAATAATAATAGAGCGTTTGTAAAGTAATGCACATTTTCTACCATGCCCTAAGGTCGAGTAGTTTGCCGTCTATAGACTTCGTTTAGACCTACTACAGTGTCTTTCTGTAGTTGCACGATAACGCAGTAGCAGGTAGGTTTTGTAGAACAGTATAAATCAATGCCATAGGAATAGAGCAATGTCAGTGATGCTGGAAGTATCAATGATATTGGTGATACTAGAACATTCGGGCTTTCTTTCGTTTCCGCCCTCTCACCTTATTGCAAACAAGATGTTCCTAATTAATATCGCAAGTTCTGTCATGTCACATGGTGCTACACTAGCCATTTGTGCTGGTAATACTGCACTATTTACCTAAACTCACACGTAGAAGGTGCCCAGAAATATTCGAGTTGCCAAAGTTTCATATTTCTACTGCTACAATTACTATTTATTTTGCTGCTTCTAGCGATGTATCTGAGTGATTGTAAAGCTGCTAAAATTTTGTCAGAAATGACACAGAGTAAAGTCAGGCCTGGGAGCGTGTTCCCTTGATCTCACATAAGAGTGTGGACCTAGATTTTTGCGATTTCCAGTAGAGCAGGTGCTTGGAGCTCGGAGCACATCGGTGCTTGTCCTGTTTTTCTCCTTAATTTACACTGAAAGGCTAGGATACTACTTGAAAAAGTTTTGTGCCCATGCAAGAACTGCTAGTTCTAGTAATCATTCTTGCTAAAACTTGTATGTACACGTATGCAATTTTAACCTAGTGTGCAGTCTTAAACTTTAAGGGGATTCTAGTAGGCTCAAGATTAAGGAAAGGCATATATAATAAGGGCTGAAGGTCTTTCATGCATGTAGGTCGGACAAAAGTGACATCTGCCATTTTTCAGGATACTTCGCTTAGAAGTGCTGTATCTATGCTTAACTTGCTAGGTAAGTCACTTTAAGTCACTTTATTAAGGGAAAAAGGCTTTCGCCCTTGAGCTCCCTATAGGTATGGCAATCATACTTGCCAGAGCCCGTAAGTGGCAATCTGCAGTGCAGCCTGTACGTTTATGTAGAAAATGTTGGCCTAGTTGGCAGTCGTAGCCTAGATGGGGATGTTAGAAAGCTAAAAATTGAAACAAACGTGCGTTGAATTGTAGCTGAAGATCTACTTTTCGTTTGGTCATAAAAATGACATTTGCTATTTATTCCAGGAAACATTTGGCTTTCTGCAGTGCCTAGCTCTAGCTCAGATTTTAGAGATAATCAACTTCCTAAATGGGTGCGCTACAAGTACGGAACTATATGACAACATTATGACAGTGCATTGCTGCAGGAAAACTGCAATAATAAAGATACTGTTGATAAAGCGATTTTAGTTCGTAAAGTCCATAGGAAACTGTTACCGTATTTGGTCTAAAAAGCACATGCTTATACACGGTTGGAGTCGGCGCTAGATACGGATAACAGTGGGGACAGCCAGAATAATGCCTAGCAGTATTTGGTGACTGAAATGAGTGCCAAGAAATTCTGATTATAGTACGACTTGTGTGTGCTTTTAAGAAATCAGCACCCAGTGTGCACTGTCAATTTGTATGAGGTAAATTGATTCGCTTATAGGTAGAAGAAAGCATTTTTTGAATAACAGCACAAGTCCTATCATGTCCTTATTTCGTAATTTTTGCCATCTGTACACTACGTATGGGCTTACTAGAGTATCTAGTTCTAGTTTGAACTCTTGAGAACATCTATTGATATTCCCTCGATCCCAGCAAGGCGTGTGAATATAGATTTATGCTATTCCAAGTAACTAAATTTTTGAGGCCCAGAGCATATCAGGGCTCTCCTTGCTTTTTGCTCTCTCAATTCTCTCCAACAAGCTGTGTCACGTTCTTGGTTGACGAAATATTATTAATTAATAGCTCAAGATTTACCATTTCTTTATGTCACATGGTGTCATTCGCCACTAACAGGCTAACATTTTGCAGCATCTAACTCCATCTGGAGGTTTAGGTGAGTTCTGTTGTTTAATAGGTAAGCAATCTGCTCCATAATCAACTACCATTGCTATATCCTACTAATGTGTCAGTAGCTGAGTAATAAGCATAAAAGATGGGAATATGAGCTTGCCAGTAGAAACAAGCAGATTAAGCCGGACTGCACCATAGGTTCGAGGTTTTCTAAACTGGCAATCAATAACTTAATTAAGTTAAACAGTCAACTTGACTTTAGGGGAGGTATAAATTATAAGAAATAAAGCCGCAATTCTGGACACATTTGGCCGCAATTATATTAGTATGAGGCGAGAGATCTAATTCATTGGCAAAGCTTAATCTGTTGGCCATAGTCCTGCTAACGTCAATGTACCAGTTGCTCCATCCTCCTGGGTTTCAGGTCCTAAAAGCCCCTCCAATCCACGATCTAAAGCGCTTTCAAATAGTCCAAAAACGTCTCTTATCTAACGATCGATAAAGCACTTTGTCTTTAACCCCGCAGCAAGCCCATCAATAATGCCAGCAATCCCGTCGAAAGTGTTTAGGCCGACCGCTTCCTTACCACAACCTAGCTCCTCCCTTGACCGTGCGTGTCATATTATT
The DNA here is from genome assembly GCA_036362985.1 of Ligula intestinalis. Lineage (NCBI taxonomy): Eukaryota > Metazoa > Platyhelminthes > Cestoda > Diphyllobothriidea > Diphyllobothriidae > Ligula > Ligula intestinalis. The sequence goes on along the minus strand of JAYGXS010000001.1, from coordinate 40,321,117 downwards.
CCCCCGTATAATGCATTATTGGGCGCGTAGGGGACTTACCACGGAAAATATTCTTCCCTCTGCAACAACTATAACATGAATAGTTGTAAATCCAATCTGAGCCGCAGCATAGGAGATTCACTGGTTAAGGCCACTAGTTCTTACGCAAACGACCTTATCAGTTCCTTTACCCACGCTCGTTTACCCGAACCCGCAAATTTCTTCATGCCTTCTAGTCTTCCTCCATTCCTCCCTGATGCCTAAGAAGCTCATTTAAGTGTACCTTCTCCCTAACTTCTCATGCAAGAAAATGGGATCCCAAGATAGCTCAGACCTTATCAGCTACCCATTGTTGGCCAAACATATGCAAATAGCTCCATACGCTTCAGTACTTATTCCCCAAATAATAACGTCCTACAGTTTACCTTACCACCTCCAAATTCCCTTTTATGAATAAGGATAGTCATAGTCCCGACACTCGAAACACACTGGATGTCATAGTGCTTATGCCAGGTCTGTTACAAATAAGATGGCTCAACTTCGAGCCAATTATTTTGAGATGACGCCCGATGTTATATGCGCAACAGAACATCGGATCCCCTCAATAATACATTGCATATTTAAGGCTCAAGGGGTCCTTGCATAACAAACTTAGTGCTTTCGTAAAAAAATACAACATTAACAATCACAGCTGCGCGCAAGCAACTCTATGAAAATAGGAATTAGGAGTATGTTACGCGTGGTAAGATGGTAAGTAAGATCCGATTAACAATAAACTCTCTTATAAAATAATGGCCTGGGCAGTAAAAAATCCTACATCGGTGGGTGGGTTCAGCGAGCCACCGATGTTCAAAAAAATGTAGGAAAAACCGCCTTCATAGGTATCATGGTATGCATATTATGCAGTCATTTCTGACTTCTCCATTATCATAGACGAGTAATATCTCTACCGTCAAGATAGCATAAATAAGCGGCGTGATGGTTGTCTTCTCTATATTAGAACGTCCTTCACGCACTTTCCGTTTTATTTAAATAGCAAGCCCTTTTCTGGAAATTATTGCTTCATTTCGATTATCATGTCACCTCGGCAAAAGGCGATTATCGGATGCGTACATATTCCCCCCAACTCATCATCTGAAGATGATGCAAATCTTTGTTAAATATTCTAAATACCCATGGGACCGCGAACCAGACCAAGGATTTTGCTAACCAGTCCACGGGGATTTACACTCATGCTGAGGAGGCATTTTGGAATCGCCTCAGACGGCGACTGTGTCAATGCGGCCTATTCCAGGGCGTTCAGTGTGGGCTCAAGTCGACTGGATTTTGGGACTCCTTAAATCAATCTTGCCCTTCAACTTATCGAAATAATTGGTGGAATAAGAGCAGCGTCGTAGAGCGCATATGCAGTTGGCCGTATGGCATCAGCGACTACGAATAGGCCTTCCTAGAGACGAAAATTTTCGCCGGTGTCCCTGGCGGTGAAATATGGTGAAATTGCAAAACTGGATTCCCTGGCTGGTAGAGTGAGTTGCGGATTTCGTGATCGCCCTTCGTTTTCTACTTTTCAATGGCTGCTACTATGTGGTTTCATGCGAGCTCATGCTGAACATAGGAGGTTCTGTAGTTGTCATACAAAACTATCAGGTGAGCATTCACACGGCGCGGGTGTTTGGCCGAATTAAAAGACGACATTTTCCTTAACAGGTAAAAGTTTCAAGGAAGTGTGAGTTTCGTACGTGTATGCAACCAGATGTTAAATGTGAAGACTATGGCTTATCAACATATCCGGCATTTGGGGTGGGTGTAATCGAAGTTCAAGCTTCAAATTTGTGCGGATCGTTGCGAAAAATACAAATAAATAAGAGAGGAGCCAAATAAACTGTAAACATTTTGATATTTAACGTGTGATTTGAACAAATACACATTTGGCGGATGGTTTGATCGCGTTTGCATATTTACCGTTTTCGTATGCTACGACGGTATGCACAAATTACTCCATCCAAACCGCCTTTACAGTGCCCTTCGTAAAAAATATGCCGCCTTTATAATTATCCCTTTTTGTTTCTTCTAATTTTAATTTGTTTGTTGATGCCTGACAAAGCGTTCCTTTATACCGAAATATTTATCGTTTACAGATGCAACATCAGCTTACCTGCTTAAGCAGTTCACATATGCTAGCATATCGATATTAAGCAGGCAGTCAGATCTTAACCTAATTTCTAGCGGCATGTGAAATTTTTCTGAACAGCGAACGTGCTTTTCACGACTCGTAGGACTATTCCCTAAAATCAGTATTTCTCACGTCACTTGCTTTCCCTGAGAACAATCCTTCGGAATCGACATTCGTGTGCAGCTTTCTGTTTGCTAATTGGTGAAGTTTGCAGTTCTCCAATAGCCTGCGTAATAGCCCAGCGGCACGGGAATGCGGATGAAAACTGATTATATATTTTTTCCATGAAATTGACTCTTATTTTAGTCAATGCTCGTTACCGTATACACGTACAAGAAACGATGCATCTGCTCATGATTATTCAAGTTCCGTTCTCCCAGTCTACTTTCATAATCATGTGTAATCTTTAATGTTGGTCGAGTGCGAAAAGTTGGGGAATTGTATAATCTTACACAGAGTTACCAACAGTTAAAGACGCAATGCGAAAATTTTCAGCTTCATAGTTACTTTTCTTTACATTAAATGCTAAACCGAACGCATTTCGCGCTAAAGACTATTTCTTATTTGCTTTCGAACAGTACACATTTTGCTATCGTTTCACGATCTTCTCGAAAATTATTCATAATTTATGGCGAGTTCGGATGACGAAACCTATTTTGATGCTGCTGAAGGTTTCGATAGAAACGCACAACCTTCTCTTTTTGGTACCAGGTATGATTTGTTTTTTACTGTCCTTATATTTGATACTACGATCTGCACAAGTTTTGCTAATATAATATGACTCTAGTTTGAAAAGCCGTGTCGTCCTTTTTCCACATTAAAGCACTTCCTTCTTTTTAATGTTTCTGTGACAGGTCTAGTTTATATTTATTTTAGTGAATTGACTATCCCACGAGGAGACCAAGTTAATAACGACGGCATGGAAAAGCGCAATCGTATAGAGTCTCTTAAACAAAGTGCCGAAGCCCGAACTTTCACCTTAGCGAGCGATCTTCCCATTGTTCCAGAACTTTTGCCGTACGAAGATGCTAATACCGCAGTGGTAAGGCGCTTCGACATCTTCGCTTATTCACTACATTTTACCCTACCAAACAATTAAATTCTCTTCACTGTGAGGTTTCCGTATTCCCTAGAGTGTATTCATTTTTATGAATATTTCACTAGAAAATAATATGTAATTGTGTAAATAATAATGTATAAGTAAATGATGCATTACTGAGCAACAGATTTCTTAAATCTAGTGTATTTTCATATTTCAGCCTCTTGAAATAGATCCCATGTTAGGAGGCATGAGTAGAAGGATCACTTTGCCTCGACGTCTTAGTCCTTTTTACCGTTCGTTTTCCTCACAAACACCTCAGTTTCTCAGCCGTACCTTACCAGAAAGACCAGTCCCCACAACTCCAGGAGGTTATCCATGTAAGTCTAATTGTCACTCTTCATATTGCACATGCACTATTTTGTCAGGGTACCTCCTGAATAATACCCGGCACCGACATCATGTTTGAATTGCAGCGATAAATACTTGAGAAGCACGTTCTTCAAGATGATATTATAATAGTGGGTAGCAGGTTGCGACAGCTGATTATGCATCTCTCTCCTAGGCATTTAAAACTTCAGTAAAATTGGAGCTTGCACAGTATGGGAGCTGTGTTGCTTAATGACCTTAGATTCAGAGCTGTGTGCTGGCTACTCACTCACTTTCGGGATCCATGGACACTTTTTTCCTATATAATTTATCCACTTTGCCATGGCTTTCCTTTTACGCAATTCCAAAAGTCAGACGTTTATGCAGGCATTAACTGCCATTATGTCAGAACGTTTGAGGCAGTATATAACGTTTTTTGTTGCGAAGCATTGACGCTCACGCTCCTTCCTATCAGGCAGAATTTGTTCTAACTGCCACAACTCGGATGTTTCGCAAGCTGGTTTGGCTTTTGAATCAGCATATTTCACGTCTGTACTCGCCACGAAACCACACCTGCCTCCAGCTTCAGAGCCCGTTTTCTCAGTAGACTAAAAGAGGGCGGCCTAATTGTTGGTTCACAGCCCATCTATCTTCAAAGTGGCTTGTCTGGAATTACATAGAGCTAAACCGTCTATATGTCCTCGTAATGTACGCCTATTTCGGACTATCTCAAGGTGGAATCATGCATAGTGATAAGCGTTCGAAGCAAAGCTACAAGCAAAAATAAGGAATCACTGTATTGTACTTACTAAAAGTGTTGTTAAAATCTTCACCCTTGTTTACACCTGTGCTCTGTAAATCCCCTTGCGCATAGGTTAAGGTCAAGTCTCAAAGTCAAGGAATTTCCCCCGTCCTATTAACATTTAGGTGAATTGAGGGATAAACTTGTACTTTCGGCTTAATTGATTCAGCCACAGTAATTTTATGCTTGCGAGCCTTTTCAGTCAACATCTCGAAGAGTCAAAAATGTTCTTTTGGCCACTTGTTGGCACCATAGTAAAACTGTCCTGAAGCCTTGGCTTCCCTTTATTTCGTCAGTCAATTTTTACGTGAGAATGAGCTCAGAGACGTTTAACATACATTCTATAATCTGTATGGTCGACGTGCATGAGGCTTTTGGCAAAAATCGCAACTGCTGAAGCTGGCATTTTGTTGTTTTCGATCCTTTTGGCCTTTTATTCTACCTTCTAGCGCGTTTGTTCGCAAATAATCGACTAACACACTCATTTCGAGCCGGTCCAGATTGGGTTTCCGATTTTCCAGCCCTGCCTCGTTCGCTTACTGCTCATCCAACCTGTTGCTTTCATGGCGTGCAGCCGATTGGCGGATCCGCAGTGGTTAATGCGTTGCCGCAGTCGGTTCGCTTCCACAGCCAGCTAACTCCTTTCACGAGTGGTCCCGGTGCAGGTGGCCTACCCCGCCCCCCAGAGATGGCTTCAGTGCCCGAAGTATCACTGAGCCGTCGCAATCATCCCGACATACAGGACTATGTAAAATCTTGGTCCCTAGACGCCGCTCGCTATCGGTCGAAATTGTTGCCTATTGACCCTAAAGATCCTTTTCCGACTATGCTTGTACCACCACTACTTTCGGACAAGGTAGGACTTTTATCAAACAATATGTCATCTTTTTTTATACTTGTTATTGACTTGATCTGTCAGCCCCATTTTATCTTCATATTCCCGATCGCAATCGATGAAAACAATGAGCCCGTGATGTAATAGCAGTGTTGCACTGAAGGTTATTGGTTCTAATCTCCGGTAGTCCACACCTGGGACTGGGTATGACTGGTTGATGATGACTGATAAGTCAGGAATGGCCATTCTGGTCTCTTTTATATTTTTCGGTTCCACCTTTTCATATACTTGTTTGTTGGCAGCTGTCTCACCTAACACTATTGGTTTTTGAACTTTAATTGCAAATAAACGTTGGCAAGAGAACAAATTTAACGGTTATTCCTGGCTACCATGCCACTGCAAAATAATGTTATTACGAAATCTTACAGCGCAGTCGGTGGAACATGTTTTAATCCTCCTCTTCTTCATAGCGTTCTTGTTTCGTAGTCCTTTACGAGTAAATATCTCTCATTTTCTGTAATTCTTGCGTAAACGGAAGACCATCAACATTTGCGTTGGATAATCTTCCTCCAAGCTATCATGAAGAGGCCTCCCATCTGAATTCTTTACTTATTTTTGCCCTCTTCTCAACTGCCAAGACGAGAATATTACGGTGGGAAAGGCACTATTTATCTCTCAGTTCAAGGAAGACTCTTCATATCGTCTCACCCAGAAAAATGCTTTATTTCAATTCGTTCTTTTCCACATTTTTTGTAATCATGCCATCAAAAATGCAAGTGTTGCGGGTTCATTGTGTAGAGTTAAACTTAAAGGATTCACTTAACCTGGTTTCTTTTTTCCGCCTCCATGCAGTTCCTAAACACCGAAGAGCAGGAGAACAAGGCGACTGATGCAGCGGGTGAGTTCTCGTCCATTCGAATTTCATATGTTATCATTTAAGCTTTCGGTTGAAAAAATTTTTGAAGTTCACCACAACTCTTTGTAAAAGTTAAGTACCTAAAAGACACCAAGTTCACGCCTCAACAAAGATTATGAAGTTAACTATCATGTCCTTATTGGCCATATGCCAGAAATTGCTAGCCTTCTTGTAAACTCATGATGCCCATTTTCACTGTGATTAGTTGGCCTGTAAAATGTGAAATAGAAAAATGTGTCTATGTAAGGGCTATGGCACAAGAAACTGCTTTATTTCAAGAATCTACAAAACTTCACGCGTGAGATTGAGATGTTTCTCGTTACACTGCATTCTGTGCACAGGGTTATCTTTATAGTTATAGTGGTATTTAATATGTTGAACGCCCGTTTCCAGGGATCATCAAAATAAACGCTAACCGCAAATGAACAGATGAACAATCCCCGTATCTAAAACTATTAAATGCTTCTAAAAGGCGACAGCCCTGGCTATCTTTTCTGCGCCTTATTACAGTCTACTTCCCTTACAAATGCGGCCACCCATGGAAGAATACTGCAGAACATGAGCTTTGAATTTAGAAGCTTAAGACAGCTTTTATACTGTTTTGAGTTTTGACCGGACTGGTTCAATCGATCTTGCCCTCGACGCAGTGGTGTTTGGACTGGGTGGAAATGACTTGGATATTTGCATCGTAGCTGTTACGATTAGTCCAACTTAGGAGTTATTTACCCACAGCCTTTAGAGTGTACGCCCGAAAGAGACAGTAGTAATCACATCATTCATTGCTCTCCATTTCTGCACATTTCTTCTCCTAAAGATCTTCATTCATAATACTTCAGTTATTCCAGTACTCAGAGTGCACACTTTTTAACTTTTTAGCTGAACTAAATATCAAACTGCAACTTGATAAGTTTATGTAAATAGGGTGTGGTTTATAAGCAATCCTTACGCATAGGCCTGATAGCCGTACTGAGGGTGTTATCAATCGTTGCCGGACTGAGCTTCTTTCTCACATTTTTACCTGCTTTTTACTATCGTGCCGTCTAGTCAGGCTTTTGCCTTCCATTCCTGCAGCGGCGGAGCCACTTTAACAGTAATCTTTTTTGGGCAACCCGGTGAAGAATTTTCCTACTAAGTGATTACTTCATTCAGGATAGAACCGACCAAGACAAGCGAGACCAAAATGGCCATTTTGCTTACTAAACCTCATCAGCCAGTCAAACCCCATCCCAGGAAGTGGCGACCCCCGCAATTCGAACCCGGGCCTTCGGTTATTGAGTGCAACACTTTGCCATTGCACGACGGACTCCAAGGCATAATAGTATGGGCATTTATTGTGAACAGATCGGTGAGTGGCCTACCATTCATCTTATTCCCTATCGCAACCGAATAAAACTACGAGCCCGTGGTACAATGGTAGAGTGTTGCACTCAATGGTCCTAGGGGTCGCCACCCTAGGATTGGATGTGACTGGTTGATGACGGCTTTTAAGCCGGAAATGTCCATTCCGGTCTCTCGTCTTTGTCGGTTCGCTGAGCGACTGTTTGTGAGGGCTTTAGATTAACCTTCGAGGCCAAATGCGACGAGCATGTTCCGTAACGAGATCAGTGAGCGCCCTACAGTTCATGATTACGTTGTGTTGGTGGCCCTCAAATCCAACTCTGCCACGCGTTAAATATTGATCACATGATGTCCTCCATATGCAACCTCGTGGAATCCAGCACGACTAGACCTTGACGATCGCTTGGTTTTTGGCGGTATTTCACTGAAATAATACATCTTTCTGCCACATTTCGGCATTTTTAATAATATTTGACCACCCGTGAACCAACTTGTGATTAACCCCAGGAGTAGCATAGTATTGGCCTGCTATATAAAAAATAAATCCTGCCATTCTGTGTGGGTTTTCCTTCCGCTGGTGCATGCCAGCCTTTTCATTACATGCTTGCTTTTGCAGTGATACTTCTAAAGAGCAGTGCTATAACCGAAACTGCACGCCCCACCATTCTAATCGACCAAAGCACTGAACTCCGTCGTCTATGTGAATGCCTCCAAATCACATACCAGGGCGTTAGCTTATCGTTTGCCCGAAAGTGACCTAGGTCGTCGAAACCTCCGACGTCTTCTGCCGGCCGACGCGATGGGTAGCATGTCACAGCTGGTCATTCTCATCTTAATTTTGTAGCTGATCTATTATGCTGCCTCTGCGACACCATGCGGAAATGGCGCTCAAACGGCAACATTGCTTCCATTGGCAACAGAATCTGCCAGCGAGCGTCGGCATTAACTACACACCTCTGTGTTCTGTTGGTTTGGAATACCTTCTTAAACCTACTTTTTATGTGTATGTACTTATCAGGACCGCACTGTCAACCTTTCTTGCCAGTCTGTATCCGCGCAATACCTTCAATGACTTGTTTTCCGTTTACCCTATACTCCTTAGTACTTCAGGTGGATGCCTCAGTTCAAGCCCATCTAGACACCTCATCTGGTTTCAGCCGGTCATTGGACAGGCCAACCCTGGAGACCCAACAGACGTTGAAACCTGTTGCAGCCACCGCCGATGCAACCGTCTCCCATGCCGAAATTTCTGATAGTCGCACCCATATCCTGCAGAACACTGCAACTTTGCCAGCTAACCCACTGTCCACAAATCGCTCAACTATGGCTGTAAATCCCATGTCTCTGGACTATCGCACACGAACTCTCAGGTAGGGAGGAGGTATCTGCTGCCTTTCCGCCCCGGCGTTTCATTTTTGTCTGGAAACCAGAGTGCTGGTACATCAACCAGAAAAACCTTTCAGGGCCGCATCCATTGTCCGTACTCCCCTTTATTTTCATATGTATCCGCTAAACATTGACTTATCAATGCTCACAAGTAGCACCGTTTTTTGCATTTTGGGATATGGTGTCGTGGCACACTTATGTACTTCTGCAAAGCACGTTGTGAATGATTACCAGCTTTAACTGTCAGTAAAGATACAGTCTAAGCAGCTTTATCCAACCTTATAAATGCCTGCTGTTGACGGCACTTTTGGCTTGATTTTATCATCAAAGAAAACCATGGGACCGCCACATTTTTGAAAACCGTCTTATAATTTACAAGTTTGGTAAATAGCGTTGCACTAGCTTCCCGTCGGCAAAACTGACTTGTACGAGCCCCTAAATATCTATTCTCCCGACCAACTGCCTAAAGTAGTTTGTGGCCAAACGTTTAATTCTTTTTTAGTGAGTGTAAATGTGTAGTTAATTGTGGTGCGAGTGATCAAAATATTACATAAGATTATATATGTTTCACTGCACTAAATAGAATAAAATTTAATCAACATCAACTTCTGTTGCTAAGGATACTGATGCCAATTGAAGGAAATTCAGTTTTGTTCTGGCAGAATTTAACAAAAAGAGAAAATCGATCTTCTATTTGGTGGAATTTAACGAAAGAAAAAGATGTAAAAGTAGGTTATTGTTATAACTCAATGGTAAAAAGGACCTCTATAGTCAGTCCTGCCTTCCCAGTACGCAGTTTCAACTGTGCAGTCGACAGTTTCCATTCTGAATGTTGCTTGGCTGTTTTTGAGCTGGAGTTATGTTCTAACTTCACTACCCTTAGTATGCTATCAATGTCTCGCGGAGGCTTGCTCCTGCAACCTTTTGTTTATAACTTTTTAACAGTGCGTCTAGCCTCCAATGCAGTGGAGATTCGAGCAAAGGCGAAGCTATTGCTGGTCGAACATTGCGTAGTCCCAACATTCTCTCCAGGTTAGTTACCGGTGTGACATTATCTCCTTTAAAGTTGTCTAATTTGTTACCCACATCACTTGTTCGTCCGCCTACGTGTAGACCCAAGGGGCCGAAGTTTTGAGATCGATTTCTACTTCATATTGGACATTTCGACTGCCAAGCCTGCTTAACTTTTATGGTCTGGTCTCACTCCACTCTCTAAAGTGCTGCTGATTGTGCGGAGTTTGGCTGCCATTTAAACGTATAGGTTGATCCCATTTCGCGGCGTTGTAGGTAAACATTCGTCTGCCTGCGAAATACATGGCGTCCTTTCGGTTTTTAAGGCCGTATGCACGTGTTTTGTTGGTAACGTTAGCGACTTCTACTGAGCCATACTCATAAATGCATGGATCCGTTCACTTGGGTTGTGCACTCTAAATCTATTCACTTTCAGGTACTTAGTCTCCTTCGTTAAAATAGTGATGGGGTAGTAAAGGGGCACATATTGATATATTTCCACCTAAAATAAATTCGACGTATGTTGTACCTCTATCTCGCACATTGGTGAGTATATGTCGTTATCCTCACTGGATCAGAGTAGACGGTGAGACAGCCAAAATCCCGATAGCCTTATAAGGTTCTGCGCCCTTAGCTATTGTCACAAGACTTTAAGCAGTGTCTGCGACAGATAAAGACTTCAAGGTAAGCGTATTTTTATTGGTCGGTGCAGATTATACTTCCATTTCCTTCTTCCTCTCAAATTTGCATGCAAACTTGCGGCTAATGAATTTAAATGACCAATGAAGAGAGTATGGACTCCATGCATTGTACAAGTGCATTAATTTGCCCATCCGTCCTCAAATCTTATCGTCGTTTGTGAAAACCCGACTAAGGCGTATGCTGCTTATGCTTCCTCCACACGCGCAAGTGTGACGTATATTTAACTCTATACGAGAGTAATCAAGTTGTGAGAATGTTCGTTAAGTACCCACTATAACCACGCTTCGACAATGGTGTTGCCGCTGTTGTTCATCGACAAGGAGAAGAGAAGAAACGATGCAATGACACTAACAGCTTTACTAGAACACTTCAAAATCGATTAGCATGCTTGGGAAACTCGCATGAGATCGTTGTACCGCTGTCGTCGAAGTCACCCGAATATAGGTACGGAAAGGGCAGCCAGCATTTAATGCGACACACCGCATAACAACACTATGAACAGGCAGCCCCATTTTGCGAGTGCTCTTACCGTCAATGCCCATGTAAACCTCCCCCACTGAATTTGTGCATCAATGTTGAGTCCACGACGGTGATTTGGATGTTACCCGGAGTAACTCTGTCAGCATCAACCCATCTAGATTCTAAACTGACGTCCCGGGTCCGAATCGTCCTGATGTTGGCACCCCTTTGCCACCCTCAGCTAATCTCGCCGCCAATGCCGAAAATACTCCTACCCCAGAAGATACGTTAGGCTAACCCGCTGGCTTCTGAGGCTCAATAGATGGAGCGTTCGATGTAACAGTTGCACAAGCTGGGGTGCACACGCCGCTCCTAACTGCAGCTTACATCGCTTTGGCGTCTACTGCAACTGCACGCCTGCGTCACTTACTTTCCTAAGCATTAAATGAGCGAAGTGTTCATTCTGGTGGATTGCAGATGGTTGCTTAGGAAATCCTGCCTGAGCAGTTAGCTTACTGCATTCGTAATGGTGGATTCCATACGACCAGTAAGTTTGGCGGGTATATCGACTCATGTATGATTCAATACACGGCTTACGGTTAGTCTCGTAGCCCAATGACAGAACTTTGACTTCGCAAAAGCCTTCCCTGTTTTGTGTGTTTGACTCCCATTGAGGCTGCGAATTTTTCAAAATTGAGTCAACTGACTTACTGGAGGCCCACGTGGACTCCTACACTTTAAAGCCGTAGTTTCCTGTTAAACAATAACGGTATCCTCAACCACACACCAATTTGTTCTCACTGTAAACTTGCATTTTTGAAGACAAGTGGACGCGTAAAATGTTTCCGGACACCACCAGTTGACTTTCCTTCATTCCTCATACAGTCGATATAAACAAGCTGACAAAGATGGTTATGGAAGCTTGCGTCGGCCGCACTAAATAGTGTCTCCCGCTCATTTATTTGGACTATGTGCATTTTGCCCCTCCGAATTCAGCTGTCTATTTTAATGTTAGCTTGTTGCAGCATATTTTTCCCACTTTGAATAAGAAGACACGTCCTGCTCTTTGGTTTCCTTTTAGCGTACGCCACTTGCAGTCTGCTTTCAAGGGAGCCATGACCGCATTTCGATCTGCCACGAAGGCCAAAAGTCAGTTGCTGTTCACCCCTCGCTCTTCCTTCCCCCCCGCCAATCTGTCCAGCTTTTGCGCTGCTAAGATTCTGTTGTTATTTTTCCGAAGAAGCGCTTTTGCGACGTTTTATTTGCGTGTGTGTGTGTGTACAACCAACAGCCTTGGAACACTGCCGACTCTGTGATCGATGTGTATTCCACGTACTTTGACCGCCTTTCATATCACGTCTTGCACGTGACAGTAATGGCTCTTCCAATTTGATGAACCAGACTAAAAAAGGAGATACTACTGCGTAATGGTAAAACCGTACTTTTTACCCATACCACTATCCGCACAATCAGCCTTAACGTGCCTATAAAAAATTGCAAGTGAGGCTGCGAATGTTGCGTCTAGCTTGAGGCGGCCAGACTCCTTGCATTTCTAGCCACTTTTCCATCCAGTGTACGTCTACTCGCATTTTCCCAGTTCCGAGCTCACCTTCGGTTTACGCTTTTACATTATACGGTTGCTAGCACGTCTAGTTTGAACGACCCGACTGATGGCTCTCATGATACCTCTATGTGCGCGCGCTAATCCTCAGAAGCGCACATGATCAGCTTGGCCCATCCTGGTCCACCTGTGGATACCGATGATTTATGGTCCAAGCATGGCTTTGGCCGCTTGTGCCGAATCAGTCTTTAGGCTGAAGACCTTGGAGGTACTACAGAAAACTTTGAAGGCCGACAAAAAATCTACCCCAGACGATTTAGTTGTCCTTCTTGAGTAACTTGATTTACCCTGGAACAGGAAGTTAATCTGCCTGACGTTTCGGATTCTGTCGAGAACCCTTCATCAGAGGTAACCGTAGAATACGCAGGTTAGGGTGATATATGCACAGATCACGCAGACGGTGACTGCCAAGCCATTAGCGCACAAAGTACGCGACCCCTAGCGATGATTGTGTGAGCTGATAATTATAGTGTGCTTACGGTTGCGTAGCCACTCTAAATACTGTGTGATCCATTTATCACCCTAGTTTGTGCATGCATCACTCTATTATGCGGTTACTTACAATTAGGAGGTTCTCGACAGAATCCAAAACCTTCTGTTCCAGCTATCGCATCTTCTGCTTCCTGCAACTTGCATATTCGCTTCTATTGAGTTACCCTCGTAATTTTCTCGCAATGAGAACGACCTGTCTAACTTGACGTAAGGTCTCTGCACTTTAATCGCGGGACCGTTTTTAGGCAGTACTATTCAGATACCTTTATCACCTTCTGTCCCATGGCTTCGCCAACTAGTGCAAGGCGTACATAACCACCTAGCTAATAGTCCGTCGAGATCAACGTGCACCGCTTACTCAGTATCTCTGAAAATGGCCCTATACATGCGTGTTTGCAGTTTCCATTTCTTAAAACTATCAACTGTTAAACCAGAGGAGTGCCTTAGAGTTTCAGTCCAAGTACGCCTTGGTAATGCCATCTTACTTGGAAAACAGATAGGGTTGACGAATTTGTTCATCTGGGACCATAAATTCCCTGGGATGTCGTAAGTCAACGCTAGCATGACAATGTTGTTTGCATAATCGAGCCCGCTTGTTACTGCGCTGTACCGACTTCTCCACCGTGTGTAGAATTCTCTATAAGTTGTTCAACAGTATAATCACTTACAATTAACCAGGAGATAGATGCCCGGATTTTGAACACTTAACAGAACGTTAGACATGTTTGAAAACTTGAGTATTAGTAGGTTTTAATTACCGCCAGCTTTTTTGCCATGACGCGTCACAAGAACCCAGACCGTAGGGGCTTAGATGCTGCAGATATCTAAATTAGGCCAATATACCCCAAACAACCTCCACCTTAAAGTAGATTTCGTTCCGTCCCCGTATCGTGTATACATTGGAACCTTTAGTAGCAAAGAACTTTGCGACCATTTCCAGATGAGTTATATCACACCAGTTACCGAACTTAACCGTTGATGCCATCATAAGGCGTAGCTAAAGCTTGATCTTCAGACTTCGCCTCATTTGCCCATGTTTGTTTATTCAAATACCATAGCCGATGTATCGACAGGGAACTAATGCCCTTAAGCATGATCGCCATTCAGTGCATGTCACGTAACCCCACACTTGTGGTATCTTCCGAAAGGAGATGTGGACAGCCATCACACGACATCTCGTAGGCTGAAGACGGGCGGGACTGTTGCTTGGGGAATAGATGTGAAGAAAGGTGGCGCTCGAACTGCTCACACCAACACTCTACCTTGACAGTGCTGTCAACAATAATGTCACATTGAAGGGGCTAGATTTGATCGCTAGGACAGAAATTTTCTTCACCTTTGTCTTTAAATTTATTTTTCAACCCCAGTGCCATGCAAAGAATCTGTCCTCAGCAAGGTCATACCGCGAATGGAGTCTCTCAGCACGGGTGACCTACCAGCGACCTGCTGAATAAATTAATAGAGTTACTGATTGTTGCCGAGTTTTGTGCTTGCAAGCTTGAGATTCCCCAGCTCTGCCAAATGATTTGGACGGACAAAGTTTTCATTTTAAGGCGTTGACAGAAGGAATAATCATTGCAGTATCTTACTCTAGCTGGCTACATTTGCGTGATTTTGTTAATCCGGCCGTTATGAGGCAGGGAGGAAGTGGATGGATCCTAAACTGCCAGTAAAAGCGAACGTGCGAGTCCCGGGAAGTAATTGAGATCACGTCTACTTATTTTCGGATCCTAAACTTTTCAGCGGCTTCGATCCGGTCTGCTAAACTCAACGGACTTCTTGTTTGTTTACTTCACCTTTTCTGTTTTATAGCAACTGGTTTACAGCAAAGCATCTGGCACACTATTTTGTGCTCAGATCTGTGTGAAAAATATGGATCGGACCTGACACCATATGCACTCTAGCCACACATCAGACATCCACGTTGTGATCATGACAATTGTCTATTGCTAGACTAGACACCACCTTCAGGGGGGGGGGCTTAAGCACATGCCTATAACCCGTTCCTAACTGCGTACTTAGACTTGCTTATTATTTGCCCAATTCTGGGCTGCGACGGCCCGGATCGCATTTATGCGTCCGCATATTTTCTTCGTGAAGTGCCGTGCGAATTGTTGTTGCGGACCAATGCCCTACACATTCACTTTTTCCTTCGAGATTATCTCACCTACTGCTTTACTGCCTACGAACCGGCCCGCAAAACATCACCCTAAGTAGACCTTACGTCTTTCCCGTGACAGCACCATCGTTGAAAATGTGGGTATTTCATAGGATGTAAAATTCCATCTTTACCCATTATTACTGTTGTCTCGCGCATTTTGACCTTCCATAGGGATTTCCACTTCTCTTCTGTCCGTGAATTCTGACCTCTGTGGGTGCTGGCCCATTTCTTAAATCCCGCTTATATTGTGGACAGCCCTGTTTATGACGTTTGACGTCACTTTCTCTTGCTCCTTCACAGTCTTCAGTCAGGACGAGCAATCTTCCGATGAAGATGTGGAAGTCATCGGTAATCAGGGCATTCGTGTAAGTTCACTCTGCCTTTCTCCGCCTTCTTTAACATACAAGAAACAAATTCATCACTGAAACCCTTATTTAGACAACTATTTATAGCTTCAGGTGGTGCATGTGTGATTCCTGTCTGATTAGTAAGTGCATCGACGTATGAGGACTGCACTCCAGTCAATGGTTAATCGATCTTCCTTCGCTCCGTCTTCAACCCTTAGTTGCCTGTGGCTGGACCATTTGCGTTTATTGGAATTCGACCCGTGTGCTCTTGTTCGTTTAGGACGGGAAAGTCGGTATTACGCTTAAATTAAACCGCTATGCTGAACTATTACTTTCGTTGGCAGTCCCACCGGAGGATCTTCCGGGCTCTCTCCAGGATCTGCATAGCAACAGGGAAATATAGATCGGCCTTTTCTGTCGCTAGTTGGTGTTTCTGAGCTCTGTTATGGTGCCTATTCTCCAATCATGTTTCTACGCATAGAGTTTGTGTTCATTCTATACTGACCTTCGCTCCTGCCATCACCGGCGAGTCTACCTACTCAACTGGCTCAGACCTACATAATCCTTATTTCGCATCAGCAATAGTCGTTGCAGGTTGTACACCACAGAGGAGAGTTTACAGTCTGACAATCAAGCTGATAGAGAACAGAGTTGGCCTATTAGTTGATGACTTTAGAAGCGGCATGGGTATTTCTAGGCGAGTACGGATTGCGCAGTTTCAGTCTCTTGATCCTGCCTCCGGTCTTCTCTGCTCTGTCTTGAAAAGGTGTGGGAGGTAAGAGAAAGTGAGTGCGGCAGATGCAGCTCAAGTATCCTATCACTTAAATCGAATCCATGCGCAAGTCACCGTTCCTGTACCACCAGGCTGTGGAGCACACACACACACACATTGGACGTCATCGCAAACCACGACCGAACTGTTAGGTCTGACACAATATAGCCACCCTTCACGAGCGCAGTCCTATGAGTAAGAATTTGCAAAAACAGTCTTCCGGAAAGTTCGAAAAGACGATAAATGCTGAGTGCCTTCAGCAATTACCCTATTTTGACGCAAGCGATCTGCAGTTTCGCGGTCAACGCCCTAAATCAGCCTCAGTTCACCTTTTAGACCGGATTGTCTGCTGCTTTGTTCATCAGTTGGCGTGTCTACCTCCTCAAAAATCCTGTCATGTTGTGGACCAGTGGGTAGGACATATTTCCACCCCAATGGCGTACATCAGACCAACAAACTTGACAAGTTTTAATGACGGGAGTAGAGGCAAGGGGGTGGGGGAAGTAAGCATCCTTTGCACATATGCACTCATCATGACCTGATACAACCATTTGCATCTTCGCATGTGCGTCAGTTACACAGCCAAGCAATTATCGGTCAGAGGCAGTGTGCCAACAAAAGCAAAAGTGTCGGCGAGAAAAAATGGTAAATTAGATTGCTCTGTAGAAATCGTCCGTGTCGTCTTTCCTCCCCTAGCTTTTGGCAAACATTTTGACTAAATTGTCGTTACACTTTACTGGCCAGGTCTCGAACCGTGTATTGCATGACTCAGTAAGGAGTTGCAAGTGGACTCTTTTCGCCACGCTATTTCTATTTTCACTCGTGTCTTTGTTTCAAAGCTATTTATTCTCTTTCATTTAGCTGCGTTGTTCTCGAAAAGTCAAGGGACATCGTGACTTCCTGCAGATTAAACTCGTACAGGAGATGCAAAGTGAACACACCGTGAGTCACCTTTTTTGTCTTCAGTACACTATTGATTATTGGATTTGTAGTTTCAAGTAGAAGCCACACTGTTTAAAGGTGTCGCGGAAAAATACACGGCAGTGTTCCGCATAGTGCTGTCTAGTTTTTAAGTGCACCTAGATGCCCTGTTACTTGCAATTTCCGCCTCAATTACTAAACTGCCGCTAGTAAGGGGACGGTTCGGAGAACTTAATACCCTGTTCTGAAGCGAATCGCCACAGCTCCTTTTGATTTGATGCGCGCTTTTAAACTGTTGCCCTTGAAAAATGCTCCTCCTTTGATGTCCTTTCATCTTTCGATTTCTTTTGCATTGCAGGGTGCTATTTGGGCCATGCGTGCATCGCCCTGTGGTCGTTTGTTGGTAAGTACACACCTTTTTTTCTGTTCTCCTACCCCCGCAGTAGTTTAGTCTAAGCATCAATTTGGTGCAGCTGATGCCCTTGCAGCTTTCATGCTACACAAAGTATCTATGCAGAAGGACCAGTACCGGTGAGAGAGAGAGATGCTAAGACGAAAGCCAATAGGACGGCGGCCCTGTGGCTTAATGGTTTGAGGAGGAGATTTAGAAACGCCCATCTTTTATTGTTTCAACCAAATGTCCCGTGCATTTCGGGTGGGGGTGTGTGGCAGACAGGACCGATGTGTCAGATTAAAGACGATTTTCAAATTAATATTGCGCATATTCAGTGGTCAACTTCTACCCTTTTTGCTATGGTATCTTCGCGTGCTGTGGCCGACAAGCTGCCTCCGTCAAGCACGTCACCTCGCCTTCAACGTCTCGAGTATATATTCCGACAGGTCTCAAAAATACAGCGCCCGATCAATTCGTTTTTAGTACGACTTAAACCTTCAGCATTTTCAACTCTCTAGCGCGATACTCTAAATTATCTGCTACTTAAAAATGTCTGAACTCCGTTCGTCGCGTTTAAGGCTTTTGTCCCTGTTCTCAGTTCTAAGATTTTTCAAAATTCAAGCACCTGAGTTTGTTCTAATCTTCGTTTAAGACTTTCTATTACGTCAACCCACGTCGGTTTTGTCCGTTTAATCCCCCCCTTTTCCTCGTAATATGATGAAATGAGTCTTTTTTGAAAGTATTCTTCTTTCATGACGCCCCTCCTACAATATCCGGTCTTCCTATTTTGTTTACTCGTTCCTTTTTACTTATTTTATAGGCGACCGCCGGACATGACAGGAATATTCGGATCTGGGTACTTCGCCAATGGTACAGTTACTTCAAGGAGATGCAACAGATATCAGGTAGTCTTCCTCTCCTTCTTTGTCCACTCAGTCGTGCGTTTTGATTTGAGGTTTTGCTGTTTGTTGTCCTCTTTAATGAATTCCTAGCAGTATCTGCACTAATGGATATGGGTGGTACGCCTTTACTCGGCTGAAGTTAATTTAAGTGTTCAGTAGAATCTCAGGCTGGGCCCAAATTTCGTGCTCCGAACAGGGTTTTCCCACTAGATCTATCACTCATAGACGGACGAGTGGGCTCTCTAACAGATCGGTGTATGCTTATATGCCACTGTATATCCCCGATCTAATACCGGCAAGACCGTGAGCTCGTAGCTCAACTGTTAAAACGTTCGCCCTGACGAGGGAGATCGCGAGTTCAAATCTCCGTGTGGCAGCAATTTTAGCGGCCACACTGGGGTTGGTTATCACTAACCGATAATGCTTAATGAAGCAGAAAAGGCCTTCCTAGTGTCCCATGTCTTTGCTGGTAATGTCCTTCTGCACATATCACTTTAGCGTAGTTGTCCTCGAACTGGATTTCTGACGTTATCTCCTTTGACAATGATATAACCGAAGTTTGGGGTGTGCGTGTCAGGATGGTTGTCATGAGTTGTTCACAACTGCCTCTACATCAAACTAGAGATACTCTCCATTTCGAATTTTGCCGTTCTCGGGGTTTGACTTTTTCATCTTTCTCGGCTGTTGCAGTTGCGCACTGCAAACACAAATAACGACCTCCTCTGAATTCCGTACGTTTCGCTTTTGTGCTCTTAATCCCACTGACTTACTGGACAACGTCGTGCAACTAGCGTGCTGAAAGTATTCAACCTCTGCCTCTGGTCTCCTTCGGATGTTTACTTGAAGAAAAAAGTCACGTTCTTGGGGATACTTAACCTACTGAGTCACTTTAAGCCTTATCACAGCCAGCAGTGGCCCCGTATTTTCGAGGAGTATTGTGAAGGCTATCATTTGTTTCTATTCTTTGTGAACAAAACGGTTAGAAAAAGTAACAGATTACGTCAATCCATGAACTTTAACGTGCAGAAGAAAAGTATTTTGCCCGTCTAAACTCCGGTTGCAAAGGCCTATCGTCTTTGAAGTTGGCAAAGGTGAATGGTGTATTGTGCTGAGTTGTTTATGCATTTAAAGACTTGGAGTTTTGCTGGGTTTGGGACCATCTTCTGGCTGTCGCCATTGTCCGTGCAAACGGACATTGAGCATGACTTTAACTTACAATTCTTTCTTTTTCAACAATCAATAACAGTTTCAAAATAATATCTGAGTAAATCTTCAAAACTAGGAACACTTTGTTGGTGGAACTGTTGTTGCTTCGTTTGGATAGTTGGAACTGATCGGTCATATCTACCGTCTGCCCCATGGTTTCGTGAACGCTAGGACGTTGACTTTCGCGTGAATTAGTTGATAATTATAGTAGACTGGCCCAGCGTCTACCACACTCCATCCTCCCTCACCTGCCTGAACTCAATTTCAAGGCGGCTGCGTTGCCTGGCGGTGGGAATGGTCGCAGTGGCTGATGAGGCCTAGCAAACCGTCTACGCGTGCCACACACGGGTTAGGTACGCATAACACATCAGGTTTTTGCACAAAGGGCAGTTTGGGACTATTACAATAACTTGGCTCATATTCAGTCACTTTGACCCTCCCCTGCAACAAGAACATAATGGCATAGAGTCAGTGGAAGCCTACCTTCGCTATGAGTGAATCCATGCGTCTGACATTCCTGTGCCACCGATAGGGAAACTGTGGTCTTCATTGTGCCCTAGAGTCTGTTTTCGCAGTACATTACCTTTGTGACGTAAAGTAAGCACATTTTAATTTACCCTGTCCGTAGTCTCATAAATGCATCATTTTATTTTAATCTTATTCTCTATTTTCATTCTGTTGACTGAATCCGAGCTGATTATAGATTTTTCACACACGGTAGCGCCCAAATTCGCAGGTCTTAAAAAGTATTTCTTTTTTAATTTGTGTGATACCGTTCAACGCATCCAGCCAGTAACAGTGGCGACGCCTCCGTTCCGCTGGACCCCTCCGTCTCTACTGCTCATGGTTATGTGGGAAATCTGGGCTTGTCACGCCACCTTGACGATCTAGACGCTGACTCTATCAGCCTCACTTCAACCTCCATCTCCACCAGTCGAACTGATGTGCGTGCCTACTCTTTTTGCTCTAAGTGCTCTCATCACCCAACTCGAAAATAAAAGTTTTAAACTTCTCTTTTGTTTGACACATACGTGTTGTATCTTCTTGAACTGCTCAACCGACAATCACTAGGGGGTTGAAATGGCCATTTATGACTTAAGAGCCGTCATTGGCGTTCGAGCTTAGGGAAGTTAGATAATTACCTGACTCGGTTTTCGCGGTAAAGTCGGTTGCTTAAGGCAGTTAAGCCAAAATTGGCCGTTTCAGTCTTCTTTTATTTTGCAGACAGCAATTCTGACAATTAATATTTCGGCAAAAGCAATTCGGAGCCCTAGGAACGCTGTCTTTACTCCTGCGATTCATGACGTTTTAATCGAACTCCTCTAACGTGTTTATGATTCGAAAAAAATTACTTAAGTGAAGTTGTATCATTAATGCTGTCATTGAATTCCAAGATATTTCAGTCCAGACAAGATGCCAGCTTTTTAATGCGCTCCCTTCCACCCACCTGAAGAACGACACCCTACAAATTATTAATTAAGTCCTATGATGTTCTATCATTGATTTTCAATGCCGCTATAAATTAAAATGTACTGTATGGAAAAATGCATGAATATATTCGATTTTATGCTCATTGGGTAAAAAAGTACGCTTTCTTCAAATTTTATACTTAATGGAAGGGTATGTTTTGGTTTGTCAAAACTTTTCCGTTAATGGGATTTTCGAAGACCGTGAAAATCCTTTCATGAAACATTGTACTTATCCATCTATTAATAGTACTTTGAAAGTTTACAATATGCCCCATATCCATTGCTAGTTCCTATAAGCACAATGTGTGGATTCTTCTTTTTAGCGTGAAGAGATGTGTGTATTTTTTAGACAGATGTGTACAGCACCTACTTTGAAAACTCTGCATACACATTTGACAGCCCGTGAGATGAAGCATAATTCGGCAGTTAAGGAAGTTTTTTAAACTGAAAGATATCCTTTATTTAGATATAAATTTTAAAGTAGACCTGCGTTACTACTCAATGAGTTAATGAATAAATACTATTATGTATGTTTCCTATAATATATGTTTGGATGTTTAAGGCCATTGGAATTAGAATGGAGAAATGCATCCTACGTAATTAGTCATTTTTAAAGAGTATTTTTCTAGGCGGTAGGATGGTAGCTCGTTCAAAAGCCGGAATCTTGTCGCGGCTAAACTATGTTCCAATTTCGCTGCATGTTACCTTAAACTGCAACCATACTTTAGAATTTTTTTTCAAATTGAAGGCATGCTATGCTTGACATCTACTGCAGGATGTTCTGATTTCAGGTGAAGCGTCCCGAAGGTCAAATCGCATAGGCTCTTGCATCAGGGTGCCAAGACCGTTCGTTCTTTACTATTTCAAACCTGTTCCCTATCGTGGTTTAGCAGTTATGTAAATCTATAACCCACGGCAAAGGCAAATCGCTTAGTGTCCGCAGACGTTGCGCTATAAAAATTTGTATTCAGACTGTCTTTGAGAATTTTATAGTGTAAGCTATGAAATATGTGCCTTTGGATAGAATTATGCGGCCGATGTGGAAAACTTTAGTCGCTAGCATTAATACTATTTAGCTGTCTTTCGCATTTCACCACCCATGAACTGTTTTTGTTTTTTGCTTCCTCACCAATATTATAAACCATTTGAGCGGTAATTCCTCACCATTAACTCAAATTCATCTTCTCGTATTTAAAGTAATTCAATCATTAAACGGAATTTTTTATCTCGTAGGATTGTGCAAGCTCTTGCAGTTCGGGTCCTCTGGACAATGGTACCACCTACAGCCGAGGTGAAGTTCCCGAATTAGGCGAGGTGGCGGACTCAGTGCCCATAAAGTTGGCACAGCAAACGGCCTTCTTTCGGTCACAACCCCTCCTCGTTTACCGAGGTCACGATGGTGTTGTAACAGAGCTCGCCTGGTCAAAAAACCTCTTCCTCCTCAGTACTGGCATGGACAGACAAGTCCGACTTTGGCACGTTAGTCGCTGCGAGTGCCTATGCGTCTTCAGTCACAGTGACACTGTGCCCGCCATTGTCTTTCACCCAAAGGTTAGTTAAACAACTAGCAAAGAAGGTCATCGTTTAGGATTTCAGCCCCCATTTCGGCGCTTGCTATCCACTTAATTAGCCATACTATCCCTTATGATCGGCGAACCGTTGACCGACTGATTGCTTCTGCACACATATTGGAGGCCGATGTAAATTAATAAAAACGCAGCATTCATTGATATATCCTGTTCGCAGAATGGAACTAAAAATGAAGGGGAAAGATGAAGGCTGTTCAGTCGCCGGCATCATATTTGAAATTTTCTGAAATTTCGACCTCGTATAGGAGACCATAGAGCGCCAGATCAATTAGTCAATTGACCCATTGGCGGTCCAGATCTTAACTAATTCGCACTTATCACAAGTAGCTACCCGCACCTACGAAATGAATTTCGAATTGAACTTCGCAGTCATGATGATAATCGCCCACGCCATAATTACGGCACGTTCTGTAGGTTAAGGGTATGTAGTTCGCGTGGTTGACCGTTGGAATAGTGTGAAGTTTGTTACGATTAATATGTATGGACTCGAGTTGGTTAATACTAGCAGAGTTCTTTTGCTTAATTTTCACTTTTCTGCCGTTGTTTTTGCGCTAATTGTTACTTTACGGAAAAGAGGTGCCCCAAGAGACCAGGGCAGATCCTGAAATTGCCTTGGCAGCAACGCACCAGTAGTAGTCATCACTGCCACCTTTGTTTTTGAAACTTTTTGAAGCCTAGCCTCTCTGGGTTGCTCCCAGACCTCCTATCCAGCGACTGCGTACGAAAGTTCAGTCAGCTTATTTCTTCCCATCTGTTCTGGGCCTTTGTACGCTTTCCTCTTCAAAACATTTCCGCACAATACCCAGGGGAGTCAACATGTCCAGACGGTTCAGCCCTTTTGGGTACGATTTACTTGGTAAATATGTGAAGGAAGACCAAGGACTCTTGATAGAGTTATCGATTCTTAAAAACAGGGACATTCTTTGATCTTCTTTTTAGATATACTATTGCTTCCGTGATATTGTGCCCTTGCTTTTTGGGCTACTTTGTCCTACTTCAGTGGTCTTCTTCAAATATCTGGTTTATTCTCTCGCTAGCAATTTACCTCTAACCCACTTACACATCTGCTGCACACTGTCATTTTATCAGCCCTATCTGTACGTCCTTATTGCCTTTGCCGTCATCAAACCCCCTTCTCTCCACAGGATGATCGATACTTCCTGTCAGGCAGTTTGGACGGGAAGCTGCGACTGTGGAACATTCCGGACAAGAAGGTGCGCTTCTGGGTAGACGCACCCCTACCTTCATCCCTGCCCTCTTCCGCCAAACTCTCTACTCCCTCGGCCTCGGGCATCTTCGAGCCAAAGACCATTATTACTTGCGCCTGCTTTGCCTGCGATGGCACCAAAGTGGTTATCGGTAGCTACGATGGCCGTGTCATGTTCTTCAACACCGAGGTGGGTTCCCTCTACACGTTTCTGTCGATCTGACAGTTCTGTTTCATGTTACGACTGCTGCTGTTGTTGTTTCAAAAGGCTGGTGCTTCCCTTTTCGGCCTGCTTGATTACTTTTACAAGCTTGTGTTCCCCTGGGCTTAAGTTTAGCCGCAGCCTTTGGAGTATGAGATGGCATTCAGTTAGACATTGTATTTTTGTTCCTGTCTTTTAGTGCTCTAAATTCGGCTGCTCATCTTCGAGTGCTAGTGGGCAAAGTATAGGAAACGAGAAATGCATGCAGTCCGAGAACAGATCTTGGCCTCCGTCGAGTTCTTACCGATTTCTCAACATTTGACCTTTGGCAGCCCTGCTTATCAACTATAGGACTTACTCGATATTCTCTTCCACCTGACTTAAGTGACTTTTCTACTGGGAATCGTAAGCAGGATGTTTTTGCGCATCATTTTTGAGTTTACAACTTTTCGTAGGTTCCATAAATGAAACTGGGAATTCGGGCCTCGGTTGAAGAATGTTGGCAAGTGGAAGATGCTGCACCAACGATCTTAACTGTCTTAATGGTTTGCAGTATGCAATCAGAGTTCGCTTGCCTTCGTACCTCCTGTGGCTGCCTATAACCTAGGAATTACTACCTCTGCTGTTGTGGGGACGACCTAACAATTTTGGTTCCATGACGGAACGTGATCGTTCCCTTTTGCGTTGCAGCTGCAATTGTTCACCTTCGTATACGGTTGAATAGTGATAGACTCTGATGCACAGGAAACACCGGTTTTGACAAGGAGACCGGAATAGCTACTTCTAGCTTGTTGTCCCTCGTCAGCCGTTCATACCCTGCATATACCGAAAAATTACTGGTGTGTTAGGAGAATGTTTGCTTTAATGTATTTTTGTTGCTTTTTGGGACATTAAATGCACAGTTTTACAAATCGATTTTTTTAAGTTAGTGCGTGTGTATTCAACGCCTAGTTCACTTGATGTAAGCGGACTGAAAAACTACGCTTCGAGTTGTATGTAGTCCGTTTTTTAGTTCTTTCCCACAATAACGCACATTTTTTGGTTTATGGCTGTCATTGACATAACGAGTTGACTGAATAAAAGGTAGGGTGAATTTCCATCCAAACGTTTCGTTGAAGAAAGGAGCCTTAGACGTGCATAATACCCGAGATGAAGATTGTTCTCGTAATGCTCTTAGATACTATATCAAATGTGCAATATTCGACTTAACCCTATTTGATTATCTGTTGCATTTACGCATGGAAACCCCCTTTTCAATCTTATTTGCAGTTAGCTTACATAACCTTCATAAACGTGAAATCATCATCGAGCCGTGGTCGCCAGTGTCGTGTCACCGCCATTGAGGTGGACCCTACGGACTCTAACAAGGTACGTTTCTTAAATAATTTGCACTCATGTGCACCCGCATTTTTCTCTCCTGGTATATTTTTCTGATGGCTGAAATTGTCCTCTGAGGAGCCCCTCCGGCGATTTATGCGCAGTTTTCATGATAGTATAGGAGAGCGGCACATTGTCGGCCTCTCTCTCCCTCTTCCAACAAGCGCTGTATTACAATAGCAGGACTAGGTCAACACGACGAAGGTTACAGTGCACGTCTTGGTGGCGGCCGTGGTTGTTGTTGTTGTTGTTGTTGTTGTTGCAGGATCAATTGCAAGGTAAGTGGCTTTAAAACCACGACTTCCGGATCTTCTTCAGATACCGGACTGTGGCAGAAGGTCTTCGGTTAGGTCGATCGGCGCTCTCAGTCTGCAGTCGACACCAAACTCCTGAACTCTGGTGACCATCTCGACTGCGCATTCCATCAGGTGTTCGTTTGTCTCTTCCTCCCCACAAGCTGCACACGTGGATTCATCAGTCAGATTGTACCGCTTCCTGATGTGATTCAGCTTTGGACAATGCCCGGTCCTAAATCTCACTAGAGTCGTTCTATCTTGCCGAGTCATTTTCTTTTCTTCATCCCAGTTGATGGTGGCCGTATACGTTCTTCGGCCGCGTTCATGTGTCATTTGTGTCCTGGGGGTCAGTTCGTCTGACTGCTTTCATCGTTGCCGCAAAGGATTTCGGTCGACCGTCCGGTTCAGTCCTGGCCGCTGATGCTTCAGCATCTGCTTGTTCATTCCCAGGGATACCGACGTGGCTGGGAATCCACGCAATTTTCACCCTCCTTCCTGTTGTGGCTCTCTACAGAACATCCATCACTTGATGTATCAACGGTTTGTTAAGATCTTCTCCTGTCCCGAAGTTCTGTAAGGCAGAACTCCAATCCTCGGGTGGGTTCTCTAGCCATTCCGCCGCTGTCAGTAGGGCTAGCATCTCGGCATCAAAGGATGAGCTGTAGCATGCGCCCCTTCTCCTGGACTTTTCAGTTGTTGAGTAGTTATTCCAACTTCCTTTCGTCACCACGACTCCCGCACCTCCCTGTCTGCATCCATCTACCGCCGACCCGTCGGTATAAATAGTCAGGAACGTTTCCGGTAGGGAGTTGAGCTCATCCTCCATTCGCTTCCGATTTTCTACCATCTCTGCTTTGCTGCAGAGATCTTCAAAATTCCTTAGAATATGGATGTTGGGTCGTCGCCATGGGGTTAGCGTGTTAGTAGCGAAAAGCTCTCTAGGCATCTCCGAATCCTCTCCCAGAGTTTGGTGCAAGCATCTGCGCGCATTCTCCCTCCAGGTTGAGGTCCGCTTTAGCCGGGTTGGCTGCTGCTTTTCGGCCATCTGTCTGCGGATACTTTGTACGGGAAGTCTCAGGCTGTGTTCGTAGGCCCTGATGGCCTCGAATCTGCCCCTGTCCTCTATCGTCTGGATATCGGCCTCTCCGTCGGACATGGGATTGGGAGGCTCGTGGTAATTCGAGCTGCTTTCAGGTTCAGGCGTTCCAACCTGTCAAGTCGTGAGCGGCAGATCCACGGCATCCATGCTGCTGATCCGTTCTCAATCACCGGCAGCACACAGGCAGTGTAGACTTTTTTGATGTCCTCCGGCCGCCGTCCCCACCTAAGGCCCTCATCATAATAAGTCGCTTCTCCGCCTTTTCCAGGACAAAATCAGTGTGTCCATTAAACGTTAGCCCCGAGTCATACACCTCTCCAAGGAATTTCGCCGTCGGACTTTGGATGATTTGCAATCCATCAACCTCGATCGCCCTGACTCCTTTTCGTTCACTTGGGGTCGTATTGAACACCAATAACTCCGTCTTTTGGACATTCACTTGCATTTTCCATTTTCGGCTCCATCGGACCATCATTTCGGTCGCGGTCTGCACTCGCTAAATGGCCCTGTCGGGGTTGGTATCTTGGCTCCGTACCGCAGCATCGTCCGCGAAAAGGCTCATCTCAACGTCCTCTCCGATGCCATCCCCAAGGTCATTTATAAAGATGTCGAAAAGGAGGGGGAGTACTGCTCCTTGTGGGAGGCCCCTTGTTAGTTTGAACTCCCTACTGAGGCGTCCGTTGTATCGCACATGCATTAGGCGGTTGGTCAGCCAGCTCTCGATCCAAATCTGTAGGCAATTTGGGACCTTTATTTTTGCCATTTTCAGCGCTAGACCGGTTCTCCACACCGTGTCGTAGGCTTTTTCGAAATCGCTGAGAGCCGAAGCGGTCCTTCTGAATGGCTTACTATGGAAACCATTTGATACCGACTGAGATAGTCGGATCAGCTGGTCCTCAGTGCTCATCGTCTCCCTGAAACCGGCTTGATAGTCTACCAGCTTCTGGTTCCCTTCAACCCAGTGTCGGAGTCTGCGTTCGACCATCCGTTCACAGACCTTTCCCACCACAGAGGTCAGACTGATGGGTTTGTACGATTCCAGTTTCCCCGCGTCTTTGCTGGCCTTCAAGATTGGTACTATAATGGCTGTTTTCCAGCTCTGAGATATTGCCTTATCCCGCCAGCTCTGGTTTATAATGCTTAGTAGCGTCAATTTGTTATTTGTAGAGAAGTTTTTACTGCCTCGAGGGGGATTTCATCCGCTCCACCTGCCTTTTTGTCCTTAAGTTGTTGTAATGATTCAGTCAGTTCGTTGATGGTAAACTCCCGTCCGTAGAAGTTATCATTCTCAAGGTGGAGAGCTTCTTTCCGCGCTTCCGCTGCGTATCCCTTCATCGTTCTTTCATGTTTGGCCAGTCTCAGTCGGCTCACACTGGCATACTGACTTCCAAAAGCGTTTGCCTTCTGTTTGTCGGTGACGAGGCGGCAGTCCCCCTGCAGGATAACATGGTCAGATGTTGGCCTGTTTTTCCCCTGTAGCATATGAATAGTACCCCACATTTTGGATGGGTCATCGTCCTCTCTGACAGTGTCGAGATACTCTCGCCATGTCCTTGTCCTCTCTTCGCTTATAGTCCTTCTTACTAATTCACATGCCTGGGTCCACTCCACCGTATTCCTCTTCCCCTCACTGGCCAGCCTGTCTCGCTCCTTTTGACCTCAACTTTTGCAGTCCACCATACGCTAGCCGTCTTCTCCCCCCCCCCGCTCTGACTTTCCTCGCAGTTCTGCGAAGCCCTTCCATGATTGCTTCAGTGAAGGTTCCAACGCGATCTGCAATCTTTGATGTCTGGAGTGGATGGTTGTGTAAATAATTTTCGGTGACTTTGTTGAACTTTTCCCAGTCCACTCCGGATATCTTCCAGCGGAACAGATTCATCTTGCTGGTTGACTTATCCTCTTCCTGTGCCCTCTGAATGACAATGGGTTTGTGGTCGGAGCTGGACGTTTTGAGTACTGTCCAGGTTGACTCTGCTGCCACTGTTGCTGTAGTGATGGATATGTCCGGAGATGTGCCTGAGCGTCCGCCATTTCGGAGACAGGTTATGCACGCCGGATCATTCAGGACGGCAAGTTCTTCCTCTCTAATCCAGTCTTATATACTTCTCCCTCGCTCGTCCTCTCTCACTCCGTCCTGCCATAGTCCCGAGTGCGCATTAAAGTCAC
>JAYGXS010000001.1:40238650-40291877 GCA_036362985.1 Ligula intestinalis | reverse complement strand
GTTTCCTTCAAAGCACTTTCCCGGGCGGGTCTCTCCAGTGCAGAGCATTTGCGATCGAACACTTTCAGGCATCTCTCACATCGAAGTCCTCGGTTTCGGGAGTGTATCAGGTTGTTGCATTTGCTGCATCTTTTCTGTTGGGATACTCTCCGTTTGGTACGATTGGGATTTGATGGTCCACCATGTTCAGGGCACCTCCATTCTCCATGTTCTTTTGTTACTTGTGTGAGTTTCCAGCGGGCCATACCAGAGCATGATTTATGGCAGCAAGCAGAACAGTCAGGACATTGTAATGGTATGATGTTACCCGCTGTAGTCGCCTCACAGTTGCAGCAGTATTTTCTGATGAGGTTAGTGGATATGGCTATGAGGGATGCGGAAGACACTGGGGTCCCTGCAAGCGGCTGATGCGAGTGGGCGGGCAACGCTACATGGTCGACCGAGGGTCTGGCACAGGTCCTATGGGTATAGCCAGCACTCGTAGTCGTACGAGCAAGGCCTCTCGTACCCGTGGGGTGTTCTGGTGAGGTCGACGTCTCTGCGCTGCACCTGTGGCACTGGATCTCATTCCTCTCCTTGGTGGATGTGGCCTGTCCTACTGTCATCTTTAAACACTTTAGATGCTCCCAGGCTCCACAAATGTCGCACTGGGCACTTCCTTTGTGTGCTAACTTCCCACAGCAAGGACAAGGCCATCTTGGTCCTGGATTCATTTCTACGTCTCCTGAAAGCTCCGAACGCCTTCTAGGCCACCAGCCAGCTTCCTGGTATCGAGAGACCGCTGCTGGCGCTTCGGCTCCCGACTCCAAAAATATGACGGTCCTCTTTCGGTGCACTTCTTGCATTTCGTTGGGGTTTGATCCTGTAAGTTCCATTCGTAGACGTCTTCTTAGAAGTTGACGTCCAGTGGACCCGGTACCGCGAGGAGGTTGAAACATGACCGGGTGGTTGCTGTTGTTGCAGGATCAATTTTAAGGTAAGTGGCTTTAGAACCACGACTTCCGGATCTTCTTCAGATACCGGACTGTGGCAGAGGGTCTTCGGACGGTTATGTCGATCTGCGCATTCATTGTATAGTCGACACCAAACTCCTGAACTCTGGCCACCATCTCGGCTGCGTATTCCATCAGGTTTTCGATGGTCTCTTCCTACCCACGGGCTGCACACGTGGAATCATCATTCGGCTTGTACCGTCTCCTGTGGTGGCCGTAGTGGTGGTTTATATGCATCAAGACACACCACGTTCACCCTTTGTCCAAACCCGACTACAATCGCAGGTTTACGGGGGTAGCTGGGCACACCAGCCAGCTGTTCTGCGATTTATCCGCCAGTCCAGGCAATGGGTAGTATGTAGTCATTAGCTTCTACACATCTTCCTGGACTGACAAATGAGTATTGATTAGATGCTGCGGTCGACACGAAATGGTACTCTGGGATCACGAAGTCTCTTATGTGCATGTCCGTCCATTGAATTGATGGCTTTTCCTCATATATACCTTATTATTGCTGCTTCGACTGAGCCAGTGTTATGCGGATCCCAAATTCATGATCTATGGCTCTAGGAAATCATGTTTGCTTAAACAGAGTGGTCGTTTTGCAAACGTTTATCCTTTCAGTGTTTTTAACTACCATACACCCAACGTTACGCAAAATGTTCGTTCCTTCCCCTTTGTTTGTTTCGATATATTGTTGTGATCATTAGGTTTCCAGAGCATTTCTCTAGCAAATGCAGCTATCGAGGAAATGGAGGTCTGGAAGGGCTTTGTCGACATGTTATTTGACTGAAATTCGGTTATATGACTGATTTTATGTGTTCTTTACAGGCGGTATTGCTGCTATTAATCTCATTGTCAAATAGTCGCAAACCTATAACACAACAAATTATTCCTTCTGGTGTCTCTGGTGTTTCAATTCATGTCTGTTTGTAGGATTAGTGTCACCTTCCTCTTGGTGTTGGCGGTACTGTGACTTAGCCATTTCACTTTTCCAATCTAGTCACTCTTCGGACTGTTCTCTTTTATACTGCATCCTCTGCTGCTGCTAAGCATATTCTAAAGGAACAGTCTGATACTAATACCTGCCAAGAAGGTCTAGAATTTTGTTTAACCGTTTTAATTTAGTACTTTGTAATCTGTCTTCTGAGTCGAAACGGGGAAAAAGGACCCTTGGATCGCAGTTTGATGGGTCCACTAGAACCTACCAGCTTCTCCCATCTTCTTGTGCTTTCAGTTTGTTCATTATCTTCCATCAAAAACCAACGTGAATCCGCGCAAAGTCGCTATTAAATGTTCGCTCACCTACTAATCGACCGCGTTACTGAGCGTTAGAGTTCCTTGTATACCGACTGGAGTTAACCTACGTAATTATTTTTGCTTTTTGTCTTCCTGGAATCTTTCCTCGGCTGATATCGTTTGGAATCGGTGCGTCAGCAGCTATCCGAAACTTCAAATTTTGGATAGGCATGTCCTTTTGTTCTCTCAAGGGCCTATAGCTGCTGTCTGTGGGTTTTACCTGCTCCTGTTCTTGCACACCCTGTCTTGTGATATATCCTGAACCGTACATTTTGGATAAAGCTTGTCTGATCTCACCCGTACCTTAGCCCTGGAATAATCTCCGTGTCTGCTCAGTCACGGTGTCTACACCAACCTCCCACCAGCTTGACTTATCCCTGAAACAATATAGGTATGCAGCTAGTGACGTTGGTGCCGCTATAGTCTCCAGTTACCTGCCACCTGTCCTTACTTGAGACCGATGACAGCTTGCCCTTCTTTGGAATATAATCATTTCAGCAGTTTTCTCCTTCTATACCTTCAGTTGCTTGTCACCTCCAATGACTCCAGAGTTCGCTTGATTGATGCCCGTGACTATCACACTCTCTGCAAGTACCGCGGTTTTGTCAATGAGAGCAGTCAAATTCGAGCTTCTTTCAGGTTAGTCTCAACGCGTCCGGTCTCTACCAGCACTCCTTTTGTCATACTTTGCTGCAATTGGCACCATTATGCCGTCAGGTTTTATCATAAATCCGGCATGTTTGTGGACACCGATACTTAGCATAATTTCACCCCTGATACAGTTGGTACCTACTCTTAACAGAAACTGATTAAGTGAAGTTCTTCTGTGATGTGATAAACATCGCCCTTGCCGTGCTCGTTATGGCGTCCGTCCATTTATTTAGACCTAATGGCCTGCATACTTTGCATTATGACGTTCCTAGTTTTCCTGTCTGTCCTTAAACAATTATCATTGGGGTAGGGTACTTACGATTTTCCCAGTACTCTGTCATGCGTCTTTTCTTTAGAAAAATGGTGCGTGTTTCTTCAACTCAAACATAAATTCTTATCGAGCCATTACCTTTATATGGGAATGGGGTACAAACTAAACAAGCTTATTTAATTTGTACTCCGCTTCCATATAAATGTAATGGCCCGACGATAATTTATCGAAAGCCTACATATACTTGCTAACTACTCTTCTAAAACGTAAATTACCAGGAGTTTGGGCGCTACCTGCCTACAAGTGTTTGTCAAACCAAATGCAGTTTTGCTGCTGTTTATGCAACGCAGTACTCGTCGTGTACATTATTAGCAGGTTTTCAGCCTTTAGCCACAGTTAAAGTAGCCGGATTTTGGACGGAAGAAAAGCAAGTAAGGGATGCCCAAGAATTCTAACTGATCCAGGGGTTATCAGTGAGTTGTCACGTCAACGATTTTTATAATGAGAAGAAGACGACTTGATCACTGGGACAATACTTTCGTTCGCTTAACGTTTCGAGATCCGTTGCGGATCCATCATCAGAGACATAAGCAGAAAACAGTAGCAGAAACGGGTAATACATGCACAGGAGTTTGCAAAATTTATGGGATACAGTCATTACTGCGAACGCGAAAATTAACGATAATTGCCTTCTTGCGCGTGGATAGTTTGTTGGACGGCATGTGGGCTCTGACCTGTTGAACGTTCATCACGCATGATGGACTCGAGTGTGATGATTGCTCGGCCATCTGGCCCCGGTGTTGGCGTAGGATGACGTGGTGGCCTGTCCCTTCCCCAATTGGCGACTTGCTTTGGCCAAATTGAGCCTCAGCATCGAATATGGATTGGGCAAATCTTTACACTTGTTAATGCATTGGGGGCCCCTAAACCATGACTCAAGTAATTCTCGGCTCATCTGATTGTCATCTCTTGCGAGAATTTTGGCCTCATCAAGCTGGAATGTGTGGCCGGGTCTCGTTGAATGAGCCATAACTCGAGAATTGGCATCATTTCGCCGTACGGCTGCTGCGTGTTCGGTAATTCGCGTCTTGAGAGGTCTGCCAGTTTCTCCGACATACTTGGTTTGTCCGCAACTGCACCAGATCCTGTAGACGACTGCAGATGTTTCTTGCCGTGGCAGTGGGTCTTTCGGTTTCATTGTCTGACGCCTTATGGTTGCCTGCGGCCTGTGTTCGAGTCGCCACTTGGGGAACAGGCAGGCCACCGCGTCACCCTACGCCAACACCGGAGGGCCAGATAGCCGAGCAATCATCACGCCCGAGTCCACCACGTGTGATGAACGTTAAATAGGTTAGATCCCACATGCCGTCCAACAAACTATCCACGCGCAAGGAGGCAATTAACGATAATTTTCGCTTTATGTTCACAGTAATGACTGTATCCCATAAATATTTTAAACTCCTGTGCATGTATTACCCGTTTCTGTTACTGTTTTCTGTTTATGTCTCTGATGATGAATACGCGATGGATCTCGAAACTTCAGGCGAATAAAAATATTGTCCCAGTGATCGAGTCTTCTTCTTCTGTGATCTGTTTGTTTAACCTGAGCAGTCATTTCAGGCTTTTCACGGCCCACACTAACGTTTACGGCATGGATCATTTAGGTTCCTTTCAAAATTCTGCATGTAATGCAGACCCCAGCATTAGACGCTTTTACTGGTCGATCTTGTCGGCCATAGGGTCTCGTTCGCTACTTTTCCTTTTCTGGTCCGAGAACGCAACTCTGTATTTGAATTTAGACGTATTGTTTAATGAATCGTCTTAAAGGCACTGTTGATTCGAACCTCTAAGCCCGCTTTAAGATTCTATATGAGCCTAATTAGTGCATACTAGCAAGCAGTCGTCCCCGACAACTGCCTACCAGTTCAATGCATGTAGGTTACTCTTAATGAATAAATGGCATTTGTTAAGCACTATGTTCATGCAAATCTGTCTTGAAAGGAAAGCCGCGGTTATTGTGATTTTTGTGATTTTTGGCTAGTCAATTCTTGCACTGGTCGCAGCCAAGCCTTTAACTATACCCTTGAAATTTCCGTTTTCGGAGACGATTTACGCTCATAGATGGAAATAACCTGTCTGCCTAAAGTTAGTTCTTTCGTTAGGCACCCTGATACTGCTAAGAATCTGTGATAATTTACGGCCGTCCTTTTGCCATTTGAATTTTTCTTGAGTGTTTATCTTACTGAGCCACTCTAAGGCCTACTGCAGAATACTGTATTTTTCCTCTATCTTCACACGCATTCCATACTCCTTGCACGTAAATGGCTCTAGGACAAAGCGACTGAAGCACATTTGAAATTCAGACTTGCGTGGTTTCGCAGACGTATCAGGTGACTGATTGATTTGAGATATCATCTCAAGAAAATTGTCTAACCTGAGGAAATGCCCATTTCTACAGGAATATTATCGGCTGATAGTATTGCCGGCAAGGACAGGGGACAATGGCATTAGCCGTCGTCAGCCAGTCATACCCACTCGAGCCTCAAACTCGCGACCTCTTTGATCAGAATCAATCGCTCTAACCATTGAGCCACGAGCTCGTTGTCTCCCTTGTTTTTGTTGGCAACAATATCTGCCTATACCGGCAGCTGCTACGGTTTTCAGGGTCTCTGTCGAGGCCCAAGGCAGAGTGGGACAGGTGAGCTGCGATAGCGATCAGGTGGACGTTCGTCAATGATAAATATTATTCAATTTATTGCTTCATTATCTTTTTGGTTGTCATGTCTTCCCACAGCCCGACAGCCCGGTACATAATTTCCGGATCGGAGAACTGCTTCTTCTACATCTGGCGCAAGCAGGTTGACTTCCTGAATGTGTCTCGCTTCTCCACCTCGCGCAAGGACCGCAACAACTACTGGGAGTCCATCAAAGCCCACGATGCCGCGGTTACAGTGGCCATCTTTCTGCCAAACCCAGGCCTGTTGTTGGACAAGCGACTGCGTCGATGGAACTCGGCCCGTCGTCGGACTGGTGGTGACCTCAGACTGCGTTCCTACCTCGGTGACAGCAAAGCCGGTGTTGGTCCCAACTCGCGCCACATGCCATACTTCGGCGAAGTGATAGTCTCGGCGGATTCTAGGGGTTGCATCCGTGTTTTAAAGAACCGTGTTCATAAGGCCACACTGTCGTCTGAGCCGGCAGCCACTTAAGACCCATCCGTAAACATCATCTCTCTTGCTCTCCGTCTTTCCGTCAATTTCGCTATCTTTAAATTTTGCTGCATTTGACTTTGTGATGGTGGTGTTTGTGTTGGTATGTGTGCCCCTCCAATCAACTCCTGCTGCTCTTGAGTTCCTGATAAGAGATTTTGCTGATATCAGCGTGTTATTACCTGTTATTTTTGCTTATCCTATTTTTAATTTGTCATCGTTGTTTTTACACATTCACTCCCCGTCAGATGAGTTTAACTCCGCTTATATAAAGTGCCTACTGCTAATTTTTGATGCGTTTCTCGTACTAACACATATGTTTTAACTGTACATCTACCCGTTTCGCTGACTGTTAGTTCCTTATTTCGGGTCCTTCTTACAGCAAAAGTGTTGCTTTGAATTTAAGAAATGTTGCAATTCGCATGACTGCGTTGATTCATCTTTACTTAATACCATAGAAAGGAGTTTTTTATACTAAGCGTCTACTTATTCAAATACTGTTACGTTGCAGGTAGTGGTGGTCTTTTCGTTAACTGCCTACCGTTCAGGTTCAAGTTCAATTACGGGATTTTTAAAGTTTTAAGATTTATTTCGTATAAATTTGAAGGCAGATATCCCAAGAAATGTAATTTGGAGGAAAGGCGTTCATTGGAAAACAAGCTAATTTTATTCAGCAAATGTTTGACACTGAATCCGCAGGTCATCGTCAGCACAGCACCATCAACTCAACGATCCCGCGAAGTTATTTGACCCTCGAGAAGGAGGTTAGCAATAAACTCCCATTTCTGGATGTTCTCGTGCGGCGAAATACTGACAGACCATCACAAACTTCCTTTTACCGCAAAGACACGTATGCGGAAGTTATTCTTAGCTATGAGAGCAACAACTCATATTCAACAACTCACAAAAGGAGTGCCGTCAACAGTATGCTATGCCGAGCGAAGACACACTGTTCTGACGAAGAAGCCTATCGAGTTGACTTAAATTAATTTGATTTATTTTCCCGCGATGGTTACTCTAGAGACTTTGTATATCAATGCTTGAAAAAAACAATGCAGAGAAATGAAGTGTATAGTTCTACGCTGGCGCCAAAAACAAATACACGGCGGATTCTTCCACATACAAGGAATGCGTCTGAATTCGTTGAAAGTCACTTGCGAAATTATCACACAAAAGTGGCGCACAAACCGACGGCTACTTTACGCGTCCAGCTTCTTGGCTGTTTCGATAAGAAGCCAGTCCGTATATTTGAGGAAGATATAGGTGGGTTACCTTTGAGTTCCCTAAGTCGTTTGCAAAATCTCATGCGAAGTTTGTGATGCCATATACTATGGCTAAACAGGAAGGTCCGTCTCCATACGCATCCGCGAGCACTAACTAGCAGTGAAGAAAGGTGACCATTTATCTGAAGTGGCTATTCATAGCCTTTATACGGGAAACACCGCATGAGACAAAACACGCACCTTCTGAGTTCGCCCCTCCGAAAAGGCCAAAAATGTATAAGGGCAATGCGTTCCGAGGGTTCATACATCAGCCGACATCGAGTTAGATGGAATGTACAAACATCTCACAGAACGATGGAAGAGAAGACAGGCGATCGATACAGACTGACGCAAATGACAGTCGCCAATTAGCGATCACAAAAAAAGACTATTTATTTATTTTTAACATGTTTGAAATCTTAATTCGTTGGTGCACATTTCAAGTCTGACGATGACTTGGGGATCCAGCGTCGAAGATTTACTGAATAAGCTTACCTTCTTTCCATCAAAAAGAATTTTAATTTTTTCCTGTGTGATGTACCTAGACGCCGGTCGAGACTGATTTTTGGATCCATGTTTATTTATTGGAGGGCTTCTGACTGTTTCGAGGTGTGGAGGGTTATCTGTTGAACTATCATCCTACCTTCGTAATGCTATGGGAGTATAGTAGGCCGGAGAGAGTCGAGGGCGAAGTGGATGTCGTGCGTCTACGGGTACCTCCTTTACTGCAATGGGGTCCACGGTACAGTTGTTTTCCTCCTCGCTTTTGACTGACTAGGTTATTATTCGACCTGTGGTTCTATCCTTTCTGACCCTTATCGAAGATATAGGTTTTTCGGTGTGGTTTAACTTAGCTCTGGTAGAATTAGGCTTGCCATTTTTATCATATTCCTACCAGAGCTAAGGCTCTCTTCTGTGTATGTTTAACAACAAGCCTGTCATGCGAGTTCTCGTCCATCGGTCACCTTGCGAGTGTGTTGTGTGCGTGCGACAGTATTATTGCCCTTCACACACGTAGACCCCACTTCGTTGCCTCAGTGCATTGCCCTGCGTCTTTTCCATGTATTTGAGCTATTTGGACATGTGTCTTACTGCCATGCTTCTCCGCTTGCGTAAAGCTAACTGTGTGTGCCGTATAGATACCTGGCCAGTTAACTAGAAAGTAACTTCTCCACTTCAAAGAACCTTTTTCCGTCGCCGAATAGTTATTGCGTCATCGTTTTTCAACGCGTGTGTAATTTCTGTCCATAAATTAGGTGTGGTTTGTCGGTTCTGTTTGTGCAAGCTGCGTTTTTATAACCTCACACGAGACCCGAATCGAAGCATTTATCTAGAATGCTGCCCAAAATCAAAGCTGGATTTGAAGAACTTCCTCCAAAGCTTCATCAGGAAGTTGGTTTTGATAGTCAGAAAGAGGAGACAGTGCACTTATCTGATTTTCCCTCCCATACCAGCCACCAAGTTGGACAATGCATACAAGCACCCAGGAGGCGGGCTGTTGCAATCTACACGCGACTTAATTCGTTACATATGATTCATCACCTAACGACCTACTGAATTTTGTTTCTCAGCACAAGAGTGTGAGGGATTCAATTAAGGTATGGAGAGAACAAGAAAAGAATTCGAAAGCTACAAATGACTACCTTTCATGTATTTCGTGTAGCCGAGAGCATCCTGGATAGCAGCGCTTTTGCAATGCTCCACAAGGAAATTGTTTTCGCTGGCTTTTGTCATAGTTCGTGTTCAGTACCATCATCCCCTTTTTCCCTGAACGCTTTTTTTAATCGCCAAAGCTACCAGGTCTTTAAAATTGTTTGCAGTTATTGTCATATGATACTACGATTTCATTTAAGTTCCTTCAGCCCCCTGGCTCTGTGCACAGACCGGCCTTCGTTAATATATTGTTCCTGCTTCCAGGCCTATGGTCAAGTTCGTCGGCGACCTCAAGAATCACCTTACCTTTCCATTTACCAGTCCCTTGAAACATGTGGCCCCGCCGGCTCACAAGGGGCCGGGAGGGGATGGCGCCGTCAGAAGTTAATTAAGGCCAATTACTATTGCAGAAGTTATTTCCTGGTGAACATCTGTATATTTGAGGGATCAAGGAAGAAAAGTAAACCAACATTTATAATATTTGGTGGATAAAAGTGACCTTTAAGCTAATTTTAGTAAATATGGTACATGAGGCATGGTGGGGCTCATGCGGGGCAAGTCATCACTTTGGTCCCGGCTGGCCCTTCCCCATGCAAAAAAGTTCGCAGGGGACGCCTGTTATCGCGATATTGTGAGCCCGGCCGTACATCTGTATACTTGAGGGATCAGGGAAGAAAAGTAAACCAAACTTTATAAGATTCGGTGGATAAAGTTGATCTTTACGCTAATTTTAGTAATTATATTGAGTGAAGGGGCTCTGAGTGGGCCAGGCGTTGATTGACCCCGCTAATATTCATGGTAGTCGACTACGATGAATATTCAGTGGCCGCAGCTCGGGAGCTAAAATTTAAAATTATCAAGAAGACTGCTGAGGTAGTATAAGGTTTCTATACGTGTATTTTATTGATTATTGAAGCAAATTAATCCAAAATACATGATACTTACTGAATACATTTACCTTTGGGGGAAAATTGAATAAGCTTAATAAATGGTTTTGTTTTTAAAGGCATATTTCGGCATTCATCTTATTCTATTCTGTTTCGTCCATACATAACGAGGTCTCATCTTCTGTTTATCAGGTACGTTATATAACGCCTTTTTGAAGTATATTACGAATGTTCGTTAGTCAAGGTGATTACTGTTTTAATTCAAGCTACTTACGAAGCAGTCAGCTATAGCCTGTTTTGTATATAGGACTCAGTATTCTAGGTCTGTGTATAGCCACTTGCATATCTTTTTTTGTCTATGATAAGCAAACATGACATGAAAGTACCCTGGCCAACACAGAACCACCGCCTATAAACGCACGATGCGCGCAAAGAAGGCCTATCATGATGCCACGGATCCAGAAATAGCGGGTCCTTCTGATCCCTCTATTGCGCCAGGTGTCATCTAGTTTGGATGACGATGAGCCAGACGTACGCCGGCAGCTTAATTCTCAGGCGGCAATAGGTGGCTGGCCGGCGTCGCCTCCCAGCCTTCAGTAAGAACCGTTGTTAAAACCGACAGTTTTAGGTCCAGGTGCGAAACCGTAACGGAAATGATTTCGCAGTCTCACACAGAATATGGGTTATAACGCTTTATTACTTTTGCTGCAGCATTCCCAGTGCACCCTTTCCTGTTAATGACTCACCTACATTGCCAACAGGACGGAAGTAACTGTAATTTATAACGTTCTACTTTAGCATTCCCAATCCATCCGGCTATGGCCAGTGTTTGCCTTCCTCGCCAACAAGATAGAAGTAACTGTGATTTATAACGTTCAACGTTAGCATTCCCACTCCATCCTGCCATGTACCGCGTGCACCCACAAGGACATCCAAGAAGGATATAGACTATCTGATATAAGCATGTGCGCAATGTTCTGTCATTCGTTTAGAAAGAAGGTTGATTTCCTGGCACATGAGATGATTAATCAAAGAACTTAACTGGACAATATCGAGGCCTCGCCGCGCAAACAGATGGATAACATGAACTTTATTATGATTGCTTTGCAGAACTTACATATCCCGCAAAATTCCGGCCTACTTACGCTACAACTGCCACTCTGCACAGACGATGCCTACGATGCATTCATCTGTCGGATAGCTGCAGACCCAATGTTTTCTCACGCTGCTGTAGGTTACTATTTTTTTAATGTGAATCATTGATAACAGAAACAGCATTTGGCATGCATTGGTGAACGAACCGAGAGGGAGTTTATCAGTAATCTCCTGTGTTGTCTTCTTGGTCCACCTTTGTGCAACCAGTTCTGCTGGGCTTGATCACGGGTTAAACAACGGTCCTTTATCGTCTCCCCTATTTTTATAATCGTTATTCGTTAGTTAACATTTTGACTGATATAAATAGATTCCATTCAGCAAAGTGCATACTGCAGCACTTGCACAATGGAGTCAACTAAGATGTATGCGATTGCCTGGTTTCACGGAGTGCGAGACCGGCAGGGTGGCAGAACCAAACGGAGGGAAACTTCATCCAAGGTAATCTGACGTCTTTAAATTATTCTAAAATTGCCACTCAGATTCCGATCCCTGCGCTACGTGACGCATTGTCTACATGCGGGGATAAAGGACAAGCCAGCACATCTGATGCATATGCGCTATGCATATGGGATGGCCGTGAAAATGATAGTGCATTTAAAAATTTAGCTTAAATATTTATTACCTGTACGGATAAATAAATGGGTTTTACTTCTGCATTTTCATCCAGATTTACCATCTTTTATAGAAATCTATGTAACGAGCGGTTTTGTTTTTACTTTAGGAGCCCGATACGGACAATGAAAGTTCTCCTGCCGATATCACGTGAAAAGGATCATTAATTTCTGTAGAAAAATATTTCATCTCTCAATAAATTTTCCACCATCATTCATTTACGACTTGAGTTTTATGTTCTACGAGCTCCTACAGCTGGCTGTCCTGCCACTTGTTCGATTGACAAATTAAATGGCCGATTTAGCGAAAATAGGCGCCCATTTGCGAAAAATATTTTCACGGTGGGGCCAGCCGGAGCCAAAGTGATGACTTGTCCCGCCTGAGCCCCCTCATGCCCCGCCTGAGCCCCGCCATGCCCCGTGGGCATGGTGGGGCCCGGAGGGGCTAATGTTTCAAGGGGTGTCAGCTCTTTGCTTGTAATAGTTCCCACAGATTATTCACAGTAGAATATCATAATTCTACTCACAGAACTGGCAGTCAGCTGACGACGCTTTAGGCAGGCACAAAAAGCAGCGGAATCTGATTTTAATTTTTGCACGGTGATTCGAACCCCGAAATTCCATCCGGGGCATGTCTTTCGTGCAAATTGCAATACAATATACAATCATGCAAGTAGTTTTCTGTTTTCCCGGCTTCAGCCAGGGCGTAACATCAAAATGTCATATCAGCGCGAGCAGTCGTGATGCGTAACCTAACGCTATCTACCATATCATGTTTTTTATTGACAAATCGGCGTTACACTGGGTTTTTTTTTCAAATCTGTCAGCTTATATTACCTTTGCGTCGTCTATACAGTGCACATTAGTTCCGCCGACTTAAAAAATCCACTGCACAAGTGTCTGGGCAGCTAGGTTCATGGCGATGGACGTATCGTTCGCGTGGTAAATTTCTGCTGGAAAAGAAATTATAACCACGATTTTAAATATGCTGCTCTAGTGTAGTTTATCAAATTACGGACAAAAAACACTGGCTCTTCAGAGTTGCCTGATAAGCAGAAACACTTTTATTAAACAGCTGCCATCTAGAATGCTGTTTCGCTGCTGTACAGTTGTGATTGTTCTCTAAATAACTGTTTTGTTAAATGCCTTTATGCGATTTTTGTCTGAGGTCAACTGTAGTAACTTTCTGTGTGCATCTTTTGCTGTGAGTTAAGTCTCCGGTGCATTATTGACCAGAGTAAAGCCAAAGTGATTTCGATTGAACATTATGTAGCCCATGCATAGCTTTGCGCTAGCTTTTCAGACGAGGTGCATTGAGAATTTCGATACAGTTCCCAGAGTGGTGGCAAGTGCAACGAATGAGTGCTTTACGACACAATCGCGTAAATTAGATCTCACGTGATTTGGCCGAATTCTCAAGACTGTTTTCTGTCTTATATAGACTAGAGACTTTAAGTTTTAATAGCCCGACTTCCTAACCAGCACCTGGCCCCTTCATTAAAGGGGGCCCTAGAGGGGATAGGGGAGGTTATCCCCGGCAGCATTTGATTAAGGTCCTTCAACAGAAGAGTTCCTGACATCATGCATTAGCAATATCATGGATTTGGAAATTTTTATCCGAAAAGAATTAGAAAAACTAAAGTGCTCGACGTCTCTAGGGCTGGATAACATTCCACAGAAATTTCTCAAAAATATTGCGATTGAACCTTTTATGCCTATGTCAATGGTTTTTAAAGTTCATTTGACTCTGAAACACTTTCTGCTGATTGGAAGCAGGTGCATATGACTCGTCGACAAAAAGGTGGTAGCCGGGCTTATAAGTTTGACGTGCATCGTCAAAAACATCAGGAGATGATCATTAAGAGGTAATTGCTTCAATTTCCAGCGGTCCACAGTTTGTTCTCAAACTGCGACCACGGGTTCTGAAAAAATAGGTCTGCGAAACGATTTCGCTGCAATTACTCCAGAGTAGAGCAATAGTTTATCGCACGGGGTTAAGTATGTAAAGCCCTAGCAACTGCGATCTTCAGACCATGGTTACTTAGTACATAAATAAATAAATTTTATTTTTAGGCCCAGAAGGCCTCGCCATTGCAGGCCCTGCAAGTCTTGGACAGGCCAGAGTATTAGGAACATTATATTATGTACACAGAGGAACAAATAATATATGGACAGAGATTTGACTTGGAGAGCTTACGACGAGGAGAGGCGGCCGCGTCCAAGTGCTGGTTTGAAAGCAGTCAGGCCAATTAACAGAGAGATAGCGCTCATTGGCTTGGTCGGTCTTGAAGGCTTTGGCCAGACCGATAGATTTCGTCGGGAACGCGTTCAAGTTTGCTATTCGTCACCGTCCTAAAAGGCATCTATGCGGGACCTGTGATAGGCTGATCCAGGCGTCGAGACTAGCGTCTGTGAGCCTTAAGAAAAGTTAACTTCGACCCGAGCTAGTCACAACAAGCCCTTGAGGGTAAGTATGCGCCTCATATCGCCCTCTTTGGCTCTCAAAGGGCCTTCGCCTCGGGGCATCATGGGATACTACTCTTAATGTATATTTGAATAAATACATTTGTGGCAAAGACCATGGAAGCTCGAATGACAATTTCTGGCGCATAAGTCATCATCAGCCGAACATACCCAACTCCAAAGTTGGCGACCTCCGAGCCCTGAACCCGCGACCTTGTTATTTATAAGTCCAACTGCCTGACCACTGCGCCATGGGCAGGTTTCTTTGCCGCTGTGGATCGGGAA
The DNA here is from genome assembly GCA_036362985.1 of Ligula intestinalis. NCBI lineage: Eukaryota > Metazoa > Platyhelminthes > Cestoda > Diphyllobothriidea > Diphyllobothriidae > Ligula > Ligula intestinalis. The sequence goes on along the minus strand of JAYGXS010000001.1, from coordinate 40,277,139 downwards.
TATATATCATGATAAGTAGGCGCTTACTCAACTGTTACGGAATTACGTCGGTAGCATTCCCTATCGAACCCGGCAAGGCAACGAGCCCGTGTGTTGGACGTCTGACTAACGTGGTCACGGGTTTGGGGGTCGATGATCACCAACCCTGGGATTGGATATGGCTCGCTGATTACGAATAATAAACTAAAAATGGCTATTCCATTCTCCTTTGTCGTTGTCGGTAATGTATTTTTGCTGTGTTCCCCAGTTGTGCATGTGGGTTAGAAGACAGAGAGAATAGTAGACAATGGTTTACTGTCACAGTTTCTGCGTAAACATCAACTCAGCACTTGTCACGTGACTTGTCCCATGTTTTCCAACAAGTCATCTGCGGTTGCGTCACGGTGTTTTCGTCTGCAGCATGTCCCGTCTCCCGTGTCCACTTTAGCATTTAAAAACAATCAGGCAGTGCCCGCTTTGTTCCTTCTTGTTGGTCCATCTGGGTGGCCATCAGATGCTCTTTGATCTCTCAAGGATATGCATAATTTGGTGGCGTGCTTACCCGTGGTCACAGCGCTTTGTGACTGTGCGCTTATCTATGTTCGTGCGGCTTTGTACGGCGTGACCTCAGGATGTCTGTTTGTCTGTCTGTCTGGATGACAAGGATGGTGGCTCACGTGTTCAGCCACCCTAACACCTTTCGCTGTTAAGAGGTTTAACTCGTACGTTCGGAAGTTTGGATTCAGCACCAGCCTAATAAGGGGGCTTCTGGTCCTAGTCGATTTTGAGGGCCTGGTTTTCCTCTGCGACCTCAACCCTGGGATTCGGAATGCTGAAAGTGTCACAATGTAAGTCCAGGACCAGCTGATTGTCTGATCTTGTTCGGTGTCTTAGCTGGTTCGCGTGTCTTCTTACAGTTCTTCTATTCGTCTCGATTTCAAAAATTACGCCGTTTGCTTTTTTGATTCGGATTTCATTTTACCGACAACACAGACCAACATCACGAAGCTTTTCGGCCTATGTGGGCCTCATCAGGTGATGGCAGGTCAACTCTAGTGTAGCAGCGGAAATTTCTGCCACGCTCAAGTTTCGAACTCGCGTCTCTCCGGCCAGAGGCGAACGCTCTAACCATAAAGCCACGGGTCCGCCGTGTTGTCGGTTTTTATCGGGACTATATATGGTATAGGGTAATTCTACTCCGATCTGTTTCAGGATTTACCCATCCTCTATCATTGTCATGAGACGCGAGCTAATTGAAACCTTTATTGTATATTTTACTCGCCAAATATTAGTAACAATGTTATTATTTTACCGACAACACAGACCAACATCACGAAGCTTTTCGGCCTATGTGGGCCTCATCAGGTGGTGGCAGGTCAACTCTAGTGTAGCAACGGAAATTGCTGCCACGCTCGAGTTTCGAACTCGCGTCTCTCCGGCCAGAGGCGAAAGATCTAACCATAAAGCCACGGGTCCGCCGTGTAGTCGGTTTTTGATCGTAACTATATGTGTTATAGAGTAATTATACTCCGATCTGTTTCAGGATGTACCCATCCTCTATCATTGTCATGAGTAGCGAGCTAATTGGAACCCAAATTGATTCTGCCCTCCATCCATAGTTTCGTAAGTACATATCTTCGCCCACCTGGAAATAAGGTTTTCTTGATTGGACACCTCGAGACACTGGCTTTAGGTATTGGAGACGCATATCAGGTTGTCTGCCCAGAAATCTTTCTGCTGGATTTGCTCGCCCTAGCTCGGTCTTCAGTGCCGTTCGGTACGCTAACAGGAATGGGTTGATGTGTTCCAACTTGATGCCGGAGTTCCACGTCTTTCTCGTTGCCTTTTTAAATGTACCCACAAAACATTCTGGCTGGCTCTTTGACTGAGGATGGAAGGGCGGCGACGTGATGTGTTTTACTCCCCAATTTTGGACCATCTGTTGGAACTTTGCTGTGGCATATTGGGTTCCATTATTGTTTACTATCTTGGTTGGCAATCTGTGTCTTGCGATTAACTTGTAGGGACCTTGTACTCTAACAAATGCATTTCCAGCATGTCTGGATTTCGTGTGCGCCAGCGTGTGTGCCAGCGTGTGCGTCAGCGCGTGCGCCAGCGCGTGCACGCCAGGCCTGGCACTGTCGGGGTTTGACTGGCCTCAATAGCCAATCACTTCTCAAGGCGAGGACCGTGCACAAACTGCGGGGAATTCGTTTATGCTCACTCACTCCCCGACCCGACGATCTACTGTTCGGTTGCAGAGCTCCGGACCCGGTGATCTACTTGCCACATCGCGCCTCTGGACTCCGGCCCATTCATGGCTGGACTTCACTTGTCTGGGAGTCACTTGCATGTTGCTTACATTCTACGCTTGTTCCACTTTAGTAAATTCTCCCTGACAATCTGGCCTTTCACGTTTTAACATATTCAACTAGCTTATAAATGTTGGGATACGTTCTATCGCCTATTATCTGGCCGGACCACATCGTATCCCACATTATTGACCCCGGCGTTCAATTAACTCCACATATCACTTTGTTGACCTTGATGTTTATATATATATATATATATATATATATATATATATATATGCTTATTGTGCTTGTTCACAGGCAATTTTAAAGAGTTTGTCAAACATCTCTTGGACGCCTTCTAAAACCTCGAAAATAGGAAAAACCCGAAAAAAACTCCTTCTTTTGCAGCCAGTATTGGTTTTGTTGCAATTTTCTGTTTTGTCAATGCTGGGCGAGATAGGGAGTTTGTTTCAAGTGAAAAAACCTGACTTCAAAGGTATGATACAAACGGAATATATATACAGTTGTAAACTGTGTTGACACATCAGCAAGAGAAAGTTTCATATCGTGTAGGGACATTATTTCGGGATGGGAAGGGTTGGCACAAGAACACAGTGTTCGCACTCTTCCTTCAATGTTTGTCGGCAAAAGTTGCGCGCTGTCGGTTGAAGGCTTAGCAGATTGCGGGCTGCTGCTTCAGCAGCATTATCTTCAGCATGAGGCCCGGCAGGGTTCAAAGTCCACGAACGCCATCAGATTGAAAGAGAGATTCCACCGAGTTAGCACCCAAAATTCGTGAAAGTTGTCCTGAATGAACAAAACTTATGTTAGCTCTCTTAAACATAAAGTAGCATTGCTGGGTTTTAATACTTCTGGGCAGGTTATTCCAGATTGATATGGCGTTTACTGAAAAGAAGTACCGGTACTTAATTGTATGTGCCATAGGAAGAAATAAAAGCACATCTCGATGACTGGCACGCTGAGAGTGCTCGAGCTGCCTTACTGTACTGAGAAGATTAAAGGTTTGGCCATTTCAAAGTTTCAACAGTAAAAAAGACCCTTCTGCAATCGACGAAGCCACAGGGAATCCAGCTTTATAAGTTCGCACCTTTGTTGGTAGGCTAAGTTACGGTGTTCTATATTGAAAACTCTTCTAGTGAAGAAGTGCTGCACCGATTCTATTTTCTTCCGTTCACTAGTGCGCAGAAGACTGAATAAGGGTGAGCAGTATTCAAGACTAGGTCTCACGTACATATTATAAAGGCTAGTTCTAATCTTAATGGTCTTAAAATTTCTAAGGATAAATCCCGTGGTTCGGCCTGCTTTCGAGACTATCAGGGCACAGTGCTCTGACAAATTGAGACTACTAGAGTAGGATATGCCCAAATCCTTGATAACTCCTGGGACATTTAATTCGTGGCCGTCAATGCTTAATTCAGGTTGATGATCGTCGCCAGCAACCATAACGGAACATTTGTGCCATGAAATGGTGAGGTGCCATGTGCAGCACCACTGGGTGAAGGCCTGAGGATCCTTTTTTATCAGCTCAAGCACGATGATGCGATCTGCCGGTTTATACTGATGAGCGACTTTTTAATCATCAGCGTATATGAAGGGTCTACCATACTGAAAACAATCTGGAACGCCGTTGACAAAAAAGCAAAATAGGAGCGGCCCCAGTACACTACCCTGTATAACTCCACTCCGCACATGCGTGGGGTTGGAGATAACGTTGGCAATTTTTACTCGTTGTATGCGAACATCCAATTAGGGAGGATATAAAGTTCAGAGGCTTGCTACCTATGCCGAAAGAGGCCAGTTCCAGCAGGAGGAGGTTAGGATCGACCCGATCAAAGGTGAAAGGAAAATCAAAACAGACGATAAAAAGGGCAAAAACGCTGTCTCTGGATTAAAGCACATGATCAAAGAAAGAGAGCTAGCAGGTGTCACAAGATCTTTTCTCGACAAATCCATGTTGATCTGCGCTAAGCAGGCTGTTTTCTGTCAAGTGACGCGTCACCTTTTCTTTGATCAAGGTCTCCAAGATCTTCGAGGCTGCGGGAAGTGTATTTATTGACCTAAAGTTGTCAAATGACGTTGATCGGCCATGTTTGCGAATAGGCATTATGTGCGATTCCTTCCGCAACGAAGGTAATGTACCACTCTTAAGAGCAAGATTAAATATCTTACAAAGAATAGACCGAAAAATATCATTCGCTTCAGCTTTTAGAAGGCTAACTGGGACGCCATCTGGTTCTGGACTATAAGATTGACGATAACGACGAATGGCTACAGTCACGTCCCAGAGCGTAAAACTTATGGTTTCGATGACGACACCCGTCCAAGCCTGGATAGCTGGAGGTGAAGTGAACGAGCTTTTACTGAACGTTTTGGAAAAGAACGCATTGAAACTATCGGTGGTCAACTTAGCATCAACCATGGGGTTTCCTAAGGCATCTTGAAGTAAAAGGGTGTTGCGTTTTTCTCTGCGCCTTGACTGTGCGCAAAAAGAGTTTCGCAACATTTAGGGAAAGATTTTCAGCGAAGTGGGCCTCATCGGCTATCTGCTTTTCATCAAAAAGCTTCTTAGCCTGCTCAAAGATCAGTTGGATGAAGGGCAGAGCGGTAGTGTCTTTCTGCTGATGCAAGCAACGAGAGAGTCTACGCAGCCTACGACGGAAAGACAGAGGAAGGTACACTTCAACCTTGACATGTTTTACCTTCTTACGGGGGACAAAATGGAGGACGAGTGGATCCAGCATTTTGTACAGTGTATCAGTACAAACATTTAGATCCAAACATTGGAAAAATTTAGACCAGTCGAGAGCGTTTGGATATGTAAGTAATTCTGTCGTGTTTGCTGATCGGAAGTCATGATAAAAACTATATTTTGTGAAAATATTTCGTCCGCCTCCAATTCTAGCGTGGTAAAAACTGTGAGATGGTCTGAACTCCGAGTGCGTCTAAGGATGACACTGAAATTAATTCACACCCTCTACAAAAAATTAGGTCCAGTTTGTTTGCTCCTCGAGTGGAAAAATCGACTAACTGATCCCACATGCCGATATCTACAGCCTCAAGTTAGTTCTAAAACTTTGAAGGGCTGGAGCGTGGAAACCATTGCACGTCAGGGAGGTTAAAATCACCTGCAATCAAGCTATACTTAAGATTCAAGTCGGCTGCGGCCTGAAATGCCTGCGAGAGACAAAGATCGTAGTCCACATTGGCATTAGGTGGACGATAAACACAACCAACGAGTAAGGAGCATTTGTCTTTTGGAACAACACGTAGCCAGCAGCTCTCCTCCACCACCGTGAATTGTGGATAGTCCAACGAGAAAACTGTAAGTGGCTGCTGAATAAAGATGCAGCTTTCTCCGCCACGTCCATTGTTTCGATCATTCCGAATGCATTCATAGCCTAGAACAGAGAGTTCAGAGTCAGCTACACAGACCGATGCCCATGTCTCAGTTACCACAACAATATCTGGGCAGTTGACGAAAAACAGAGTCTGGAGCAGGGGCATTTTATTGAGCAATGATCTGGCATTTAAAACGACCAATTTAAGAGGGCATGCCTTAGGTTTCAGTGGCGGGAAAGCTAGGCTGTCACTGTTACCGGCTTCGACCAGCGAGATGTCCTTTTGACTCGAACTATTTGTCCATCTCTTATTTTGAGATTTTTCTCGCCATTGGTTCTCCGTTTTCCAGCTCTATTTTTAACTGTCTCATCTTCATTCGCTCTTTCAATTCGCAATCCGGCCGAAAAAAACTTGCGGATGCAGACTCCGTAACGATGGTTTGCGTTCTAGCAAAAGTTGCGCCTGTGTTTCAGTTTCTAAAATAATCTTAAGAGGTCGTGGCCGAGAATTTGATTTTGGAGCTGTCGGAGACTTCCTTATTCGAACTGCCTTAATAATGCGGAATGACGCCTGGTTTTAGCAATGCTTTGGCGTACTCGCTCATAAGATCCACGTCATGTTTGAATCGTTCTTTTGTAATTGTTGACGGGGAATCTGGGGCCCCCTTTACAACTATTTTTTTGCTTGCGACTCAATGGATCATCTGTTGCGAGCTCACGTGTTTCGACCGAGCGAGCACTTGTATCCAGTACACTCGGTTCGATAGGTTCTGATGTACTGGCTGTTGGGTAAGCTTAGTGCACAATCATGACCCGTTTGGCCTTCCTAGCCCAATGTTTCTTTTGCTTTCTGAACTAATCGACCTCTTTGTCGTCGCTTTCTGGTGCAGCGTCGAGCAACGAATCCGACGCTTCTTTATTCTAATTTCGACCCCGACGTTCACTTTACTCTACACTGTCGGTTCCGACGTTCTCTATATTCTATACCGTCGACTCCGATGCATTTCTATGTCAATCTCCTCCTACCAGCCTGTGGATTTACTCGCAAACCTTGTCGATATTACACATTTTTTCAATATGTGGTAATGCCTTCTTGTTCACATATATATCCACAACTTACTTTTATTAATAGTTATACACCATTTTCTACACTGCTCTTATTTGGTGCGCGTTTGCCGATCGTAAACAACTTGTACACTTTGCTTAACATTCCTACATTTCCTCCCATTATTTTTTTAACTGTGTTTTTCTGGGAGGAGGAGTATTGTAGCGACCTTGTACTCTAAAAAATGCGTGTCCCGCATGACTAGCTTTCGTGTGCGCCAGCGCGTGCACGCCAGCCCTGGCAAGGTCGGGTTTTGTATGGCCTCAAAAGCCAATCACTTCTCAAGACGAGGCCTATGCACAAACTGCGGGGGATTTGTTTACGCTCACTCACTCCCCGACCCGACGATCTACTTTTCAGTTGCAGAGCTCCGGACCCGGTGATCCACTTGCCAGACTGCCCCTCTGACTCCGGCCCATTCATGGCTGGACTTCACTTGTCTGGGAGTCACTTGCATGTTACTTATATTCTACGCTTGTTCCACTCTAGTAAATTCTCCCTGAAAATCTGGCCTTTCACGCCTTAACATATTCAACTAGCTTATAAATGTTGGGATACGTTCTATCGCCTATTATCTGGCCGGACCCCATCGTATCCCACATTGTTGACCCCGGCGTTCAATTAACTCCACATTTCCCTTTGTTGACCTTGACGGGAATAATAGGTATAATATCCTGACGTTTCGAAAGCGTACAGGCTTGCATCGTCGGAGGTTGGTGTTTGTACACGCCTCAGTCTTTTAAAGGTGTTACCACTGACTTCTATTGGCGCTAGATCCCCTGCGGGGGCGGGGCTGGAGCTCCGTCATCGTCCTGCTGACCAGGGTTTCTCGCCGTCACCTCGTCGGAGGGGGAAGGGGCAGTGTTCGCCTGCCGGTGGTCATTAATCGCGTCTGCATCGATCGCGTCGGTGCCGCATGTCCTGCTGGCTTCCCCCGTTGGCACTTTCTCGTGTTCGTCCCGCCGGCAGAATATCGAACCCCGCCATCAGTGTTTATTCAGCGACCGTTGTCATGTGCAACTGCGTTCAAGCCCGACAGGAGGTCTTGTTGATTCACGTTGCCTGCGGCGTCGCTGACGGCTGCATTGGTGTCTGGGGTAGGTTCCCGGACGCCTGTATTCTGGCCCGGTGTGGGGTTGCTAGTCGCTGCGACCCGTCTGACTTCCTGCCGGCGATTTCGTTGATTGAGCCGCACGCGTAACGCCTGGTAAGCCGCCGGGAGAATCTTACAGCGGTTGATGGAATTTGGTGCAGTGTGCCATGCTTCAAGTGTTTCTCTGGCTGTCCGGTCACTACCTCGGGCTAGGATTTCAGCGTCATCAAAAGTGAAGGTGTGTCCAGGAGCCAAACAATGTTCCGCCACCAACGAGCGTGGATCCATCCTGTCGACTGCCCATACGCATCTGTAGTCGCTTTCCGGTCTCCCCGATGTAGTTGGCCTCACAGGAACTACACTGGATGCGATAGACGACGTTTGCTGTTTCTCCGCGGGACAGAGGGGCCTTTGGTCTCATGACCAGTCGTCTTATTGTTGCCTCGGGTCTGTGGGCTATGCCGATACCCAGTGGTTGTAACAGACGAGCAACTGCTTCAGAAACATTCTCTATGTATGGCATTGCTCTCCACAATGTCAGTTGGTCGGCCGCCGGTGTAGCAGTAAGTGGGGTATGACAGCATCTGGGGGTAACTTGATACAGAACTGTTTCGGGCTTATTAGCCTTCATCAGCCAAGCATAACCCTGAACACCACTTACTGCTATAATGACTTGGCCGGAATCGGCCTGGCAGGCGGTCACCCGTTGGAGACCTCTGACCACCACATGAACTTTTTTTAGTTCGGAAGCCTATTCGATCGGTGTTCGCACATTCCTGAGTGAATATATACCCAATCAGCAGTGATAGCAAATGGCAGGTGGCGAGGCGCTGATGAACTGCGGTTCGATGAAGTGCTTATGACCCATCTGATAGACACCAGTGATGGACCAACTGCGCCGTCTGTGAGTGCGTTTGTTTGTGTTGTCCGACCAGCTGGTGTTCAGGGTTATGCTCGGCTGATGAAGGCTAATAAGCCCGAAACAGTTCTGTATCAAGTAACCCCCAGATGCTGTCATACCTCACTTGCTGCTATTATGACTTGGCCGGAATCGGCCTGGCAGGCGGTCACCCGTTGGGGACCTCTGACCATCACATGAACTTTGTTTGGTTCTGAAGCCTATTCAATCGGTGTTCGCACATTTCTGAGTGTATATATATATATATATATGTTCATAAGATTAACAGATGGGGTTGGTTGTTAGGATTAAATTACAGTAGTTAAACGTGTCATCTTTTCCATAATTTTATAATTAACCTAGTGAACCATCGAAGCTAACAATTTACGATTGCGTACACATTTGGGAAAACGGTCGCTCAAAGAACGCTAGCAATTCATTCGAATTTTCGAGACAGAACTGCTGCGACAACCGTTTCTGTAACTGTGCACTATTTCGTGAATTAACACCTGTATTCAACCGTCATGCTCCATGTAGATGGATTGTCTTATTTTGACGAACAACTTTTCCTACAATGTACTATTCCCCCAAAACAGTATACATTTTTACCACCTTCCCGTTTAAGGCGAATCACTATGTTGGGCTTTCTTATAACGGCAGCGTTTCTGATCAACACTGGTAGTGTCTAAGCTCACTTACTTCGTTCACTTCAGTAAGTGGCACTAGTGAAAACCGTTTTTCTCCTGATACTTTCCCCTCCGACTTCATGAGTAGATATCAACTTTGAATTTCTGGATTCTTCTAAGCTATCGTGCGATCAACCTTGATTTTTATAACCATTAGCATCGCAAAGGACAAAAAGGTAATCAGGATGATCACTTTAACGTTCAACCTCTAAAGATTATACATCTAAAGTACGATTTTCTTCTGATTATTCAGAGCAACCCATCTTACCCTTCGAAGTGACCTTGAAAACACAATTTCAAAAAAAGTGTGCGTGTACGCATCCCGTTATTCGCACATGGACGAACAACTGGTAGTTATTTTGGTTTTTCTGGGTCATTTCTTAGCTTGAAAGTGAAGCCAAGGCGCTGCAAAGCCAATATGCAAACGCGATAAACAAATCATTATGTGATTTAGATATTCGATTTTTACGAAAAATGCAGGTAATGTGAAGTGCTTTTCTAGCTTCAGTCGCTTTATTTCGGTTGTGGGAAAAAATGCTGTGATAACACAAAATATTCAACGGAGGAAGTGCAGTCTTGTGTTGAGAAGTGTGAAAAACCTGTCAGTGCTGCCCAGCAGTTAATTCAGTCAGAACTCAGCACATTGCAGGTACGCTTTGAGGCCTCTGTTTTTTGCATCATTGTTTCTCCAGGTGACTAAAATATAATTATTGTTTGCAAACTAGATTTTCATCCTAGGAAACTTTTCCTGCCGGCTCAAGTAGGAGTGGCACTTTAGCATGTTCTTGCTTCTGAGTGTGTTAGTTCGCTACTACATTCCAATCATTTAAGGGACTCTAAACAAAGGCGACTAACAATTCTACTCAAATATCTTACCGTTATCTTTATTTTATCGCAATTTGCTAACATCACCTTCATTCTGTTGTAATAGAATCGGCTTCAGACGTGTGTGCGGGAGTGTTCTCATCGCGCATACGATAAGATGAGATCTGACGACATCTCTGATGCCCAACGAATGGTCCTACAGAAGGAGAGTCTGGCCTGCACTAAACAATGTGTCGATGAACAAATCAATAACTCCATCCCCCTTGTTATAGGACGCGTTTCTGACCAGTTACAAGTTTTACACAAATCTCAATTAGACTCCTTGTAGTACTTTTCCTATCGTGATAGCTATCTTTTTTACTCTAGGTTGAATTGTACAGTTTCCAATTCTATGGACTATGGTTCTTCATTATAGAAGTAATTTCTCTGTGAACGTCGTTAATTCTTACATTCAGTTCGACCTGACTTGCAATGGTTTCGCTTGTAAAACTGAATAGTCTGCAGTGAAATTCTGTCTTGGAGCAACCGCGGTTTCTGAAACAGTTATTGTTCTTAGACATACAAACTTGACCATTGTTATGCCTTTTGCTATTTCTGGAGGCTGTATTTGCCTCTAGTGGTCAGTATACCTCTGAATTGGACTTGCTGGTAAGCTCGGCTATTAATCATTGAGAGCAGTTTAAAACAAAACAAGTGCTATGATTGTCACCGTCTACAGTTTCTTCGGGCGTTTGCCGAGCGTATCCTCTGCTCAAGCTATTATGTAAACGGTGTTTTAATCGAAGCTGTTCGAGGACTATAAATGCCGACTTGGGGCAGCTTCCAGTATATAAGTCAACGAATGCCTACTTTTAGTTGGAAATCGCTTTCCACAACCATTCCTTTATTCAACAGATGTTGTCAGAATAAAAGGGATCGTAGCCAACACAAACTTAACGCGCTCATCTCGGTCGTGGCTGGAATTTGTCGGGCCGCATTGGAATGGTATCTAGTATGCTATCCCTCATGGTCTATTACCGAAGTTAGTAGAAGTGTCTGTTGTTGGGCGGGAAACTTTTGCCCACTAACCCTCGGTACTAATAATTAAAATATCTCCCCCTCCATTGACTGGATTAAACAGTTGTCTGTCGGCTGGCAGTTGCACGAAGTTCGGCTCTTCTTTACTTTCCTTAAAGCTTGACTGTAAATGCATACATCTGGCCTCGACACGGCAACATCGTCTCGAATTAGCGCTGAAGGTTTCAGTTGTTTTTTTTGTATGAATAGTACAACGTGATCGCGGGTCGAGCCTCTACCCAACCATTGCATAACAGTAGTCAGTGCACGTTGAGAAATACTGTCTGATGACAAATGCATTCAGGGGTAAGGAATGGAAAACAGCAACTGTTACGCGTACACCGGTATTTTTTATACCATGCGATAACCTTTGTCCAAGTCGATTCAAAAAACGTTATTTCTGAGGCGATGCTTGCTCTGTGTGGAATGTAGATTTGTTTGGCTCAACGGTCATTGCCTGCGGGAGTGCTCGGGAGTAGACTATCGTTCTGTGCGAGTTATTGCGTGTATCACAGGGTGTGATTACATCGAATGCTTGCATGAAAGTAAGGCTGCGACTAGAGATGTTGTTGCGGCGTGGATCAGGACGGGCTTGGGCACTAAATAATGCTTGGAATCCGCGCTGAAGGCGGTCGCCATGCCTGGCGTTGGAGAAAAAATCGTGCAGATTCGGGTTTCAGGCTGTCGATTGAGGCTGCCTGGAGAAGGGAAGGCGAATTTCTCAGTAAATTGGGGTCTAGAATCTAAAAGCGATTGAGAAATAGCCAAACTAAAAGTAATCCTTTTATTTTTCAGTCGAATATACGGTAATCAGGGCTGTCTAAAAGTTACAAGACGGTTTTTCGCAGTTCTAACAGCCCCGGTGTTCGGATGGTCTTAGGTCCAAGATGCGGCTTTAACCTGTCGCACCGCACTTCGTATCTTGCATTCTTAATTTATCAATGGATTCGGTTGGCTCATGCCTTGGTTTTTGGATGGTGTTTATCACTGGTTACCAAGAGGTCACTTCGCTATCTTCTTCTCAGGCGATCTAAGCTTAATATCATATAATTTTGCAGGAGTTGACGAGAGTTTGGCTCCACCAACGATAATTGCGTAAAGTTGATTTGTGCCGAGGATAACGGGCAGTCAGTTAGCTGGTAAGCAATAGGACAGAAGCACTGAGATTCATTGGGTTGTCAAATCCTTACCAGACAGTAATCATAATCTTCGGTTGAAGTCTCCTTTAGTTCTAGTTGCATTTCACATGGAAAAAGAAGTGCGGAAAAATAGAAAACACCTAGCATGGTATCCAATCTTTTCTCCAATAAAACTCGTGGTTATGTACTCTACCCTGAGTCTTTTATCAAATAATGCGCAAAAGTAAATTTCTACAGAGGTAGCATGGAAGGGGTATCTCCACAGTACCCATTGGCTCGTGTAAGTTATGCACAACCTCATACACAGTGAGCGCAGATTGGGTGACTTTAAAATAGTCTGTGGTACGGTTATTTCTTGTTGAAAGTCTCCTGACCACTGTACAAGCGCAGTGGTCACAAACAACGTGTAAATGATGGTCCTCCATCCTGCTATTCGAATACAAACCTCGCCTTGATTTCGTAGTCTTTGCTTCTGGTCCATAAACATCAGCGTTCACGTGCATGTACCGAATCACTATCACTAGCTACTGCAGCCACGGGTGTCCACGCGGAACCATCAATTATCTATCACCGTCAATCATATTTTCTCATCTGCCGACACAGCCGCGCAGGTTGGTCTTGCTAACGCATATGCAAGTCTCACAGGCCGCGTGAAATTGAATCAACTGTCCAGGGTCCTGCATTGTATAAGCTAACTTCACTTCACCGCATGCTCTGGTTTTTTTCTTCTGCTGAATACCACTTGCTTTTCCGTTTTGGTAGTGGTGGTAATGCCACTTTACTTTGTCGCCACCGCATGGCTGGCAGTGATCATGAAAACAGGAGTAACTCTGGGGCCCACTGGCTATACAAATCCGACTTGAGACTGTGGAACGTTTTTTGAACGAACACTCATGATAAACGCTTTTTCGGTGACAGTTAAATTGATCGCCCCCTTTAGGTACCCCTAGTCCTGTGTTGGCTTTTTGTTTTGTTAGTTTAACTTTAGGTTTGTTGTAGTCTTTTACCCTTAGTTATACTTAAACCAGGTAAACTAAGCAAAACTAACTAAAATGAAAAATAGACTAAACTAAATTAATACTACCGATCCCGTAAGACTGAATTCCGGGACTAACAGTATCTAAGGTGGGGGACCAACTTAGCTGTTACCGTTTTTTTCAAATTGTCCTAAATGTTTACCTTGCGGAGTTCCCATGCTAGGTAGGAGTCCCGAGCGGCCTGTCTCCTCTGTGCTCTTTCTTCGCGCTTCCCCTCCTCCTCCTTCTGCTTTTGAAGTTTTTGTGCCAAAAGTTTGGCCTTCAATTCTGCGTCCTTCTGTTTCTGCCTGTGTGACATATGAGGCAAAAGTAGACATCAAAATATGGATGGTTTAAACGAAAAGGAAGCGATAATTAGTATGTACGACACGCCCAGTTCCGAAGAAGCCTGTTTTATATCTTTACCCTTTAAAGGTGACAACATTTCAAATACAATTTAAAGACTGCTACGTTGCACCAAAGAACGTACGATGCAGCTGAACTAGTGTTCCTTTCTCCCTTGAAAGTTTGTAAATAGTTAGATCATTTGGCTAATGTTCAACTGCCCTGGTGAGCGAATGCCTACATGAAACCAACCTTTGATTTTTATTAATTCCCATCCCCACTTTTCTTTACTGTACCCCAAATTTAAAGGCAGCATTATTGTTGACTATTCACTGCGTTTAAAAATGACCTTGCTGTTATATATTGGTTCCGTGCACATTTAAACTGCTGTGTTCTTTATTGGTTGTCTAATTCATGCAAAGACAGGAAGCAGATGAAAAGCTGGCCCAAAATTTGTCTGTACGAATAAATCCTGCTGTGTACGCTTGCTTTAAATTCGTACCTGGGAGACAATGCTTTAAAATTCTCAAGTCAGTTGGGTATGGCCACTTCATTCATTGTTCTATCTTTAAATTCTGGCATGTTTGGCTATTGTTGTGTTGCCATGCAACTGCTTTCAACTGCTGTCATTGTTAACCCAACCTGCGCATGTTTCATAGAGCAAGGAAGCCAGACGAGGAGCACTAATTTTGCCTCTCGTTTCAATTTTTTATTTTCAGTGCGAAAGGTTACTTTTGGTGATCTTGAATCGCATTCCACATTTATGGTCTACTTTTTAACATTCTAAATGGAACGCGTAGTGCATCACAGACAGTTTGACACTACGTCTAGCCTTCAATCGCCTGATTAAAAATTGCCCGAAAGGTGCTTTATTCCAAACTCCAATTATTTGCTAATCAAGTTTCAGTGATTATAATTTCAGAGGGCAACTCAAAAATGCTTTTCAAGGCTGACATTGCGAGGTTCAATAAAGTTTGATAAAGCCGAGGTATTAACTCAGTCGTCTAGGATTAATTATGTTCACTAAGGACATTAAAGTTACTTCCAGTCTACCTAAGAGATTAACCGAATTCAAAGATGGTAATGGACTTTGTCTCAGATAGCATCTTTTAAATGAACAATTATTTATACAGTCAAAGTACAAAATTAGAGCATGAATCTCCACGAATGCAACTTACCTGCTTCTATAATCTACGCACCTTTATCGGAGTCACAGACGTCAGTCGGTTGACGTAATGTCCCTAAGTTTATGGAACTATCGCAAATGCAGTAAATCCCACTGCTAAACTAATGAATTGAGTAAGTCTTCTTCACTGGCACGTATAAGATATCGATGTAAGGGTGAGTACGCATGTGGTGGACGGAGGCTCACAGATCGGTTACGGGATTCACTTGCATCGTTCTGACTTGGACTCACTCTAAGGCCCGCCATCAATTGCGCAGCAGCCAGTATTATAAGCAGATTAGATTACTGAGTAAGACAAGATTTAGGGACTGGAGTTTTCATTTCTGGCTTATTAATCATCATCAGCCAGCCAAATCCGCTCCAAGTGATCCTTCGCCTGGGTTGGAGTGTCGGAATTCCAATAAACAGAACGCGGGTTCGACCCTCCGGTGGTACAACATCTGCAGTTGGGTTTGATTGGCTGATGACAGCTAATAAGTTCGAAATGGTCATTCCCGTCTCCAAGTCTGGAGGTGGATCCGTTTCTGCTCTTGTCTCTGAGGATGGATCCTCGATGGAATCCGGAACGTCGGGCGAAAAGAGTCCATGTCCCAGCGATCGCATATACAGTAGGCGCCGAAGACCATGCAACGCTTATTATGAAATTTGCCTGGACACTGGCATATATTTGAAAACACTATTGTGATTCATTTAGTTTATTGAATTCTGCAAAGGCCTTTTACTTAATTAAATTGTCATTTTAGTTAGGTTTATTAAGAGAAATAACCATTAGTTTTGGGAAAATTGGGAGTAGACTCATATAGAAGGAATTTCCTATGTTATTACGAAAGAGCGAACCAAACCGCACGTTAAAGTTGATAATACTAAGAAGGAACTACAAAATAAATAAAATAGTACAGAAAATATCCCTTCCAGAAGTGGAAAAGTTTATACAAAATTGTTCAGATTGAAGCGAAGCCAAGTTAAAGGAACAAAATTTGTTTGCAGTAACATTGGACACTTGTGTTTAAGAAATTATGTTTAGCTATCCTGTTAAGTTTTATTGCACAAAATGGAATAATAGAAGAGTGTTTGCTTGAATGCAGCAGTGAACCTCAAATATCCTTCAATAAAAACCAAATTTCTAACATGTTTTCGTAGATTTAACACAAATAATGCCTTAGTAAATGTAGGTCGTGAAGAAAAATAGTTTTTTGGATACTTAACAATCCCCTTTTACTTTATTAAGCAACAGAACAGACGAAAGAATAATAAGTATTCCAAAAAATGGCAATGTATTTGGCCAGTTTTTTTAATTCGCCAGTATGTATCTGAAAGTGGAATTAATCTACTCATGCGGAAGGTAAATCATTATAAAGAGAAAAGAATGTTCTTTTATTTCCAGTCAAATTGAATCGTTTATCTTCAGAAAACTTCAAGAAATTCTCAAAATTATCAAATACCACTTATAACCCAAGTGAATAGGAGTATGCTCCTGTTGTACACTGCAGCTGACGCCAGCTTTAAGGTTGTAGTTTAAGAGAAGGACAACTCACCAGGCTTCATAAGCCGCTTTCGCCTCCCTCGTCTTTTCCTCCTTTTTAATCATTTCCTCGTATTCCTTGTCGAGTGACTTGTCGGAGCTTTTCTTCTTTAGCTCCTGCTCTTTGTTTTTACGCCATGCTAAAAAGGCCTAAACACAAAGACTACAATACAATTTTGCAAAGACGGAATGTTCATTCGGTCTCGAAGTCTACAAACATTTTCAACATAAGCCGTATTGGGAATTCGCAAACGTTAAAGAACTTCTAATCTCTCCCCCATTCAGGATCTGATTTATCGTTTAATTGCCAATAAATGTGCATTTCCACGCACAACAGGGTCACAAGGACCGATCAAATCTCAGTGAAAAGTTGGATGTAGTGTATCGCATCTCTTACATAAGAAGCCCTTGCAACTTCACAGATAAGACTGAAAGCATTCTCGGACCGCGCATACAGGAACATTAAATAACTGTGGAAAGGGGTGCAGAACTATTCTACGTAGCCGGCCGCAACTACGATACAGGTCACAAATATAACTACATCCACGATGGTAATCACTCAGGTTTGGAGCAAGACCATCCGTTACCTTGAAACCTGGTCCTGCGATGGGAACACAATAAATCGATATATCATTTTTACAATCCCCCAAAGAAGAGGACGAAGAATGTACAAGATTGCACGAGTATCAGCAGGCAATCGACCGCAACGATAAGCAGTCTATGGTCTATGCCCACGTATAGCAGAAGAAACACGTCTTCGCCTTTGAAAAAGCAAGGGTCTGCTCGAGCCAATGACAAAATGGCTAGATTGCTGCTATAACGTTGGTGTTCGACTGGCACACTTAACGGAGCCATAGACCTCCACCCCGCCTACCAGGCGTTGTGAAAAAGGCTCGAGTCAGTTCGAACAAGTCCAACAAGAAGGCAAAATAAACTGTAATGTGGATTAAAACCAGCCTCGAAGGTACAAAGTTGGGAAGCCGGCCAGGCCCCTAATCACCGCCGCGCCCACGAGGTTGAGGTCAACTCAGGCGGGCAGGAACACTCGTCAGTCCACGATGAACACGTCAGCCAGCACGCCGACTTGCGATAGCCGATAAGTGAGCAGAAATCACACGAGCTCACCAGCAATCAATATTACAGTCAATCAATATCAATCAGGCAGGTCAAAGTTCGTGCGTCGAGCGCGGATATAATAACAGGCATGCGGCAAGGCTGTAACAGTCCCGGCGAACAGGAACAACCACCCAGTTACTCTGACGATGGAACCGAGAAAATGTCCGAAACGTCAGTCTCAAAATAAATCGGTCTATGTCCTCGTACCTTCTTCTTCCTCTTCTTTGGGGGATTGTGAAAATGATACGATACCTGGACCTCGAATCTTTACGCAAATCGATATATCTATCTGGTGCTGGCATACAGGGCCCCGCGCCGTCACCTTCGAATGGACGTTACAGAGGTTTGCTTGGCTCCTACCCCTATAATTTTTGCTTGTTTTTTTGCTGCTAAACTCCTGTACGAGTTTAAAGTCACATGGATAGATAAGTGTTTCTGACGTTTGAACATACACCTGTGAATGCGAACCTTAGCCTTTATTCATGTTCATTTCCATTCTGCAAACAGGATGGACCGCTGAACAACTGTCGTGCAACTGCAAACTGTCAATCTCAGCCCACATGATGCTAGTCCGGTAGCTGAAGTCTATAGAGCGTGTTATTCAATTGCTTCTCGAGATACTTACTCCGGACTCAAGCCAACACCCGAGGTTGACGTGCTTCTAGTCAGTGTCATGACTATCCAGTCTGTAGGATGAAAATGACGTTGTCACATGAGAAAAAAGAGAGATAAATAGATAGAAAGATAAACTGAGGTTGATCTTCAGATGCCTGGAATATCGGCACATTCGATGGTGTTACGTTGCACCTAAATCCGGTCCCCTTGTCTTCGGTTGGACATTGACGCGCAATGATAGTGTGAATAGTGGCTCTAGTAGATAGGGTGCAAGTCTTCCTCACTATAAACAACCTCATGTACAATTCAACGCCGGTCACTAGGACCTGTGATTGACCTCGGTGTTTTGCGAAGGTCAATTTATCGCTTAAGCTGTAACGGACGAATGACGAGCAAGCCACAAATGGTCATTCAGGCATTAGCAGTTGTTTTGGTGAACACCACTGGTTGACTGCTCCTTCAGTGACGCGCAGCAGCCTGAATGGACTCTAGAGCTTGAGCTTCAATGCAGTAAAAACCACACTAATTTCTATCTCGCAGTCATAATAACTTCAAAATGTGTTTTTTTAGTTAAACGTTGAACAGGGCATAGGATGCTGATTAGAATTTGAGTAACGGTCCCCACCTTGTGAGCCTCCTTCTTATGTTCTTCCGCCTGCCTTTCGGCTTTCAATTTCTCTGCTTCAGCCGCTTTCCGTTTCCTACGCTCCTCAGACAGCTGCTGTTCTTTCTTCGCCTTCCACATTAGGAAGACACGTTGACTGTCCTGAAGTCGGCTCATCTCCTTGGTTGGGTAGAAGGAAAAATAAAATAAACTTTCAGCCTTGATCTTTTTTTAACTTATCTGGTACGCCCCGCCTCAAGTTCTTGTCCCCATCAAGGTAGAGAAATGTGGGAATACAAAGGGAACTTAAGACTAAAAAGCTTTAAATGGTGTTTGCTTAGTCTGCCTTTCATGTTCAATTAGATGGCACTCAGTCTGCCTATGCAATAAATATTAGTTGGTTATTTTCTAAGTATCCTTCAATAGATGCCTTGTTCTACGTCAAATTGACAGTGTTAAAATCGAGTGTCATATTATTTTTAAAAAATATTGAATATTCAAACAGTGAAACTACATATGGACCATTGCTCTTGGCGACAAGGCGCTCTGACGTACAACATTTGCGAGCAGTGTCGAAAGCTTTTTCAGGAGACATGGCCCTCAGGGGCAATATATTATAAGAAATAAACCAGTTAAATTTAAAGTGTGGATTTTCTCTGGTCAGTCTTGGGCGAGTTGCCAAATTATGTCTTCAGTGAAATTAAGTAGTGAGGCCACATAAAGATAAGAGAGTTTCAGTGCCTCGCCTCTGCTGTGAAAGGACTGACCATTTATTGAAAAAAATATTTGCGAGTGACTGCGAAATCGGAATAAAAGATCAACGTCTACTTACATTGAATGAGCACATCTTGTAAAGTGAAAAGGATTCCGTAAAAGAGGAGATTGTCTATTATTTGAATTGGTAAAACAGCACCATGGGCTGCACCCCAGAAGGTTGTGGGTTCGAATCCCACCGGGGACTGACTTTGCAGTCTTTCTTCTTAAAATCCCTCAAATGGCATTTAAACCTCTAGAATTTCCAAACAATGCCTAAGGAGCTTTTCTTTTCACTGACTGCTCCTTTTACCCAGTTCCGTTTACTGGCATCGCCGCTCTTTTGCAATGTTCTGCTCAACCAACGCATTTCATAGCATCTCTAAACCTGAACTGACCACAGGCAGTGTCTAAAATGGCAATATATGGTGGGTTTAATGCTGGGACTCCGCAGTTCATTTGGCAATCCTCGAAGTCCCTGGCAATTAAAAAGCTAAAAAACCCTCTCAGAAATGTTGAAACATTAGTAATAGTAGCTGCAAAGATTTAAAAGTGGAAATTAAAAAAGTCTAAATCTGCAAAAATCGACAAATACTAGAGTTTGCGACCTTGGACGGTCAGTAGGTCATGTCCCAGAAGACAGTTTTAACTACTTCATTGAATCAAGTAAAGTGCTATGGCTGAAGTTGACACACTTTTCAACAGCGTAGAAATATCCCAAAACTATATAGGCGGTGTCACCTTAATTATCCTTGGTTTGATTTTGTAGAAGACAGTACCATAGTGGGTGTTAGAGTCTATAAATCATCATGGCCAAACGTTGGATTACAACTGGAATACCTACAGTACAGTTTGGTCATGGTTATAGTAAAAACAGTATGAATGAAACGGTCTAGAAAAGCCGGCTACGCCCAAAATTGTCCAACCAGATCCGAGTCAGCTCAGCTGATAGAATGGTTGGCTCGAAATATTCTATAGAAAACTTATGCAGGTGTAAATATCGGGTGATAGTTTAGGATGGGATGACAATCGTCACCGATGATTTTGCTAATAACAATAGCCAATATATTATCGTTAATTATAGCCGGCAGGCTGCAATTACTGTAAACGCAATGTCTCAAGGCTAAAGCGAACTGTGTATACTTTGTCACGCATTCATTGCATAGGCGTGGAAAAATATTTTAGTGCGGCCTGGAATTAGAGGGAATACCTACAAGAAAATATACGACAAGAAGTAAAACGTGCCGTATACAGTCAGTGACCATGAAAGAATGCTAGTTATTATTTTACTTTCACGGATCTCGGCTGTTTTTCAAGTCTTCATTCATTTTAAATCCAGGTCTTTCCTGGACAATAGTGCACAAGTCGATTGTACCATCTTCAGAAGGATGTTTTCTCGGTAAACTATATCTTAATCAATTTCCTCCGTGCCTGTAGGACGAGCAAACCTATTCTTATTCTTAAAAACTCAAGAATAAAATAAAGTTTATGTGTTTACCTCTTCTAATTTTGATTCCTCTTTTTTCACTTCTTCTAGCTCTTTCTGTCTGCTGGCCCGCAGATGACGAGCTTGTCGTTGGTACCAGATTTTGTAGGCCAGTTCCCGCACTTCGGTACCCGACTGGGGGTTGGAACGTTCAGATCGAGTGTTCTCCCGATATTCAGGCGACCTCGAGCGAATACAGCGAGCCGAGACATCGCGATGGGCAGCCAGCGGTTGAACAAACTTTCGTCTGGCCGAAATCAGCGGGGGTGAAGTTCGGCGCTTTGGACCCACCCGAGTCTGTGGCAGCGTAGGCTTGATTTGCGGCAGCGTCTTTGTCGTCTCTGAGGGCGTCAACGTCAGCTTACTCATCTCTTCAATTATCTCAGTTGGCATGGACTCCTCAACCTCTCTTCCATAGAAGTGGTCCAATTGAAAAGCAGAAAAGATAATGTTAGGAGAGGCAGGACTATAGAAAATTTGCTACTATGTTGCCACATGGATTTGCCTTGCCTAATCCAGCATTTTGGCAGGTGAATGCTAGAATATGTAAATATTCCTGACGATGCTCTAGGCTATACTGGGCGTAGACTGTCTGACATACTATCTTATAATTAACTAGGTCCATTCCCTGGGGCCTAGGACTGTGGGAGCCTGCACTCAGTACTGTTGTATTGATTTATCTTCTCTTCGCTAGAGAAGTCTTTGTGTACTCACACATGACAAATTCCTACGCACGTCCTTTGTTAATCGCTGTGAGAGGCCCGCGATGGCCTGCCTATCCTACGCTCTCCGAAATGACTCGCTTCCCGAAGCGCACCTTAGTTTGCGCTAATCGATGCGTGCCGTTCTACCTGATTGGCTGCACAGACCACAAGTGACCTTCTGCAGTCAGGGCTTCGCAGCTGCGGACAGAATCAAATGGGATTTTGACGCAACGTTTGCGATCACTTGACAGGGCCTATTGTTAAGCTCTTTTCGCGCAGTGAAGCTCTTACTATTAACTCTGTCTTACCTGACTCTTGATTTCAGGAACCTTCTGTTGTCGACAAAAAATCTACGACAGGACCACCAACAGAAGGCCGTCCAAAAGGAGAAGGTGCGAGCACTGACATTTCGCATTTTGCTTCGAAAACATAATTAAAGATAATGGTGGTAGCTGCACAAGCTGCACAGTATTTTGGAGTTCATGTTAGCCGCACGATCCCATCTGTATTGCAATTATCAGCGCCCGTGATCACCGCTGGGGGTTGTAATTGATGCAAGAGTGGCTTGGCAGTCCGCGTCCGAGTAGTTAATTGCCACGGTTTCACCTTCCGTTTTAGATGTTGGCATGACTACATTCCACTAGGTCACATATCGACTAAGTGAGCAAGGTCGTAGACAAACCTAAAGAATGGTGTGAGTTGAGAATATATTGAAACAACTCCAGGCGAATGCTGCAACACCGAGTCTCTCGCGTGTATTTTTTACGCGCGTACCTGTGTCCACCTGGTCAATCACATCTATCTTGGCCAATCAAAGTTAGCTGAGCGAATCAATCAATTTCAGAGCCGACTCCGATATGACCCTGTCTGGGGGCGTTTTGACGACTCGTCCAACTGCAGCTGGAAAGTCTTGGTCTCTCTTGCGGCTGCCAACTACTTGCAAGGCATTATCCAACCTTCCTGTATAGAAAACAATATCTCCTCAACCAGTGTTGGAGTCCTCATCTTCCTCTTTCGGGTCTGGAACAAAGACCGCAGTGGCCAGCATCAATCTACAAAGTAGAGTAGCTACGATAAAACGGTAGATATTATGGACAAATTCATTGGTGTACTTTTTTATATGGCCTGCCCTTTCCGGTAGAAAAGAGTAATATGAAAGTCTCAATGGGACATTTTACGAAATTTCAGGAACGGCACTGCTTCCCGCGCTCCAACCCCAAATTTTAACAGCACCACTTTATCTGAACCCTAGACCTAACGTTAATCCAAACCTCCCCTTAACCCTTACCCTATTTTCCCTAGGATGTATCACAAACCCACATCTATTATGCGGCATTTCATTTTCATCCTCCGCGTTTATTAAATACCCATAAGGGAACTTTCATGGTCCCTGCTTATTTGTGAAATCTTCAGGAAATCAGAGATGACTGGCTGCAAAATTGGGCGCATGTATACTCACCGATGAGGTCGAGTCGATATACCAGGAGCCCTGCGAATGCGGCGTTCTGTGCTGGACTAACTGACCCTTAACATTCTGGGTCCTTTTTCTTAGCTGTCCATTTTATTTAAACGTATTGGACACAAGGTTGCAGCTCGGCCCCCCACATGGCATGTGCGCTTTATGAACAGATTGTACGCATCTGATCCCTGATTTTGTATACTCATCCGCGTTTATACTATGGTTCATAGTTAGACTGACGGATATAATTACGGTGCAGATTCGCGATTTATAAGTCGTAAATAGTGATGACGGAGCCTTAAAACAGTTCCACCAGTGCTCTCTTGCTAAGCAGCCTTTGTTGGCACAGGGCGTGAACCTCTGCTTCCAGTCTAGCTTGTCTTTGTCGGACCGAAATGAAACCATAATTCAACAAAATAACTCTCTTCTTAGCAATATTCATTTTCAAAGGATGCATGCTTTTTGAAAATCTGAATAAAATGTTTGCCTATATAAGTATCCGCCGTATTGGAAAACGAGTGTAGAAGATGGGCTCACTTGAACAATCCGGTAACATTAAAGCAGCTCACTACCTTTCAGAAGCATTGCTTTCCCTTAAAAGCTAAACAGACGTCCTTGCTACCAAGCTCTTAGGGACATTTTAACGCACCAAACTGTTTCGACGAATTAAATGAAAATTAAAAAATCGCAAACCGTAAGGCAAGACCAGAATCTCCAACGAATTCGAGTTTTCACATGACAGTATGCCCGGAAGCTACTTTACGCAGGATGACTTCGATTCTAACGGACTGTGAATATACATACAGTAGACGCCGTTGATCATGCAATATTTCGAGATATGCGAATAAATACTATTCTTTTGCTAATCTGAATTGACTCCAGTTGTGATACTGATTATCGTGTAGTGTATTCTGAAATCATTTCAGTCAGGATAAAACGCCGGCTTTTTTAACGAGCTTCGTTCCGACTCCTAGCAAAACGTATCTATTGTAAAAACTGATTACTTAAGTAGTATGCCTTTTTATCATTGATTTTGACTGCCTTTATAAATTCAAATATATTTTATGGAAAACATGCACGAGAAAATTATTTTTTGATCGAAAATTACGCGTTTTTTAAATTTTATACTCACAAAAAGAGTAACTTTCGGGTTTAAATTAGTTGCTAATTATGAGATTTTTTACGATTGTTAGGTCTTCATCCATAATAAATCGTATCCGTCAATTTATTAGTGCTGCCTACACTGCATAAAATAGATTCCAAATCTATTTCAGTATTTGATGACTACTAGGTGACGTCTTCCTCAAACTGTAGGCGAAACTGTACGTTTCCTTAAACAAGATGCACACAGTGCGCAGTTTCTAAACCTTGAATTCGAGTGAAGCATTCACTTGTTTAGAAAATTTTCGGCAATTGAGCGACATTTTTAAAACCGAAAGTTACCCTTTCTTTGAGTATAAAATTTAAAGAACGCGTAATTTTCTATCAAACAAGTACAAAAAATAATTTTCTTGTGCATGTTATCCATAAAATATATTTGAATTTATACAGGCAGTCAAAATCAATGATAAAAAGGCATACTAATAAAGTAGTCAGCTTTTACAATAGATACGTTTTCCTAGGGGTCAGAACGAAGCTGGTTAAAAATCCAGCTTCCTATCCTGACTGAAATGACTTCAGAATATGCTACACGATAATCAATATCACAACTGGAGTCAATTCCGATTAGCGAAAGAGTATTAGTCTTTCGCGGATGTCGAAATATTGCATGATCAACGGCGTCTACTGCATATCAAAAAATTATTGAAAAACGCCATCAACGAAGGAAACGAAGTGGGTGGTGGGTGGAAGGCTTCGGAGCTGCAACACAAATATTTACGTAAATAGCTGTATAAGCCGTGTTCTTTGCCCATTATAAATTGGCCGTGGACATTCATGCTAGATCTCGTCGAAACGGAGGACGAGGGGCAAAAGACATTAACAACTTATTTATAGTGAAAGGCTCGACAGGGAAAAAATATGCCATGGGGGAAACCGCGATTATTGTTCCGAACTTGAAAGGCGGAAGACCAAATTTGTGCTATTTTTTCAAATAGTCCAACATTCACTCCGGCACTCCGGAATTATTACTAACTGCAAAGACGTCATCGGTAAAGGCTTAAAAGAGAGTTTCACACAGGAAAAATGTGTTAACCCTTAGTTCGAATCTAATAGTATTTAAAAGCCCAATACTCAAAAACATGAGCTCATAGGGGGGTGAAAGTTGCACAATTGTGAAATACTTGTGCAAAAACGAGCGGAATATGAATCAAAACTTTGGAATAAAATTAGCATTGGAAGCATGTTAAATAATTGTAGGCTTATGCTCAAGGTGCCATTTAATATTAAGCTTAGGAGCCACAAACATGCGCGGTCAACCTGAAATTATTGACAGCACAAAAATTAGCGTTCAGAATAATTTTGACACTGAAGCTGAGATGTTGGGTTCCGAAAACTTCATCACAAGTTCATCAGCCCAAGACTTAAGAAGACTTTGTGGCTTGAATCATGGATGAAAATAAATATCCAATAGGGAACCAGTGTGGTAATTGTGACATATACTACTGCTGGAACATTAACGGAGTGCAAGTTTTAGTAAGCTTAAAATAAAATGTTTTATTTAGCACCTTTAAGGGTACTTTACAGTATTGCAGTCTCCTTTCCAAACATTTTTTAAAGTGCATTTAAGCATTATGCAGTAAGTTGCTAATTAATGTGGAAAAGTCGTCTACTTGTCTTCTATATTTCTTAAAATGTTGTATGGCTTTACCGCACATAACAGGCAAAAGCGCCGTGCGCTATGTAATAATAGGGCACGTTACGCAGAGCAAATTAGAAGATAAATTTTGTTTACCCAGTTGCCATGGAAATCGCACTAGGGCTAGCGTCGTCGATTCTCGCTGGAGATTGCCTCTTTTTCGTTAAAAGGGGTTGCGTACGGTTTTCCAGCGTTGGGTCTTGAAGAAACGGTGACTTCGGGGACTCCGCTTCCCGCCTTACAATACTGAAGCAAACAAGTATATGTGATGCAAGCATGAGAATAAGTGTTCAAGGTTCTATTGACGTCAAGTTTTAGAAAAGCGAAAAATATAGCACTTTAAGAGCATCCAACAATTCGACCATTGGTCTCGACTCGAACTTGTGCGTCGAGAAACTTTAAGTGAGAGTTGTCTCGCGTAGCATCTACCGCTATCTTTCTTCACTCATCCACCTGTGTGCGGTGTAAAGACAGAGGCAAGTAGATCGTACGTGTGATCGGATGCAGGTGGCTGGTGCGGCGTTAGCCAGCTCCCCCCTCCCCCTATTCGGTATTTGTTATGAAGAGACAACCCGAATAACGCCTGCCGTAACCTGATCTGGCCCCTGTGTTGAAGCACGCAGTGACTGTGGCGGAACCAGAGTGATGGCAAACTCTCCGGGTCTACCCCACTTTCTAACCACACTCGCACTGGGATCCGGTGTCAAGACAGAGTCAAGAAGACTGAAAGTGCGAGAGGGCGCAGACGGCTGGCGCGACAAACACTCAAAACGCGTACCAAATAGCACGTCTCATTAGGTATGCTCCCGACAGGGAGCGCTATAGAGGCTGCATTAAGAGGGAGCCATTGAATTTGGTTTTCAGCCCGCAGACAGCCACACCACACAACAAGACACACAGGACCGACTGCGGAGTCCGAGTTAACCCGTCAGCTGGCAACCCTCCAAACCACGGTTTTTATCGCAGGGCGATAGATTCAAGCGCATCGGATTCATTTTAGTGAGGAATTCTCATTATAATGAAGAAAGAAGTGCGCCGAGGGTCATCCTCACTCTCTCGGTCCAGTCAAAGGGAAGCACTCAATAAAACACAATTGTGGGAGTTTGCTATATCCGCGTATTAACATACCGTGCAATGAAACAGAAGACAAGATTGACTAATCACAATACTTCAGGTGGATGCTCAGTATAAATGACTATCCAAACAACTTTGTCATCTGGTGCATGCGCAAACGAGACAGAAGACAAACTGCACGGGCACCAAATTGCGGAAAGCCTTCCCTGGGCCGTCTCGAGCGCCGTAATCTGCCTTCACACACCGCTTGCACTTGAGATTGCCTACAGATCAGAGAATAAATTGAAGGCCATAAGGTCTAAATGCGCACGGTCGTGGTCGAAAACGTCGGTAGCCCTGTATCAGCACTGAATTTATTGCCTACAAATGAACTACGTTAGAAAAAGTGAAGGATCATTGTACACTCAGATGGTCCAATATTCAGCAGCAGAAAGGATGAATGACGCCAACTGTCCTGTCACGGTTCATGCGACGAAAACTGCTTACATCTTCAGTTCTGAAGATAAATTGGCGAACATACGTTTGTTTTCGATAAATTTTCGTCAGGCCTTTACATTTATATGGTATTAATAAACTATGGTGGTTGGTGGACAGATGAAGTGTTCTCGTTGTCTTCAGTTCTGACAAAGTGACATTTCTCGCGAGCAAGGACGACCGCCTGAGCCGGGAGTTGTTTTCCAGCCTGCAGTCTATCAGCTATCACGAAGAAAATCCCCTTCATGTTAAGTGCTGAAACTTTAATTTAACAGGGTAATTAGGACAAACGGCGAGCGCACGAGCAAACATCACCTACACTCTTATGTTGTGACTGACCATACTGGCAACATAGGTACTAGCTAACAGACTGCACATATTTTTCGCCGGTATTTTGCCGCTGCATGGCCCACCTGCGAAGGGTCCCGCAGCTTTACCTGTTTGCTTTCTGATTGATCTACCTGTTTTAAAATTTCACTGAAGGCAAACTAACTGGGCAAGTGGTGAGCGCACGAACGAATACTGTCTATTATAAATGTATCAGCTGCAGCTATTTACGCCGCTGAGATAACTGCGATACTTACTTACACGGGTGAGGGCGACCATGCAGTCGCCAAACTAAATACAATATCTTCAATGTATGTGAGAACTGCAGTAGCATTGGTCCATCGCCCTCATTTTTATTTGCCTCTGATGATGGCTTCTATTGACAATACAAAACGTTCAGCAACTACTTAATGCAACACATTTGTTCGTTCATAAATGCAGTTATGCCAAGGTTCGGATGGTCATCTTTATAATCACCATTCTAGCTGTCAGATCCGCCAGACAGCATAAGGTTCCCCCGGGCGGTCATCATCATATGTCAATCTGATCGCCCGTCTGATGGCTGTGATTGCGATAGCTCAGATAAAATAAGCATGATGTGGGACGACTAATCGAGCCGGTCATGCGACAGGCGTTGTACAGTTGTTTACGTCTTCAGTACCATTAAGTAGATTGAAACAAAACTGCCTTTCACGCTAGACCTGACCTGACTTGTTTCGTCAAAACTGCTTACTAATGAGAGCCCTTTTATACATACGATTATAACGGTTGCATTACACAAGAGATCAAGCAAAAGAAAACAAAAGACCGCCGTTTACAGCTTTCTACGAATGTATTCTCGGTTACTGACGCGGAGAATTCGTCGGTTGGGGAAAAGTAAACCTTGGGCCTGTTGTAGTTATAATGGGTCACTAAACAATTATGTATGAAAGAAAATCTGATGGACGGTAGGTGCCTTGGCGTTGTAGCGACCTCTTATTCTAAGCCATGCTAAGCTTACATGCCTGTGGGGTATGACCCGAGTGTCTAGCTTTCGCGCCTACCAGTCCGTGTGCGCTAGACGGTCAAACCTCCGATTAAGGTCACGGACTTTTCTGGCCAACTGGCCAACCACTTCCCGAGGCCAAGTTATAGAGGAATCTTTGATACAGTGAATGCTTATTATCAGACACTCCCGGAACAGGTGACCCACTGCCTGTTGTAGACCTCCAGACCCGGCGACTGCACAGACCGGAATGCGACTCTGGACTTCGGCCCACTCATGGCTGGAGTGCACTCGTCTGGGAGACACTTGCTCATTTCTTATATTCTACTCATTAAACACTACATAAAATTATCTATAACAATCTGGCCTTCCACGCCTTATCATATATACCAGCTTATAAATGTTGGGATACGGTTGATCGTCTATTACCTGGTCTGACCACATCGTATCCTAAATTCGTGATCCCGACGTTTACTTGACTCTACACTGTCGACCCCGACGTTTCTTTATTCTTCACTCGACTCCGACGTTCTCAATATCCTATATTGTCGACTCTGACGTTCTATAAATCCTAAATCGTCGACTCCAATGCTTGACTATCTGATAGCGTTATGCAGACTGCAACTGCGTCTGACTAATCCATTAAAGAGCACGCAAAGAATGCGAAGGTATTAGCTATCATCCTTTCTTGCCGGACGCTTTGGCGTTTCCTTTTCGATAAAACTCTAACTTTATCACAGCAAAAATCAAGCAAACGAAAT
Source organism: Ligula intestinalis (assembly GCA_036362985.1). NCBI lineage: Eukaryota > Metazoa > Platyhelminthes > Cestoda > Diphyllobothriidea > Diphyllobothriidae > Ligula > Ligula intestinalis. Next base: position 40,247,481 of record JAYGXS010000001.1, on the reverse strand, counting down.
AGGACTGTGATTATGCCATGTGTGTCGCTAGACGTTTGTAAGTTTTCTGAGAACACGTTCGCTATTCCATGACCTTGCTTCCATCCTCGTTGTCTCTCTCTCCACTCCTACTGCCAAGGGCCAAACTTTTAATATTACTCCGGTGAGCTCCCTCTCAATTCGTATTCAATTTGCAAAGCATAATCTTGGCAGCGAAACGAACTGTATTCGTTTTATTAGTTACAAAAGTCTGACAACGTCCTAAGAATTCATAACCTACGGGGCGAAAGAAGCGTCGACATAGAATGTTTGATTTCGTAAGCGATCTTGAGTTGGAAATATAGGTTCAGTCTAAATTGAGTTACTCTTTAATAACTGGGTGAATGCTCTAGATGTGCCGCTTAGAAACGTCGATCTTTCTGTTCACCAGCGTTTGATACTGTGATGTTAACTGCACCTTACGCAATAAAAGGCCTAGTCTGTTTGCTTTCCACATTTGTTTTCTCAAATGAACTGGAAAAATTACCTCTCAAGGGTCTCGACTGCTGCTGATTCGTTGCGTGATGGAGGAGGGGGGGCACGTAATTCTGGCGATGGTTCCTTGTAAGCCTCATTCACCTCTATTCTTCTACTTTCACCAGCATTCTCCACCACCTCCTCTTCCTCAGAAAAGTCTGCTTCTTCCTCGTCACTTTTCTCATAATCCAACCCTTCCGTCTCTTGGACATCCGGCGTTCGAACGACCTCACCTGCAGTATAATGTTATGAGAGATTCTTTCTCGCTCACCTACGACAGACGCAAGCTCTGACTCCTTTTGCTGACTGTCTCTGTTTGAGTTCCATAACCTTGGCCTCTCCTGACTGAACAGAACTGTTCTTTCGAAGTGTTGCGTCTCTACTGCATCCTCCTCTTCTTCTGCTTCTTCTTCTTCTTCCCCTGCCTCCTCCTCCTCTTCTTCATCATCATCGTCATTCTCAAAGCTGCTAGTTGTCAAACATCAGTACTGAATACAAAATCACCCACCTGCAAGTGTAATCACACTTGGTAGCACAGACTCCATTACTCTCTCGTCGTCCCGACGTCATAGACGGAGATCCCTTCTCGTCAGAACTGGAGAACTCAGAAACATAAGTCTGCTCTTGGTCACCAGGCAACATAAATACCTCTCGATCTCCTTCTTCTTCTTCTTCTTCCTCCTCCTCCTCCTCTTCCTCTGCTTCCTTTAGCTGCGCTGGACTGCGGATAGCTCTGATTCCCAGAGGCGACGGAGAAAACGGCTGCTGCTGCTCCATCGGCCAAAAGAGTAACGTGCTAGTTAAGTGTGCGCGACTTACTCAGCATCTATCACGAGGCCATTTTCTTCGCGTGAGTACATCTCTTCTGGGCTGGCAGCCACATCAGTGCGCTTGAGCTGTGCACTGGAGGATACCAGTGAGGAAATGGAACCGGTCTCCTCTGGACTCGGGCACCTAGACAGTAGACGCGTTAGGCAAATTTGCTAGTGCTAACCTCTGTGTGATGGTGGCGTCACCGGCAAACGGCTGTTTGACTCTGTTTCGAGATGCTAAGCGATACTGTGCCGACGAAGGAGAGCCAACGTTGCGCTCTTTAATATTGTCCCCTGTTTTCCTTCCATTTATTCCTGTTTCTGCAAAACGCACATGTATGCCTGGCTAAAGGTGCGTATATACCTGCAAAAATGGTCATATTGTCTAACAATGTGTCCTTCCTTTGCATCGACTGTTTGGTCTCCAGTGCGAAGCTGTCGTCCTCATGCGGCGAGTTGGAATAGAGTGAAACTGCAGGCAAAAATAGGTTCATTTCAGTATATATAAGAGAGACAGGCAGAGCCTTTGGAAACAGATAGATTCTGGCAAATCATGCATATGTTTAAGAGTCATATACGTACAGTATGTCAATCGCTGGTGTCTAACAAATGTAGTAAATGTAGTAAAGATGTATCAAGTCTTCTTTTAAATTCGTCGACGCTTTCAAGCAGAACAAATGAAGAAGATAGTTTGTTCCAGTTTTTAATAACCCGGTGGGAAAAAAAGTTGTCACGCACTTATAGTTTGGCATAATGTTTTTTCTATCTGTATGGATAACCCTGGAATGTGTCGTTTTTGACAATTAAAAGACAGCCATCTGATGAGCACAGTTTACTTCTCTGAAAGTTTGGAGACCATGATCACATCTCGCCTGCTCATGCTTGATCCGCAGAAAATAAACGCTAAACAGTGCCGATTAGAATACTTTCAGTTCACTGGTTATTCTCATATATAAGACTGGTAGACTGTAAATTACCTTCATATATTGATAGTCAATTAGCCCGAATACAAGCCATTTAAGGCTTCGTTTTTAGTTAATTTTTCGGAAGATTGTATACTGGTCAAGTCGACAAGCCAGCTCAAGAATTGACGTTCTAAATCAGGTACCCATGATCCTGGGGTCCTCTGTCGGAAAGTGGCCTCGACTTGGAACACAGTAACTAACAATGCAGCAAATTTTATGACCATGAGAAAACGATACAAATGCAGCAATCACCAAATAAGTTAGAAGGGACTGAAAAATGGACAGAAGATACATGTAGGACATAATTGCTGCGACCGAATAATTTCTGACTGATCACTCTACAAGAACAATACAAACGTTCCAAGTAAGTCCGTGTTCCCCTGATAAGTATAAAGGAATCTTGGCATTTTGAATCAGATAACTCGACACAATTCAATACCTGAAGCCGCGGTTAGTACTCGAATCCGGCTCGTTCAGATTTTTGGGCATAAAACATGTCAGTAGGAGGTTTTCTGAACACCAACCAGTCTGTATTGTATTCGTGTTAATTCAATTTAGAGAATTGCCCCATTTGCCTGCAGCTATGGTAAGGTGAAGCCAACAAACATCAACATGACTAAAATGACTTTTTTAGCTTATTAGCTGTCATCAGCAACACATACCAAATCCCAGGTGTGGATCCCCCGAGATGTGAACCCGCGACTACCTAGGAGGGCTTTAAGGTGAGCTCCACGGCACAACAGGTCAGAAAGGGTTCGTGACCTGATCAATGAAGCTCGCAGAATCATATTTAATTTAAATTGGCAGATATGCGCTCATCGATCGGTTACAGAGCTGACTTGTCCCTTTTTGCCTTTCCGGCTCACTCGCGAGCTCCCCTGCGAAAGCAGCTAATGTTATAGGCGGAAGAACATGACGGACAAAGACTAAGAGGGCTAGGATGGCCATTTCTGTCTTATTATCCATCATCAGCCAGCCATACTCAACCTTAAGTGGCACTTTATCTGCGGTTCAAACCCAGAACCTTATTAGTTAGAATTCCAACGCTCTAATCACTGCGCCCCGGGATCATTGCTCTACTGGTTTTAAGTGGGTCTTGTAAGCGATCGGCGAGTGCCTAACTATCATTATAGATGCATATTTCGAAGACAATAAGTAATTTTGGGAAAGAGGACAAACTTTAATTTAATAATTTCTGAGGCTGTTTCCCAAAGTCGTCGGCAGACGTGTAGGAAGTGGGAAAGTTCGTAAAAATTTTAAGGGTGTCTGACATCTAGGGCACGGGTGCCGGTGTTTCAACTGCTCTTTGCCAACGGTCGGAAGTTACAGTTCTTAAAGCATTTTATTGTCCAGCGTGAACTCTTAATCCTGATTCGGATTTGCTCCAAAATAAAAAATGAGTAGATTGCATCAAGTTTACAATTCTCCCTTTGAATTTATTATTTGGATATTCCGAGTGAAATGGTTAAGGAATACTACCGAAGTAATATTGAAAGTGGTAGCTCCGTTTTGTTCTCATTTCTTTTTCAGAAGTTGGTTATAGGTCCAACTGAATCTACAGCTGTATTCAAGTATGTTTTGCAGAACATTCATACTGACAAATGTTAAATTGTAGGCCCAGAGAAACTTTTCCAAACACCCATTCGTAAATTGACAACCCTCTTATAAATCAAAACAGTGTGTTTCAATAAATTAGAAATGCGACAAGTACATCAAGTAGCTTTTCATTTAAGTTTCAGACAGTCGTGTAGCTCACATTCTGGTAAAATATAGAGTAGAAGCCCTAATTACAATATACTATTTGTGTGAAATCAACAATTTGTCAGAGCAAATGGGTAACGGCATTTTTGTCTAACAAAACAAAAATGTTTTGTGGCTTCACTGAGGAAAAGAAAATTTGGAGGTCTTCCAGATAATCAAGTACCCCAAAAGGCCTTTAGTTGGGACTTTCACAGGAAAGAGTTAATACATACTTACTGGTTGAAGAGTTTTCCTCCAACTTTCGTGGTCTTCGTGTTGGTCGATAACGTGGCTTTCCCAGGAGACCAAATGGGTCGTCATCATTTGGAAAAACGGAATCTAAAGCCATCTACAAATAAATATAAATCTATACTTAAATAGTCCACTTCATATCAGCAAATATTATTCTGCTCACGGCTACGACTTCGAACATAGCGTATGGAAGGCTGAGAAGGTAACATTTTCCGGTTAATAGGTAGCGGCAGATAAAACGTCAAGTAAACTATACGTACAACAGTTATTGAGTTAAGGTCATACGCATCACACGAAATACGATCTTTTTTGTAGATCATCTACATGCGGAATTTATATTTATTTAAATAATCACTGTTGGAAGGATCTGAGAAATATATCTTACATATTAACAAAGTTATATTTTTTCTTCCTAATATTAAAACTTGCCTTAATACCGTATTGTTTATTCCAGATACATTCCAACCCCCAAAACACAGTGTGTCCTTAATGGCCAGCTGACAAGAATTAGAAATAAAGCTTCAAAGGGTCTTTATTAGAGCGTAAAAGAAAAATGCCCTCATCAACGACAATACTAAAAGTTTTAATGACAGGTTCCCCGGTTGTGCTTGTTTGAAACATTTGAAACAACATTGTTCCAATTATCTGCGTAAAAGGTTAAGTGAAAATTTTCGTATTATTATGCATTTGCGGCATAAAATTAAATCAATCCAGTCAACATGGAGAAAACATTCCACAAACCGATGCACCTGTGTGATATTTCAATCAATTAATCCATATGTCCCATTTGGCAGATGTACAAGAAAACATTGCACAAAAATTATAGGAATAATTTCCGCAATTGTTTAACTGAGATAACAACGGCATAGTTTGCAATTATTTATTCACATACGAAAAACTTTCAATGAGATAACACTTATGGGAAGCTCTTTGGGTCACTTAAATACGAATCGCAGAATGAAGGATGGTAGGTGATAGTGACTACTTGCTTGTAGACTAGCGAAAGAGGTCACTTTATTTAAAAGTGTTTCAGTAATGGTCGGTCTCCAGTATCCAAACATTTACATTTGAAGTCATACTTCGGTTAAATTTTACCCGTTTCCTATCTTGATAAGTGAAGTAATTTGCATTCCGAGATGATATGATGAAAGGAAAGAACTTCGGAAAATCGAGTTTTACTCGTGAGTGTTCGAACAGATATCACTTGTTTGTCGTCAGACTAAATGAAAAGGAGTCTTGTCACGGTAAACCGCCCGCCCAGTTCGCTGAGACCTCTGCCCCAAAACCTCTAGCGTGACATTCCCAGTCCTCATTTTTTTATTTAGTCTGATGACGAACAAGTGATATCTGTTCGAAAATTCACAAAAACAACTCGATATTCCGAAGATCTTTCTTTTCAGCATGATACTCTCTTCGAACTTTACTGTTGCAGGTTCGGCGAAACGGACACTATAGGAACTACTGTTAAAAAATCAAGATATTGGCATAAGCTGCCACTATATGAGAGTATATGTAATGTTTTTTTTCAGAAACGCACTGAAATTTAGGATTGGGAGAGCATTAAACGGTAGCGTCATCTGTGCTGTCTCACAATCTGGCATAACTGGAACAATTACTTCCAAATATCTCTCATGGGTCTTTCGTTAATGAGTTTCAGTTACCTAGAGCATTTTGCTCATCTTCATTTCATTCTGCTCCCGTTTGCCCAACTTTCGCGAACGAAGAACATCCGCTTTAAAAATAATGATATGCTCAACAAGGTCTTGCAAGAAATTATTTTTCATTTTCAGCCAAATAATTTTCACGTCTTATTATGACAACCCTAGCCCATAAGACCACGGCAATTGGTGCGGGAATGCCAATGACAGCATCTCATTGCCGACCGGGATATTTAAATGTAACAGCATTCCATAAGCATAGGCACATCACTGTTAGATACTAATTAAGCGCTTCGCATCTGAAGTGTGTTGTGCTAGCGTACCGGTATGCGTCTCTTTACACGTCAGTTCTCTACGGGAAACATAATATCAGTCTCTGCGAGGGGTATATGAACTATCTTCTATAAACGCCTATTTTCCACCATTACTTCAATCTTTTAGGCAACATAAATCCTGACATATAGAAATTATTATCTGTAGAAAGATGAAGGCATCATGAATTCAGAAGATTAATTGGCGAACATACGTTTGTTTTCGATAATTCTCATTAGACCTTTACATTTATAGGGTAATTAAATAAATGGACTATGCGGTTTAGTAGAAAAAAGAAGGACGGTTGTCAGGGGAGGGGAATGGGGGGTCAAAACGGGGTCAACATTTGATCAGCGTTAGGGCGAGCTGGTAGTCGGTTGAGGGTTTAAGCCGCTGGCTGTTGGATTAGCAGCTTTTGACCATGGTAACTGTGGTGCCGCGACGAAATTCTTTTAGGCGCAAAGGATGGGTCGGCGTAGCCTGATTGCGGCCGCTTCTGCCGTAGCCAAGAGACGCTGTCCAAGAAATTTTGAGTAGCTTGAGGGTACCTTGTAGATAACTCGGAAGGCCTCTTTGGCATCCACGCGATGGTCAGAGTCTACCAGATGCGCTAGAATGGAACTGTTAACACCTTTTAGTTGACCCTTTCCTAACCATGCTGGGATGTGTTCTCGGACTCTTTTGGACAAACACCGACTCGTGCGACCAATGTATCCCGCCCCACAGGAACAGGTAAATGAATATATGCACATGGATGTGGTCTGGGCTGGCAGTTTGTCCTTGATCTCTCCGTATAGGAAGGGAGTGGTCGAGAAGAGTATGTGGGCATTGGCTGCTGGGAAGGTGGTTGCTACAGCTTGACTCAGGCACCTCCATAGAAGTTCGCTTGGTCCGTCCCCTTGAAATGGGACCCTGATAAATATTCGCTTCTTCTCTGCTGTTAGCATTGCGGGTTTTGGTGGCCTTTCAGCCATGTGCTTAGCGATAAATCGACTGGGGTACCCATTTTGTCGAAATACACATTCAACAATCCTCAGGTCCTCTTCTATGCTAGCATTCGAGCAGATCCTTTTCGCCCTTTGCGTCAAACATCGTACTAAATTACGTTTGAAGTTTAACGGTACGAAGCTAGCAAAATGGATGTATTGTCCGGACCACGTCTTCTTACGATATACCTTCCGTTGAATGCTCCCATCAGCCCTTCTACTCAGTAGTACATCAAGGAATGGGAGTGATCCAGATTTTTCTACTTCTACTGTAAATTTGATAGACGGATGCACCTGATTCACTTGATTCATTAGAGCTGAAAAGTCGGTTTGGTCTGATGCAACAGCGAATATGTCATCTACGTAACGTTTGTAGTGCATCACATTATTTATCTGGTGGCTAAGTTGCGAAGCCTCTAGTTTGACCATGAATATATTTGCTAGAAGCGGACCCAGAGGTGAGCCCATAGCTACTCCGTCTAATTGCCTGTACATCTTGTTGTCGAAAAGGTACTGTACATTCAAGGTACATTTTAGTTGCAATTCCCTGAGTACATTTACTGGCTTTCTTATGTTCTGGTGATTTGAGCTAATGAAATCACAGATTTACTCTACTGTTTTTGTGACCGGCACGTTTGTGAACAGGGAGGAGACATCCAATGAAAACATCACTGTGCCGTTCAGGTCGAGCTCTTTCACACCGTCTACGAATTCAAAGGTGTCTCGGAGACTGTATGGGGCTAGTTGACTCTGTATGGGTTTCAGTTTGTCCGCTATCCATTTCGCTGTCGCATGGTATGGCGAATTTCTCATATCTAGGATGGGACGCACGGGTACGTCAGCTTTGTGAATCTTCGGTAAACCGTACAGTCGAGGTATGTGCGTGCCAACCGGGCGGAGACGTTCTAAGTCATACTCGCTTACGCTACCGTCTTTTTGAAGTCTTTTCAGGCAATCAGTCAGCTGCCTTTCAACTGCATCAGTGTTATCTTTCTCCTTTTCGGTCTTGCTAAACTTGTCTTTGTCTGAGAGAATGAATTGCATTTTTGCAATGTAGTCTGTTCTATCCATTATAACAACGCCCGTTCCCTTATCTGGCCTTGTGATGAGTATATCTTTATTCTGCCGAAGAAGTTTCAATTTTTCCATGTGTGCCTTCGTTAGCAGACCCCGATGTTTCTGGCCACTGTTTAACTACTGATACGAACAGTTAACTAGAGTAGACTTAAAGTGCTGTAAACTCTCGGTCGAAAGTGGCTGAAGGTCATGCGTTTGATTAAGCAGATTCTCGAACTGTGTTTCTAGCTCTAGTTGGTTGGGTTTCTGACGGGAACAACAAAACTTAGGACCCAGTGATAAGGCTTCGAACGAAGTTTTATCAAGTGATAAGGAGGAATAGTTGTGTACGTACCGACTTGGGTCTTCAGGAAGCTTTGATTGTGGTCTGCATTCGTGTACGCTCCGAAGAAGAGAGGTCGTCTTTATTTCTCCCCGCTTCTCCCCGACAGATTGCACATTATTCTCGAATTCAGCGGCTAACCACCTCAACCGACTACCAGCTCGCCCTAACGCTGATCAAATGTTGGCCGCGTTTTGACCCCCCCCCCCCCC
>JAYGXS010000001.1:40211607-40238550 GCA_036362985.1 Ligula intestinalis | reverse complement strand
CTACTAACCCGCATCGTCCATTTACTTTATTACCCTATAAATGTAAAGGCCTGATGAGAATTATCGAAAACAAACGGATGTTTGCCAATTCATCTTCAGAAATTTTCAATGGGAATTTTCGCAAATTTAAGACAAACCCAAGCATCATGAATTAAAGGAATGTTTAAGGACAGTGAGAAAAACGCTGGTATAAAGAACGGCATCACAAGGAGGTCCTTAAAGCTGGCTATAGTCAAATTGTCAAGTATGCAGAGAAGGTAAGCGACCAAGCATTTCCCTTCTGCAGCAAGTACTAACAAGTCAACGAAGGTTACTCAAATGATTATATAACATCGACATTTGTACTGTTCCGAACATTCGCACGTAACACAAGGTTCGCAACTTCCTGCACAGCGGAAAATCTGCTATGATGACCGAACCATAACGGTTAACATAACTGTTAAACCTTCGCCAGCCAACTCTAGGAGTTTTGTCGTAATCATTTGTGGTAATCGCGCGGAGATGACATAGCGAAGAACGATGTACACATTAGCAAAATGCCTTTTTATTTTTTGCGAGAGGTATTTTGCCGATTCCTTGTATGTATTTTCTTGGGTCATGGTTCAGATGAACCTAATTAAGTACGCTTACATGTGTTCCAGAATGTTAAAACGACACAATTGTGTCGTGTTTGAAATGTTAACTTAAGTCAACAAAGCGCACGTGTGCTACAACCTAGTAACAATTGATTGGATAACAGAGTAGTTTCATTCAAAATAAAGGTAAAAAATATAAAAATCAAAGTATTTACCAAACCAGTTCATCAGAAAATATACAAAAACTACTAAAAAGAAAATCATTACGGCATTAAATATACATAAATCATACAGTATCGACACGTTGCAGAAAGCAATTTGAACCGTTTCTGGTAAAAACCCGACTACTGAACGATAGATCATGAACTGAGTTGTTTAATATTGAAAAAGAATCTTAAGAATATCATGTAATATTTATTTCTGTTAACATAAAGCACAAAAGACATACCGCATTCAAAATAAGCAAAGTTATTTTGTTAGGTATTTAATAAATTCAAACAAACGTTTTTCCGAACAATATTAAAACAATTTTCATTTAGCCGTTTTACTACAAAAAGGCGACCGTTTTGACGGACGTAGATAAACAGAATGAAATTTTTTATAATAATTTTCGTGAATTGCCACCTGTCGTCTTTGAACGCAATTTTTCCGCTTAATGATAACGTGTTTGAAGGAGTGTTTTCTTTTCTTCTTTCATTAATCTCGCAAAAATTTCATAGGGTGGTGAGCACAGCTCAAAAGCTTACCCTGTTTGAACATTAATTCACGATCGCTTTGATGTTCAAATGGTTATTTTGCAAGGGAAATTATGCATTCATCTGCGCTCTCTATAAAAGGTTATTAAGGATGTAAGCCATTTATATACAGTTCAACCATCGATTTCGTAGTTGTTCACAACGAGCTACAGCAAACTGGAGGCAGATGCGATGACTCGCCTGGATTAATGGGGAAATAGTCATTTTGACTATGGCCCACCCTCTCCCTACTACTGCACATGTACCCGGTGTCAAGACAAAGTCAAGTATGCCGGCGACGGGAATGCAGGAAAGTTGCGAGTCCAGTTCTACAATGCGTCCCATGACAACACCTTGCTAGTCTCTCGCTGACGTGGGGGGTTGCCATAACGGCCATATTAAGAAAGAGACGTTGCAGCCTGACAATCATTCCGTTAATTAAACCCTCAACACAACAAGACACAATGGTCTGACTGCGCAGCCTAAATTATCTTTTCGTGAAATGTTAAGGCTAATACGGTTAACATTAACAGCTGCAATCTTCCATGTTTAGATCCTTAGGGGGCAGCCTAAGTCTGGAAAAGTTCGGAGTAGTACGAAGAGTGCATTTTGTGCATACAGAAAGGAGAATAGTAAGAAGGAAGTTTGACTTGCTGAACCCGCACCAAGGTCAACAATTACCAGCCCGTCAGCCTTACTTGCATTGCTGTAAGGTGTTGGAACGATAATTAAGGAGACGACAATGAAGTTCTTGGAGGAGAACAGCCTACTGTCATGGCTGCAACAAGACTTCAGAAAGAACCATTCTTGCCTTTCCAGCCTTTTACTCTCCACTGAGCAGTAGACTCGCGCACTGGATGAAGATGGTAAGGTTGACGTCATCTACACGGACTTCAAGAAAGCATTCGACAGCGTCCCACATAAGTGTCTTATGTTTAAATTGTCAGAAATCGGCATAAGAGTAAACCTGCGGGCATGTATCACAGATTTTCTCACAGGGCGATCGCAAACTGTGTGTATCGGTGACTCAAAGTCAAACCTTACATTTGTGCTGAGTGGCGTCCCCTAACGCTCTGTCTTAGGGCCACTGCTCTTCCTTATCTATATCAATGACTGTGCAAACGACCTGGGTTGCAGCGCTATCATCTTTGCCGACGACGTCAAACTCTGGAGAGCCATCAGGTCTGACGCCGATAGGAAAGCGCTTCAAGAGAGTCTCAATCGACTTAGCTGCTGGTCTGCTCGTTGGCTTTTAAACTTCAACATAAGTAAGTGTGTGGTTTTAAGACTCCGTAGATAGACCTTATGCTACTCGTAATTCCTCCAGGATTATTGCACCCCCTTTAAGCTCCACTTCGAAACATTCTCAATTCTTTGCCTCCAAATATGCCTTCCTCTGGAATAATATTCCCCTCAAAATTAGGCTGTCGTCGAACTTAGCAGTTTTTAAAGTCAAATTACGCAAACACTTAACTTCGGAAGATATAAAGTCCATGCTATCCGTCACCTTCCCAAACACACAACTTTTGGACTTTGAAAAAGGTCCCCCTGGTATCTGAGGTGGTTATGTTTAGATAAAAAATTTTTCATACATGTCTATTTCTTCCTCTTTTGAGTGATATTTGCGACGATGTTTCGTCCACTTCTCTGTCCAGTCATCATTGCCATTTTCTCCATTCTCCGTTTCACAACCCTGACGATATGCTCAATGGTCTTTAGTCATGCTCATGGCGGTTCTGCTATTTTCGTCATGTCGTCGCTTAACTCCGCAGTCTACAAGGTCACATCTCGGACGTTTCGTTGATGATCAGGTGACCTCTTCCGTTCACTCTCTTGTCGACCCGGTTGTCCGCGATGGCCTCCTCCGGTCTCATCTCCCTGATGGCTGATCATGAAGCCAGTTGGGTGGTGTTACATTGGTGAACGACAGCCTCTGCTGTAATATGATTTCTCCAATTACAAGAAGTGTTTCAAACACTCATACGTTCTCATCAACAGTCCAGTCTCATTTGCACTACAATCAATCCTTTCAACCAACCCCCTTAATTTTGTTGAAGCAGCTTTTTCTCCTACGTTTTGTTTTTTTTAAGCGGGGGTTCACTGAACTCTGCCCCAGGTTAAATGGTAGGAGTTTTTTTCACTGCTTCCTCCTTAGTTCACCATGCGTTGACTACTATATTAAAACTACGATATGCTGGTGAATATGAATTAATCTACCAACACTACTAAACGCTCCCGCTGTCTATGTGGTTGTTTCATGGAGAGCAGCATTCATCAACTTTGCATTTATTTTTCCTCAGCACTTAGTTTGCAATGACGAGGCCCTCCAGGCCTAAAATATAAAATTTATTTATTTATTTATTTAGAAGTACTGATGAGGAGAACGATTCCTTCCAATACCTCCTCGATGGGCACCCGCTTTCAAATGTGAATGAAAAAAGACCTCGGTGTTCTAATAAATTCCTCACTGAGTGTGTAAAGGCAGCTAAACGCGCGACACAGGTGCTGTTTGTGATTAGCCGGGGATTCGTCAACATTGACAAGGAGCTCTTCAGGAAAACCTACGGAGCCTTTGTTCGGTCCCACTTGGAGTATGTTGTCCAGGCCTGGCGTCCATGGTTCAAGAAGAATTACCTGCACCTGCAACGAGTGCAGGCGAGGGCTACGAAGCTGGTCAAGAATCTTGGTCATCTGCCTTATGAAGATAGACTGACTGATAGACTCCGCAGTCTACAAGGTCACAACTCGGACGTTTCGTTGATGATCAGGTGACCTCTGCCGTTCCCTCATCTTCCTGACTCTGTTGTCCGCGATGGTCTCCTCCGGTCTCATCTCCCTGATGGTTGATCATGAAGCCAGTCGGGCGGTGTAACAATGGTGAAAAACAGCCTCTGCTATTATATGATGTCTCCAATCACAAGAAGCGTTTCCCACCCTCATTCGTTCTCATCAACAGTCCTGTCTCATTTGCACTACAATCAATCCTCTCAACCAAACCCCTTAACTTTTTTGAAGCAGTTTTTTTCTCCTGCGTTTTGTTTTTTTTAAGCAGGGGTTCGCTGAACTCCGCCCCAGCTTAAATGGTAGGAGTTTTTTTTCACTGCTTCCTTCTTAGTTCACCATGCGTTGACTACTATTTTAAAATGACGATATGACGAATTTATCTACCAACACTACTAAACGCTCCCGCTGTCTATGTGGTTGTTTCATGGAGAGCAGCATTTATCAACTGGGTATTTATTTTTCCACAGCACTAACTTAGCAATGACGAGGCCCTCCGGGCCTAAAATATAAAATTTATTTATTTATTTATTTATTTATGAACTTGATCTTTTCCTTCTAAAGTATAGGCAACTCCGCGGGGACCTCATACAAACCTACCGTATTGTTAGAGGCCAAGACTGCGCTCTAGAATTTGATGATTTCTTCGAATTGGCTCGGACTGACCATCTGCGGGGTCATCCCTTTAAACTACAGAGGAAACCGGCCCGTATCGACGTTCGACGAAGCGCCTTCTCTCAGAGGGTCATTGGATCATGGAACGGACTCCCGGAAGATGTGGTCCCCTCAGATACTGTTGACATTTTTAAACACAAACTTGATTCTCAGTAGCTGAGAAACTGTGGCAGATATAATGAAAAAAGTGTCAGTAGCAACACCTTGCAACTGGCTCACACTTATCGCTGATGTTAAGCCTACATTTGTACATTTGTATTATGTACTATTGTTACGATGGACCTATTATGCAATTTTTGGTTATGAATAGGGACCTCATGGGCGAAAGCCTTATTCCCTTAATAAAGTGACTTAAAGTGACTTAAAGAGTGCATCCGTTCTTAAGTCGATTCGGGTCCTGAGTGTGATCCAGCGGCAGTATTTTCGGTGGCCCCCTTAGGTTTTCTTCTTGTCAGCAAGCCTTGATTTTAATTGGTCACACCGCGACATCGCGTGTTAGGTGGTCACGACGGGAGAAACCAGCTTCGTGTATTCTCTAGCAGTGAGGGCCACACAACCGTTTTCGCATGGTCTGACGCACGCGGAAGAACTGCTTTCGCAGTGAACACTACAATCCCATCAGTTGGCCATCCCCGAATTACCGACATTTAACGCACCTTAATAGCTTTAAGAGTGTTATTTTTTATAGTGAGGAAAGGAATGTCCTGAGAGTCGGCCTCGCTCCCTCCCACCATGAGTACCAAGCAACGGACCAGTTGATCGGTCACCTGAAAGGCAATGGGCGCAGTGGACTACAGGCCTGCAAACCCGTCTGCTCGCTCTACAGTAGGCCCTGACCCCCTTGACGCGCACATCAGGATTCGTACAATTTGGGATTAGAAGGAGCCGTCGCCTTCGGACTCCCAGTCCACCCTTTGTCCACTTCACATACATCACACACCGGACTGATGGTGTGTCTATTAAATGCATCCGTTGGTAGCGCTTAAAAGCAAACAGGTTGCAGGGGACCGTCGTACAGCAGGTAGAACAAGAGAAAAAACAAGAAATCTTGTTTTTTGAATGCTGAAAGCTTTTGGTGGAGGGGCTTGCAATGCTGTCAATAGCTAAGACGAACATGCGATTTTCGGCAGTTATGACTGTAGCATCTCTTTTAGAACCAAAAATACAACCTTTCTTCGTGTGTACAATATAAAGAAACGAACTTGGCTATCTAATGCGTACAAAGGTTGATAGTTTTGCCCGATGTCCCAAACAAATCAGTTTACATCAGTTTTATTAAAAGGAAATGTAGGTAAATTTCGTTGAGCTCTTTATTGGTAACAAAATGGCTCCGAAATGAATGGATAAAATTTTGAAAAAAAGGTCAGTTACATGCTTGCAAGCGCAAATCGAGCAGCAGTTGCTCAGTCTCAATAGTAATAGCACATTGCTACTAGTAGAATAATACCTGTGTGCAACTGTTCGCCACTTACGTGATCGTGTTCTTGGTGAATATATAAATATATAAATAATTTGTATATTTAAGGCCCAAGGGGCCCTGTCGTTACAAACTTAGCGCTATCGTGAAAATAAAAATAACGATGATAAACAGTGAACTCTTATAAAATAATTGTCATCGGCAGTAAAACACTCCTAAATCGGTGGATGAGTTCAGCGGGCCACCGAGTTCCAAAAAACTGTAGGGGAAAAACTGCCTTAATAGGTAACAGGGTTTGATGTGGTTAGTTTGGGACCTGATATTGAGGGTTCGGGACGTTTATGGTCATGGGAAAAAATAATATATCGTTGAGTTAAGAATGGGTCATCCGGGAAAACACAAGGCAGTAGAAGTCAAGGCAACATCATCCAGTTGCGACCCACCAGATTCCAGAGCCGATATCGAAGACCCCAGTGAAGGTTGCAAAAACGGAAAAGAGTACGCAGCCCTTGGAATTGATGCTTGATTCTGCAGAGGGAAATGCTAACATATTTAGAAACCCTTTTAGTATCCTGGGAAGAGCTTCAAATGCCAGGAGGACCCTTTTCAAAATCTACAACTTGCGTGTTTGGAAAGGAAACAGACAGTAAAGACTTTATTTCCTCTAAATTTAAATGCTTGCGTTATTTGCCTTTAGAAATCGATAGTGTAGAAGACAGTCTAATATCGAGTGGAAGATTTTTCCAAATAAAAGCATATTTTGAGGTTAAAAAGCGAGAACGGTTAGATGTGGAGTTACGGGGTGGTAAAATTATCATGGAAGTGTTACGCGTGGCGTAAGGTCGGTCTACCGGAAGGAGACTGTTAATTTGTGGGAGATAAGGACTATTGTTAACGCGAAACAGAAAGCATATACCAGCTTCGAGTCTCCTTACCCAAAGAAATTGAATGTTTGCTAATTAAAATCTATCTGTAGAACACATACCAGACCCAGAAACAGAAAATATTTTACGAGTGAAAACTCGCTGAAAGCTTTTTAAACTTACTACGGTCATGCGAAGTCATGAGACCAAAAAGTGGACAACAGTATTCTAGTAAAGGGAGAACAAACATGTGGTATAGCTTTAACTTCAATTCTGGAAGGAAAAAATTATGCGACCTAAACCCATATATCTGTGCGGCCTTGGCAGAAATTCGATCTGCATGAGATGATAATGCAAGCTTATTCGTGTAAGTACGACTCAAATCCTTTATCGTAAATCCTTCTAACAGTGGACTATTTTGGAAGATAATGAGTCCAGGAAGCCTTGCGGGACCAAATCTCATGAAACAACATTTTGATGGAGAAAACTCCATCTGCCATGTAGTGCTCTAACTTGAGACAGTACGCAAGTCTGCGTTAACTTTATCAACACACGAACTGGCCCTGTCCTTAGAAAATGAGTAAATACACTTAAGGTCATCAGCATATATGAAATTTTCCGAATTATTTAGCACTGTTGAAATTTCACTGATGTAAGGCGTTAGATGCATGCGCAGTTTGCTCTTAAATGAATTAACACAGGTCAAGAGGACAACCTCTTCAGACAGGGAGTTCCACGCTGCCACGACTCCTTTTTGTAGAAGAGCAATCGTCCGCCGATGCTTGCTATGCCAGGATGTAATTTTAAGGTATAACCGGGTCAAGTTGGCGTGTTAGCCTGCGTAAAAATAGCATCAGGAACAAAGCAGCAATCCAAGCCATTAACAATACGGAAGTTTAGCGTTAGAGCCCCTCGTAGTGACCTGTAAGAAAGGGAAAGTATGTTGGGAGTTAACAGTCTGCTTTCAAGGTGCAGTGTTCCCAGGCCTGTGATCATTTTTATCGCTCGCCTCTGGACCCTCTCTAAGACGGTACAGTCTTTGACAGCCTAAGGTCTCCATGCCTGCGTGGCGAATTCTATGTGCAGCGGAACGAGTTTTCCAAATATTTTGCAAAGGATATCTTTTTCAAATCGCAAATAGGTTCGTCTAATCAGTTGCAATATTAATCTGGCTGGTTTCGCCACCTTCGTGCATTTCAGCATTTTTTGAGTAAGAAGTGATTTATGCACCCAAATCCTTCTAACTGTTAACTTGTTGCAGCAGTGTGCTGCTTAAGAATTTAACGTTCGGGCTGAATGCTCTACAACTGTCAATTTTCGAAAAGTTACATGTATTTACATTGAAGGAGCATAAGCCAATGCCTTTAACCCTCCTCCAACCTGTCCAAGTTAGCTCTCAGCTGGTTTTCATCTGCCGTATTTTGGACAAACTTTCGTAATATTATGTCAGTGTGACATCATAGTCTAGGTCCTTGACACAGTCATTCATGATAAAATGGATAATGTGGGACCTTACACTGAACGTCGTGAGAGAACAGGCACTACAGGTACCCCTAAGTACTGCTGGTGCCAAACTTTTACTCTTTGGGGCAGTCCAGTCTAAAGGATTCGTATTTCTGTTTATAAGGACATCTAAAAGGAGAAGAAAGATGCATAATTCTGATGTAGTATTTTTTAACTAGTACGGTTTTTATACGCAGCCCAAGGAAAGTGTCCTCAAACCTGGCATCCTGGTATGTCAGAATTATCATAGGATTCTGTCAAAGGAAAAAACCACTCTAGTAACCATTTCTTATCGAAAGGCGTGTCTTAATATCAGCTAATTTTTCATGAGATCGGCCTCTGACTCTATCTTTCTTTCCCAGCAAATCATTATCCTGCACTCGAATTGACCAGTCTCAAGAGCTTCTTCCCCCAGTGATTCGGAATTTTTCCTGCCCGGTTCACTATTTGCTACGCAAACTTGCATTTTTTGAGTAAAATCTTTTCAAATCTCTTCCTTCATACATCCAATGTCTGACACGCGCGACGTGACACTGCGCTAGCGGGCCAGAAACTTGCGTTAATTTTATTAATTTATTTCTTCTGTCGTCTGGGAACTACGGCAGTTGCCATCGTAAAACGGCTGTAAACATTACGCTGTACAGGATTTCAATCACCAAAACTATCATATCATGTCTTATGTTTCCGGTATCAGCGTACTATTGTGTACCGAAGTGGGTAAGCTTGTTTCAAACCAGATGTTCTGCATTATTTATTTGAGAATTGATCAGAATTTGACACAACATTTAGTAGTTTTCCCTCGCTCCCATGATGCTATGTTATTTTTCCTCAAAAAAGGGAGCGTTACAAACCCTACACATCACAATCCCATTTCAATGCATTATATCCTACCACATCAATCTAACTACCAATATAAGCAGTCGTTTTCTCCTATATTTTTTGGAAATCGGTGGCTTGTTGAACTCTGTCACCGTTTTCTTTTAAAGGAGGTTTTTAATGCCTCTTCCTCAGTGCACCATATTAAGCTAATATTGTTGACTATTATTAATGAAAGGGTCCGTTGTTAATCAGATTTGTATAACATACTGTTCCTGTTATTACACAGTTGCTTAGGCGAAGCTGTGCTCACCAACTTTGTACTTATTTTTACCACAGCAACTACAGAAACCTGGCTGTCACAGAGCATCAGTGATTCAGAAGTGGCGCTATGCAGATACCAACTATTAAGACGAGACCGAGTTGAACACCAGGGTGGAGGAATTGCTATGTATGTAAAAAACAAATTTAGTGTGTGCGAGAAGCCTGAAAGGATTACTCATGGTAAAGAGGTTATTTGGCTGATAAATTAAGGCACTGGGGTCGCAGCCCCTGGAAGCCGTGACTGTCTACCGACCACCGCGGACAAACAGCGATGCAGATGCGCGTTTACTGGTGTGCATAAAGGAGATAGGAAGTCGACCTGATGTTGTACTCATGGGTGACTTCAATGCGACCTCGCAGATATTAGCTCAATTAACAATTTTCTTGACTCATTAGATTGGCAGAGCCTCTCTTCCATTAAGGACGCTGCATATCTTTCTGAACTCATGTCAGTCGTTGCTAATAAAATGCTGGAATTTGTGCCCACTAAAATTGTGAAACCCTACGCACCAGAATCGACCGTCCCTCAGTTTCTTTTGCCCAGACTAAAGAAATTGAGGAGGCAGTTGAAAGATAGATCTACAAGTTCGCTGTCTGTGCATCTAAGGATCGCAGAGATCTTTGAATTAGCGTCAAAGATTCGTCTTGCACGTGACCAGCACAGGTAATCTTGCGCCCTGAGCGAGTCAAACTCTGCAAAATCGGTTGCAAAACTGTT
The DNA here is from genome assembly GCA_036362985.1 of Ligula intestinalis. NCBI lineage: Eukaryota > Metazoa > Platyhelminthes > Cestoda > Diphyllobothriidea > Diphyllobothriidae > Ligula > Ligula intestinalis. Next base: position 40,228,144 of record JAYGXS010000001.1, on the reverse strand, counting down.
TCGTCGTAGGGCCTCCGCAAAACGAGGAATTGAAATACCTCCATTGCTTAATGAAAACAAAAAAAATTGTACTAGATGAGTCTGATAAGGCTGAATTATTCAATGCTTTCTTTGCGAAGCATTTTACGACAGAATCCGAACCGGTCCCGTCGTTTCAACTATACTCAGACAATACTCTCGGAAACATTGATTTCTCCATAGAATTAATTCGTAAGCAGATAATTTGTCTAAAAAACTCACACTCTTCCGGAACTGATGGTATCCCCAATTCAGTTACCAAAAGAGTGTCGACCTTTCCCAAATTACTTAGCCATATATTTTCAGTCGATCTCCTAAATGGTTACTTTCCTGACACTTGGAAGACATCAATTATTCTTCCAGTCTTTAAATCAGGATCTCGTTCAGACATAAATAACTACCGCGGTGTTCATAAAACCCCGGCCCTAGCTAAACTTCTGGAGAAGATAATTTTTAATCAAATTCTCGATTTTTGCCTAAAAAATAAGCTTTTAAGTGACTCGCAGCATGGTTTTCTACCCGGAAGATCATGCGAGACGTGTCACTTAGCTTTTCTTAACCACGTCACTTCCCTCCGTAACGAGCAGCAATCCGTGGTTGTTATCTACTTTGACCTGAGCAAAGCCTTCGACAAGGTACCGCACAGACGGCTTCTAGTAAAATTGGAAGCCATCGGCATCCGTGCCCCTCTCCTCGACTTCATCGGTTCCTACTTGTCTAACCGCAGCCAGAAGGTCCTAGTAGGTAATAGTTACTCCACTCCTCAGCTGATCACGAGTGGCGTTTTTCAAGGCACTGTCTTGGGTCCTTTACTCTTCATTCTATACATAAACGAAATTTCGAATGTTCTAAAAAATTCACACAATCTCATTTATGCAGACGACCTCAAATGCATATACTCGTTTTCTAAGGACACGGCAAGTATATGCGTTGATAAAATAAATGCGGACCTACTTACACTCTCACGTTGGAGTGCTACCTGGCAGATGGAATTCTCTCCATCCAAGTGTAGTTTCATGTGTTTTGGTCCCGCCAAGCTTCCTCGTCCCCTAGTCTTTCAAAATACTCCACTTTTAGAACGATCCACTATAAAAGACTTAGGTCTAAGCTACACAAATAAACTAGCATTGTCGCCTCATGCAGATCGAATATCTACGAAGGCTGCACATATATGTGGTTTTATATCACACAATTTCTTCCTGCTGGAAATAAAGTTAAAACTTTATCGCATGTATGTTCTGCCCATCCTAGAATACTGCTGTCCCCTCTTTGGTCTAATGAATGCTTCGGACCGCAGTAAGATTGAAAACGTACAGAGGGTATTTACTCGCAAAACATTCGCTCTTCCTCGATCCACGCTTTCTTATACGGAGAGATGTCAGTTAGCGAACATGACATTTCTTTGGGTCAGAAGACTCGAAGCGGGCCTCTGTTTCCTCTTTCGCGTTAACTCTACCCCTAACCTTCCACGAATCAACGCTCTCATTCCCGCAGATAGACCTTATGCCACCCGTAATTCCTCCAGGATAATCGCATCCCCCTTAAGCTACACTTCGAACCATTCTCACTTCTTTGCCTCCAAATATGCCTTCCTCTGCAATAATATTCCCCTCGAAATTAGGCTGTCGTCGAACTTAACAGTTTTTAAAGTCAAATTACGCAAACACTTAACTTCGGAAGATATAAAGTCCTTCCCAAACACACAACTTTTGGACTTTGAAAAGGGTCCCCCTGGTATCTGAGGTGGTTATGTTTAGATAAATTTTTTTTCATACATGTCTATTTCTTCCTCTTTTGAGTGATATTTGCAACGATGTTTCGTCCACTTCTCTGTCCAGTCATCATTGCCATTTTCTCCATTCTCCGTTTCACAACCCTGACGATATGCTCAATGGTCTTTAGTCATGCTCATGGCGGTTCTGCTATTTTCGTCATGTCGTCGCTTAACTCCGCAGTCTACAAGGTCACATCTCGGACGTTTCGTTGATGATCAGGTGACCTCTTCCGTTCACTCTCTTGTCGACCCGGTTGTCCGCGATGGCCTCCTCCGGTCTCACCTCCCTGATGGTTGATCATGAAGCCAGTCGGGCGGTGTAACAATGGTGAAAGACAGCCTCTGCTATTATATGATTTCTCCAATTACAAGAAGCGTTACCCACCCTCATTCGTTCTCATCAACAGTCCTGTCTCATTTGCACTACAATCAATCCTCTCAACCAAACCCCCTTAACTTTTTTGAAGCAGTTTTTTTCTACTAAGTTTTGTTTTTTTTAAGCAGGGGTTCGCTGAACTCCGCCCCAGCTTAAATGGTAGGAGTTTTTTTTCACTGCTTCCTTCTTAGTTCACCATGCGTTGACTACTATTTTAAAATGACGATATGATGGTGAATATGAATTAATCTACCAACACTACTAATCGCTCCCGCTGTCTATGTGGTTGTTTCATGGAGAGCAGCATTTATCAACTGTGTATTTATTTTTCCACAGCACTAACTTAGCAATGACGAGGCCCTCTGGGCCTAAAATATAAAATTTATTTATTTATTTATTTATATGTTGGAACAATTTGCGGGCCAATTGTTCTAAAAACGCATTTGATCACCATCTGCTAAAAGCACTATAGACGAGGTAGGCTGCCTACCTCCACTAGGTCGAAGTGATCATGCCGTACTTTTATGGTCTTTACTCGTTACCCCCTACAGTAGACGAACCAAGGATGAATATATGGCGAGGCGACTTCTCACAAATGAGAGTAGAGGCATCACAAATGGACTGGGGTCTTCTTTATTCTGGGGATGTCACTGAGGACTGGAATACACTTAAGGAGTGGTTCTTGCAGCTAATGCGCAGTCCTTGTCCACTTTCAGTGCCCAAGGTATCTAGCTGACCTCCATGGCTGAACAGAGCTATCAAAAGAGAGATCAATAAAAAAGCTTTGGAAGAAGTTTTGCAACACAAGCCGCAACGAAGATTTTGAACAGTACAAAATCCAGCGGAACAAGGTAAAAAATGGTTTTCAAAGCATGACGGGACTTTGAGAACGATTTACTTCGTCGAGCTGTCAATAATCCAAAGTTGCTATACAGTTATTTACGGAAAAGCACACGTAACAGGAACCCGATTCCTGTTATGCAAACTGATGATGGTCACGAAATCTCCGACTGTTAAAACAAAGCAGAACATTTTGCTGAATTCTTTCAGACTGTTTTCACCATAGAACCTCCCTTCGTCGCAACCGTTGACGAGGTCGTGGAAGCACCAAATATTGGGGATATTTTGTTTGAAAAAGAGACGATTTTTCAAGAACCAAAAAGCTTGAAGGAATGTAAATCTCCGGGTCCAGATGAAATTCCTGCCAAATTGCTCAAGGAACTTGCTAGAGAGCTAGCTAAACCCCTTTCACTAGTGTGCCAGAAATCGTTTGATACTGGAATATTTCCTCCGGGCTGGAAATAAGTGCACATTACACCGCTTTACAAAAGCGGTGGTCATGCATCTGCGAATAACTACAGACCCGTGAGTCTGACCTCCATATGCTGCAAAGTAATGGAGAAGATCATCCAGAACCAATTGATGATATATTGTGAAACTCACAATATATTGTCGAATGCGCAATTTGGATTCCGTAGGGAAAGGTCATGTGTAACAAACTTGCTTTATACGATGCAAAGCTGGACAAGGGCAATGGATGCAAACGAAACTGTGCATGCAGCCTTCATTGATTTCCGGAAGGCCTTTGACAGTGTTCCACACCAACGTCTGATGCATAAGTTGAGACTGATGGGTATCGGAGGCAGACTTCTTACGTGGATTGAGAATTTCATATCTGTTCGTTCCCAAAAGGTGTGTGTAGGACGACACCAATCAAGGCTGACAGTCATCGAGAGTGGATTACCTCAAGGTTCAGTACTCGGACCCACCCTCTTTCTCTTGTTCGCTAATGATTGTGTACAGGAATTGGACTGCGAGTGTGCCATGTTTGCAGATGATGTAAAAATATGGAGGGTCATCAGGTGTGCTGCCGATGAAGATAACTTCCAATTAAATCTTTGTCGATTAAACGATTGGTCGCATAGATGGCTGCTGCCCTTCAATTCTAACAAATGCACTCTGCTGCGCCTGGGAAATCGAAATGCGGTGCCTTATGCGCGACCCTATCATCTGAACGGAATCCTTCTGCAAGAAACAGAAATACATAAGGATCTCGGCATCTGGATGACAGAAAATCTCAAACCTTCTACACAATGTTGTTAGGCGGCTAAAACTACATCTTCAATGTTGTACGCCATCAAGCAGGCATTTATGGTTTTTGATGAAGACTGTTTCTCGAAAATCTTCGGTGCCTTCATAAGGCCACATCTTGAATACGCGATTCAAGCCTGGAGGCAGTCGATGCAGCAAGATTATAACGTACTTGAGAGGGTGCAGCGGCGAGCAACAAAAGTAGTAAGAGGCCAAGGTTCACTACCATATGAGATCCGCCTAAATAACTTTCATCTCTATCCTTTGAGTTATAGGCAGTTACGCGGAGATTTGATACAAGCCTTCCGTATCGTGCGTGGCTTTGACTGCGCTCTCATGTGTGACGACTTCTTCCAACTGCCACTACAACTTATCTCCGGGGGAATCCTTTCAAACTGTATGTGCCCCAAGGACGATTGGATGTACGGAAGAATTTTTTCTCGAATCGTGTCGTGGACCCGTGGAATAACCTTCCCGAGGCGATTGTTATGTCCCAATCTGTGGAGATATTCAAACACCGACTTGATATACAAATGCTACAACACAAAATGAACTATGTGACAAATTAACCTTAAAACACCTCTGCACCATGTGACTGTCTATATTTTCCTGACTGAAAACTTGTTAAAATTGTTTTATAATTCTTAAGATTTTGGTGTGACAAATAGGGAGTTCAAAGGCGCAAGCCTATTTTTCCCTCAAATATACTGACTGACTGACTCTCCCGCCAGCACCAGCCACGTCTGATCGCGCCTAGCCACCCGTGTCAAAACGGCGTGATGGCGTGGAAATCTGGCGTGGTATACAGGCCTATAACGCCATTTGGCCACGCCATCGTTAAATTTTTTGATAGGGCTTTACCATATTTAGGTTCCATAGCCGCTAGTAGACCTTGCTGCTGTCGGTTATCGTAGTACGTGTAGCGTATCCAAGCCCCCTTAGCGTTAACTGCAGTACTCGGAAGGCCAACATGTTTGATAACCGCTTACTTACTAATTTTAAATAGGGTAGATTTACGGCAATCTTCCAATTTTGCGCGCCAGCCGTTGGTACAGTGATGTTTGGTGATGACACTGCACTGCGGAGGGGTCCTCAGAAGGCCAACATATACAATAACCACTTAAGTTAGCTTAAATGACAAACTGACTTTTCAAAGTAACCATGAGAATAACCGCTTACTGAATAATTTTAAGTAGGGTGCATCTCCACAATGTTCGAATTCCTTTCTCGCCGACCGTTAATCTAGTTGTGGTTGGTGGGGCTACCTCTGTGACCTCACCGACATATACGGGCTCGCAGTTGGTCCAGTAGGAGTTAGTTATGATATTAAAATTTACCTCAGTGACCTCGTTTACGTTTAGCTAATACCCTTCCCCCAACTTACACGCGTAACTTTCTTAATTAACATGATTATTGTGCATTGATTTGTTCCCGAATATGCTTCACCCTTTCTAATCCCCCACTTTTCTACCCCCACAACCAGGAGCCATAATGGAGTGGAGCGTGCTTCGCGTGCACTGTATGGACCTCACGATAGATCCTTACCAGAATGTCAACTTAGGGCATTATTTCAGGCGTATTTGTAAAAAGTACTCCTAAAGTTCACGGGCGATGGTTGTATGCTCAGGAGAGTCAACGTTCTTGACCAAAGATTGACCACATTGTACTTCATTGACTAAGTTCCTCGAAATAAACATGCGGTTTTACCTAAACAGCGTCTTAACGTGCATGTGTCTGTTTATAAAGAAACTTGGATAGCGATCCATAGAGGAGCCGTCTTCGGGTTGGTATTGATAATAACCGCTTACTTAAAAATTGTAGTAGGTCGAATTTCCACCTATCAAAATGTGTCTTTCATTATGCTAACCAATAGGCGTTGTTTTAATGTACTTATTGGTCTGCAGGCATCCTCTGCTGAGCAATAGTTCAAGTTGGCCGATTTCATTCTTTAATCATGCTTTTGACGACAGAGAGAAACCAACCCACCCGTGCCTGTTCCCGCCCCCGACTCTATTCAGGAGCAGACCCCATCAACTAGTGTGCCGAAGCGCATGAACACCCCGGTTGTTGCTGCAGCTCCCACATCTATGTCGGTGAAACGACCAACTGCTGAAGTGAGACAACGTGACAGGTGTCTGATCATGTTCAACGTTCCTGAAGCGACAGAAGGCGATGCCACCTCTCGATTAAACTTTGACAAAGCTGCGATCGATCCCATTTTGCAATGGCTGTTAGAGAATGCTGGTGAGGAAATCGCGGTAAACCAAATGATTCGACTCGGTGCCAAATCAGAAAGCCGCCCACGTCCGCTAAAGCTCATATTCGAGTCATCTGTGATTGCTAAAAAATGGCTGTCAAGATGTTATAAGCTCAAGGGCCTACCAGTATCAGTAAAACCCGACCTCTCACCCGAAGAACGGGAAAAACGCCACACGGCCGTCCAAGAGCTAAAGCGTCGGACACTCACCGGTGAAACGGACCTGATAATCCGAAATTTTCGGGTTATGAGGAGACGCCGTCTCCTCACTGCACCATTGATCGTGAGGTTGTTAGACAACTCAGTCGAACAGCCTCCCCAATCGGTTTAATTAATGCCAGAAGCTTGCTTCCCAAACTCGCCGAGCTCTCCCATTGGGTTAACAACCAAAAGCCGTTCTTCTTTGGAATCACGGAAACTTGGCTCCATCCTGATATTGGTGACGCTGAAGTTCACATTCCTGGCTACAACGTTTACCTAACTGATAGAGCCGGTCCTGCGTATGGGGGGGTCGCATTGTACGTGAGACAGGACCTCCAAAGCAAGGTTATCCGAAGCCTTGGAGGTGAAGGCCTCGTTGAACAACTCTGGGTGTCAGTCTCCAGCTCCCGCGAATCACTTGTAATGGTGGGTGTCGTGTACAGGAGTCCTAGCACTACGTCTCTGGCCTGGCTCGACACGTTCGCTGAATACGCATCATATTCTCATGTTTGTATTTTGGGCGACTTTAACCTTCCTTCGGTTAATTGGTCTACGGCACCCCCAGTATCCACATCTCCAAACTGTCTTAACAACGCTTTTCTGGATGTTGTTTCGGTCAATGGTCTTGTGCAACATGTACTGTCGCCTACGCGGATATCAGCTTCCTCGTCGTCGTGTTTAGATTTAATTTTAACCAACCAGCATGATGCAATTTCGAATGTCACCATCTCGAACCCACTGGCCACTGGTGATCATTGCATCGTTTCCGCGCACTATCTGCTTTCACGACCAACAGTTAGACCCCGAAGACCACCACGGCCAAATGTTTGGCGTACGGACTTTAACGGCATGCGTCAAGCTGCTCCACTTTTACTATGGGAGGTGCCTACCGATGCCTCTGTAGAGGAAAAATGGGCACTGTTGAAATCTAACATTACTGCACTTGTCGCGGAATTTACTCCAATGTCTGTCCCTGGCTCGTCCCGGTTATTTCCACCCTGGATCGGCCGAACAGCTCAAGGGTTATTGCGAAGGCGCGACCGAGCGTGGAAAGCGTTTCGTTTACTCGGAACGCAATCTGCATTTGATCGCTATAAACGAGTGCGTAATGAATGCCATGCCGTTATAAGGCAAGGTAAAAGGGATTACGAAGATGCCCTACTGGAAGTCTCCGTCTCTCAGCCAAAGCGGTTCCACGCCTATATCAACCGTCGTCGCAGAGCTCAACCTGGAATCCCAGAGCTAATTGCAGCGGATGGTCAGCGCATGCTATCGGACGGAGAGAAAGCGCAGGCCTTGGCATCACAATACCGGGGTGTATATGCTAACCAGCAGCGAACAATAACACCAGTGTCCCTCCCATCTCAGACCCCTGATATTTTAACAGACATCGAGTTTTCGGTCGAAAAGGTTATCCGCATTTTGACTGCACTTAAATCCTCGACCTCACCTGGACCCGACAATTTGCACCCACTTATACTGAAGCATCTGGCAGATATCATTGCTCCACTTCTTATGGATATTTTTCAAACGTCCATCAGTACGAGCACTCTTCCTCAAGATTGGAAGTTTGGTGTCGTGAAGCCGTTTTATAAATCCGGTGATAAATCGCTTCCCTCCAATTAAAGGCCAGTTACTCTCACCTCGGTTTTAGTGAAGGTTCTCGAAACTTTCATAAAACAAGAGATTGACAATTTCCTGGACCAAACGAACGGTTGGATTCAAGAGCAACACGGTTTCACGCGCGGAAAATCTTGTGTCACAAACCTGTTAATTGCCCGTGAGTCTTGGGCCGAATCGAAAGATAGGGGTTCCCCAACGCATGTGGTATTTATCGACTTCAGTAAAGCGTTTGACCGGGTTTCTCACCAACTGATCGTAAACAAGTTAGCAGCCCTTGGTATTGGTGGCAACATTCTGAACTGGATCCGGTCATATTTGAGTGATAGGACTTGGAGCGTCAGTGTCGGAGGTGTATTGTCTCCTGCTGAGGTTGCATCATCTGGGGTTCCTCAAGGATCCATTCTTGGCCCCACCTTGTTCTCCATCTACGTTCAGGATCTGAAACAATGCCTTTCCTCTCCGTTCGTATTGTATGCCGATGACCTGAAAATATGGCGTGATGTCACAGGTGCCAACGACATGATCGCCCTGCAACAGGACCTTATCCAGTTAGCCTCTTGGGCTTCAAGCAACCAATTGCCGGTCAATGCTGCGAAATCGGCGTTCATGACAATTGGATCTACTGAGGTCGTCTCACCATACTCGCTCAACAGTGTCCCACTCCGACAAGTTACGGAATTCCGCGACCTTGGAGTCATGATACAAGACAACCTGAAAACAAACTGTCATACAGCCAAAATTCGTGCGGCTGGGCTTCGGTGCTTATGGATGTTGAGAAGGACTTTCTCTTTGTGGTCTCCCGCCATATTTAAAAAGCTGTTCTCCATCTACGTTCGGCCTGTCATCGAGTTTGCGGGCCCGGCCTACTTTCCTTGCTACGCAGGAGAAATGCTCGCACTTGAATCGGTGCAACGACTGGGTTCGAGGATGGTCCCACAACTGCGTGGACTTCCCTATGAAGCACGTCTTCGCAGTTTAAAATTGTTTTCCTTGGAGTATCGGCGACGTCGAGGCGATCTAATTTTTCTGTTCCGCTTGGTTGTGCTCAAACACTACCCAGAGTTGGATTGGATCATCATTCGAAATTACGACGCCCGCACCCGAGGCCACTCCTTTCGCCTAGTCCAGCAACGTTCAGACCATCTGCCTCAGAATTACCGGTTTTCCCGTCGGGTCATCAAAGACTGGAACTCCCTGAGTGAGGATATTGTCCAAGCAACGTCGGTTCCCAGTTTTGAAAGCCGCCTTGATGCCTTTTTTCTTATGGCCGTGGATGACAACATCTACTCAACCAGTCAGCGGTTCCCACTTCCTTTCGAGGATCGCCGTCCTGTTTGAGTTTATTTTTCTGTCTTGAACTATCTTTGAAGAGACTCCTCCGGGCCTTGGGCCTCTTGTCTTAAATATATTGAAATTGAACCGCTTACTTAAAAATTGTAGTAGGTCGAATTTCCACCTATCAAAATGTGTCTTTCATTATGCTAACCAATAGGCGTTGTTTTAATGTACTTATTGGTCTGCAGGCATCCTCTGCTGAGCAATAGTTCAAGTTGGCCGATTTCATTCTTTAATCATGCTTTTGACATATATTTTACTGAAGAAAAATAATTACAATCGGCCTCAATTTATCACTGTTGAGGACTTTCCTACTCCTTAACCAAGCACTAAACTTTTAACCACGTTTTCCATAAGAAAACTTGCCAGTGGCTCTTTGCAATTTGGCGGCCCCAGGAGGAATCGCTAATGAGACTCGCATTTTGGATATATGCTATTGACGTAAATCGAAAAAAGGAACTCTGAATAATAACAGGAACCGAATCGGACTCTCTCGTCCTATGTTTGTCTTCACATAAGTGTAGTGACCTTGTATTCTCACACATGTATATCCCGCTTGTCTGGCCCTCGTGCGTGCCAGACGTGTTAAGGTCACCCTCTGTCTGGCTTACTGGTCAATCCCTTCTCAAGGCCAGTGCACAAAGGAACGTACTGCCGGGTTGTTTACCCTCAAGCACTCCCAGAACCGGCGACCTCCTCTTTGGTTGTAGTTGTTAGGACCCAGTGATCTACTTGTCGGACTGCGCCTCTGGACTCCGGTCCATTCATGGCTGGATTACACTTGTCTAGGAGTCACTTACCTATAACTTACATTCTACTTCTGTTACACCCCATTAAATTATCCTTAAAAATTTCGCCTTCCACACCTTATCTTATCAACTAGTTCATAACAATTGGGATACGTTCTATCATCGATTATCCGGCTGGACCACATCGTGTCCTACATTGTTGACCGCGACGCTTCTATATTCCACATAAGCCTTACTACTACGCCAGAGACTACCCGGCATCAGTTTGATTTTTACGTGTCGGTATAATTTGGTGTGCTCGTGATCTTACAGTGGATGAGTGCGGAAAATAAACTACAAAGGAATGCGTTCATGGGATGGGAGGCCACGGGTTTTCCTTTGAGAAGCTCTATCATCAAAAACAATTGGGGTCGTGACCATCATAGGACCTGTTAGGTGATAAGCGTTCAGTGCTGGCTCTTCTGGCCATTGTCTGACCTAACATTCCGCGACATCATCTCGAGCATTAAAGTGGTGAGCTGTTTTCATTCCATATGCAGTCTGCAAATAGGCTGAAAGTCCCAAAACCGAAGAGCTCCATATGTACACAAATTCTGCCTGACGCCTCAGTACAGAGGTAGACCAAGATATGAAAATGAATATATTTTAAGCAGATGCATTAGACCGACCGTCGATGCCCCAACCCCGGACTTTTCCTCCAGGCCGTCAACACCTCATCAATTGACACGTTCGGCACCCGTTCACTTTCACTGGATATTGGCCTCCAATGACTCTTCTCTTGGGTGTTTGTCGTCGCCGATGTGCCCTCCGCCATTCTTGGGGCAGAGTTCCTCACTGCCCTTAATCTCTTGGTAGACTGCCACCACTCCAGTTTGTGCGACCAGACAACTAAACTATCTATCCGAGGCATCCCTTCCTCTGAATTCTCGGGCGAACTCGCCGTTCTGGATCCAGATCCTGAGAATCCATTTCGGCAACTTCTCGCCAAATATCCTGCTCTTATCCACCCAAATTTCAGCACATCTACCACGCCACATGACGTTGTCCATCACACCTGAACCACTGGCCCTCCCGTCTTCTCCGGGCCCCGCCGTTTTGCGCCCGGACGACTTGCTGCCGCCAAGGCCGAGTTTGACCACATGCTTCAAATGGGCATTGTCTGCCAGTCTGACAGCCCATGGGCCTCACCCCTCCACATGGTTCCCAAGGCCACATTTGATGACTGGTGCCCCTGCGGTGACTACCGGGCTTAAACAACGTCACCACCTCGGACCGCTACCCTGTGCCGCATTTTCAGGATTGTGCTGGTGCCCTATTTGGCAAGTCCATGTTCTTGAAGACTGACCTGGTCCGGGCTTTCCATCAGATACCCATCGCCCCGGAGGACGTTCCGAGGACGGCCGTCACCACCCCATTTGGCTTTTTTGAGTTCTTGTGCATGCCATTTCGACTCCGCAACGCCTCCCAGGCCTTCCAGGTGTTCGTTTATCGGGTGCTCTGCGGCCTACTTTTCGTCTATGCCTACATTGACGATCTCTTGGTGGCCAGCTCTACCGCCGAGGAACACACGGAATATCTCACAATGGTGTTTGACCGCCTTCAACAGTTTGGCGTTGTTCTGAACCCGTCCAAGTGTGTCTTCGGTGTGTCTTCGCTTGAATTTCTTGGACACCTGGTTGACTCTCATGGTACTTATCCCCTGCTGGCCAAAGTTGCAACCATCCGTGACTTCCCGCCTCCTTCTTCCAAGTGTCAACTCCAGCGTTTTCTGGGCACGGTGAACTTCTATCGCCGGTTTCTCCCGAACTGTGCTGACACCATTCTGCCGCTCACGAATATTTTTCCTACTTCCAAACGTTTCTTTTGAGCTATCAGCAGATGCTCTCGCTGCTTTTGATAAGGTGAAGGCTGCCCTGGCCGATGCTACACTTCTGATGCACTATGATCCCGATGCACCTCGGTCCCTCATGGTCGACGCCTCCAATTTTGCAGTCGGCGCGGTTCTTTAACAACACGTTGTAGCCCTTATCTCAAGAAAGACTTGGCGAACTGTACTCACGTCTGTCTACGATGTGATCGCGTCCGGCGGCCCCTGGAATCACCCTACGAGGGACCCTCCCGTGTCATCTCGCGTGGGACGAACACATACCGCATCCAATGTGGTACTCGTGAGGTCATGACCGTTGGCCGGCTCAAGGCTGCTATCCCGGACACTTCATCGGCTGAGCCCTCTGGTTTTCCGCCCTCTGTTTCCCCTCCTCTTCAACCCTCTATTCCACCGTCCCGCATTTTACCTCTTCCCTCCAGTCCGCAACCACAACCTGCTCCTGCCTCCAACTCTAACACTTCTGCTACTGCCTCCAATTCTGACACTTCTGCCACTGCTCTCACCAACTCCTCTTCCACATCCTCTGTATATATCACCCGGAGTGGATGACATGTTCATTTCCCTGACTGTTTTGTCACCCTTATTTTTAGGCACCAATCTTGGCTTCGGCATCGTTTCCGCCGCCTTCGGTCTTGCAGGGGGGTACTGTGGGAGAATGCTTCGCTGACTCACGCTGGCTTCGTTGCCAAACGCCGCGCAAGTTTTGTCTCTACGCACGCCGGCTCAACGCCTACGCACTGTGTCTGCCAACAGCTACGAGAGGTCCCGCGATGTCCTTCTCCTATGCTCCCCCGATTGTTGCGGCTCAGTGCTTCAGCCAATAGATGCGCGTATCTCAACTTAGGTGAGTGCATCGCCCAGCCGTCTCGGATTCACTGCACCGAACACACAACTTGGCTTACCGACTCGGCATGCATAACTCCGCCTGTGTACTCTCGATTTTCTGACAGTAAAGTTTCTGTCCTACGCCGTCTTGTTTGACTTGTGATTTGGGGGAACCTTCTGTTTGTCGACATCACAACTTGCGACACGTCTTCCCTGTCGGAATCAGGTACTTCCTCGCTATTTTTCACCATTCATTGTTTCCATTTCTGTTATGACTCGGCCTGGTACTTAGGATTCACACGAACTGTATGCTCACCCAACCGTTGATCAAAACCAACAAGTCATTCTTGTCGAAAACCTGCTTGTATTTAAGGCATCTCGTTGAGATTGGTTATTTACTGTGCAATCAACTTGAAGCAAAAGCTCTATAGGAGCTCGGCAACTTCTCGTAGACATGGACCAATCAGATCTGTGGGATACGATGTGGTCCAGCCGGATGATAGACGGAATAACGTATACCAACATGTATAAGCTATTTGAATAGGATAAGGCATGAAAGGCCATAGCATCAGGGAGAATTTACTTAGGTGGAACAAATGTAGAATGCAAGTAACATGCAAGTGACTCCCAGACAAGTGCATTCCAGCCATGAATGGGCCGGATTGGGATTGCTTTTAGAGGCTGCGGAAAAGAGCTAAAACGTCTTAGAACTGTTGTGGCACATGAACCGTGATCCAACATCGGTGATCATATTGCGGGCTTCTTGGTGCTTGTACAGTTGTTGGGTCATGAAAAATACTGCCGTTGATCGCAGAAGTCACTGAAGAGACTTATTCATTTAGTCTTTCTAAAAACCAGAGACCAATATTCGGAGTTCAATAGTTATAAACTACCCATGATTATCAAAACTTTTTATAATTACACAAGCTTCGGGATAGTGGAAATGGCTCTGATTGTGGCCTATTACTGTGTCTACTGCTTCAACTTCCAGCTGGAAAGAGCTTCTGGAACCAGTTCCACGAGATGATGTCAGGTTTGGTCAAATTACTAGACCTATTCCACCTTCTGGGGATAACTGGGTACGCCTATTACAGCAGCAACCCTATTCCCGTGGTATTTCAGCAGAAGAATTTTCAAGATAGCTGCGGTTGGATGAGCACTGTGCCCAGCCTAACATTTGCCCTGATCAGAGCGGTCCAGAACAAAACTGGTCGTCACCACAAGCACGACAGTTTTCTTGACACCTTCTGCGACACCCATATTAAGCTGTAGCTAGTTATATCCCGGAAAACTTCTGCGAAGCCTGCTTCGAGGAAAGTAAAAGCTGGACTCACATTGTACTTTTTCATACGCTTAATACGACAGATCTCGCAAAACTGTTGCAAGTCAAATCAACCGTCGTTTTGAAGTCCACAGCAAAAAGTATGACCCCACAAACCTCTTGCGCATCGAAGTCTTATATCGCGCCAATACAGTCGTGAAAGTATAAGAATGCGTTTGGATGACCGTGACACGAATCTTGGAACTTAAATTGACGGTTAGACTGCAGTTTGTATCAAGTCGCTATATGCGCTGGCTGATGCAACATTAGAGATGGCAATGATTACGTTATTAATTTGATAGGGGCTTACTTCTTTAGTTCACACAACGCAAAATACGGTAGGACGGGCGACTTATATTCTTTAGGTCAGTCCTTAAGTTGCCTGAAGTAGTGTCCCAAACATGCCACACCATTGCTGGCATCAAAACAGGATACCGACCGGAAAGAAACCCGCCTTTAGGAGTTAGTAAGCATTCTCTTTACTGATCAAATAAGGAACAGAAACACTTGGGGAGATTTCGCAGTATGCATTTCCCATGTCAGAAAAAGGTAAGCGCATACGACAAGAAAAGGATTATGAGCACCTTGGTTTACAACAAATTTCCACAGGCTTAATACGTGCTTTCGAGATAACTAGAGAAAGGAATCCACGAAGACAGATCTCAATAATCAGCGCTATCCAAGCATTTAGGAACGAAGTAGGAATAAACTGGGAGTTCTGACGAACACTATAAGCGTTCTTGGTGAGTCCAGGTAGCAAACGGTTTGTGTGCAACCAAGCATTGTGAAGTGGTATATGGATTCTGGGGCGTTCTTTACGTACGAGAGCGCTCACCGGAACTTGGAACCAGTGCGGTTAGGTCTCCCATTTCGGTTCGCACGACAGAGTTGAGCGGGTAGCCATTCGCGCCGAACATCCCTTAAGGGCAGTTTGTCCGACAACCCTGTAGTCTGGCTCACTGCAACGCATCTAAGTGCATCACTGTATCACCATCACGCAAGTGGGTAAGCAGCCAATAAGATTATTGCTTCCTCTTAAATATCAATACCTTCATCGTATTGGTCGCTTTTTTCAACGCTCATGTTGACGGTCATTGCAATCTTTGCGGTGAATAGGGCTTATCTGTTATATTTTTCCTCTTCCATCGTGATGGGTTCCCAAGAACAGGTCGTTGAGGTGTTCTTTTTATGTCGGCGGCTGATTCCGTTTGACAACGATGAAGATAACATCCATATATCGAGCCCAAAACTTCGGCCTACGATGTCGAGGAACTAGCGACTCCAACCGTCACGGCTACGAATTCCGAAATGGATAAACCCACTGTAGTGTTTTCACCTGGTAGATTGTTCTGCCGTAAGCAAAATACGTTTCGAGACCAAAATTACGAAATTCTGGGGTCCAATCTGGCTCAATGTTATCGTACTCACGCTGCAGGAGTTCTGCGATATTCACAACTATCGGATCAGCGTTAAGCAGCAATTACAAAATGTAATAGAAAACGGGAAAATGTTCCACACACGGATGGCCGAACATGGAGAAAGGATGAATAGCGACAGCTCCCAGGTTGCGGCTCACTAGGCTCGACCCGACAATAGGTAGATGGGGATACATTCTTGGAAGCGGTTAAAAGCACGTGATCAATGGCCGTAGTTCTCCGGCCCGCAACCTACTAAAAAGCAAAATAGCCTTCCTCTCAATATTTGGTGTGGAGACCTGCAAAGATATGACAACGTTAAGAAGCAACGCCGGTAACGGAATTGTGACCAATACGACTCTAGTTCCGACAAGCAAGCGAATAATGCACCGAGTTTGACAATCTACAATGAATGCGGAAGTTTAGTACGTATGCACTGTCACAGTAACCAAAGCCTGCAGATACCGCACCTCATTAACATGGCCTTCATACGAAAACGTCAGAAATGCAAAAGGAAAGCATTTAGTAAGCAAAATTATTCTAGCTTAAAATTGAAGGCAGTCCCTGAATGGAGCAGTTAAACCATGAAAAATCCATGAGTACAAAGAAACTACTGCCTGGTTAAGGCTTCAACACAATTAATCATCGTAGTCTAGGGTGTAGA
>JAYGXS010000001.1:40183802-40211507 GCA_036362985.1 Ligula intestinalis | reverse complement strand
CTAGTTCTTCCAGCGTCGGGATGCCCAATTCCTGCATGGTAGGCGCAACCTCAGTCATAAGCCATGGAAAAAGTTCAGGCTTAATACTGCATTTATGCTAAAAGGAAGAAAATTAGCAAGTTAAGTCTATGACAGTATACCTTCAAGGTCTCAAGATATCGGATAGCCAGAGCAAGGTCATTCAGTCGTCGGCAGGCTTTCAGGACTGAAACCACAATCTCTGGCTCAGGTATTATGTCCTCTATGTGTAGGTCTTGTAGATATTTTCGCATCCACCACCCATCTAGGTCGGGTTTGTTAAAGGCAGTAATGAAGCGTTGCTTGAACTCTTCATATGGCTCCTCGCTGTTCGCATACTTGGGGTTTGAAGACGCGAAACGAGATGGTAAAAATGCTGCAGGAGCAAGTCGCGAGATGCTGAGACCTAAAAGCGGAGTAAATGTCTAGGTAGTCAAGAAAATAATTAAAATCATAATGCACACATACGAAACACATACACTGTAAAAAAGCAACCGCAATCAGGATGGAGTCAGAAATTCGGCAATAACCACAGCTAATAAACGGTTTACTGCGAGCATAATTGAAAGTCTTTGCGGTAAACTAGCTCTCAGCCTTCTGGGATGTCTATGGGCGGTGGCTAATGCAATGGTTTTCATTGAAAGGTAGCTATGATTGAAAAGTAAGCAGGCACCGACTGAGGACGGCGGCGTTAGCAGGAGGCGACGGTTGTGAATACAGTTGTTTAACAATAATACTAGGCAACTGTACCAAACTTTTAAGAAAGCACAATCGTGTGTTTTGTCTGATATACGACCAGAGATTATTTTGGGTGATAGCATCAATTACAAAGAGGACAACCCGATGGAAGTAACCTTTGTCATTTGCACAATCCCGCCTAACCTGGCACTGGACGATGGCATGCGCTATCCGAAGTCAGGTCAGTTACACGACACTGCACATATCCATCATACTCAAACTCATCGTGTCATCGGTACTTTAGTAAATGCTACATTAATTAGATACGAACACACGGATTGCGCGCATCGTTTCCAGCTTCTATTGTCTTCGGAAGAGTGAAATAGACTGCATGTACAGCATCCAACTTCAACTGCATTCCGGGCGCCATCGAATAAACTAACAAGTTGAGTAGGGGTCCTACAGTCCGGTAAGTGGACTTATCGAACGAACTACCTTGACTTTCCATACTGAATTACAGCACAGCCAATAGTTCAACTAACCACAGATCCGCTAGCATAAGAAGGACAATGTCAAAAACAGGCAGTTTAAATGGAGGGGAGGATCTAAAAATTCTGTAGAAATTAATTCAGCAAAACTTTACTCGATCGCACGTCTGAATAGGAGTATAGAAAGCTGCAGTATGCGCAATGCGCTCTTCTAAACAAGTTAAGAAGGACACCAACAAATATTCAATTTAGAGACAAACCACGCTAACGACATAATGACAAGTTAACGCCATTAGTTTCTTAAAAAACGCATAGAGCGTACAAGGCTTTTGTTAACAAGATGCTTCTTCCGCCAACAGAGAACGCAAAGCCATTTTTTTACTAAAATGAACCGGTAGACTAACAAACGATCTAAAAATGAGCGGAAACAGAATAAGTACGGATGCGGACATAAGTTGCAAGTCGAACTTTTGGGTAACCTCATAATAAAAACCGTTGCGCACTTTGCCCATCAGCAGCGGAAATTCCTGATAGAAAAACGCTAACGCCGCGCGAAGTCACCTAGCGCCGTCGCGCTATTCTGTCCCTGCGTTGCGCGCAGGCATTAATGTGCCCCCAGGTGACATGCGAGAAGCGTTCCTAGTCGGCGTCACTCCTTGTGACAGGGGGATACCATTCTCCCATCTAGTCATCCCACAGCGCAAACGTACTCCTCCCCCTGTGCACTTACCCTCCCCCCCCACCTTCATGTCACACGTGAGTGCCGTAGCTGGCGCAGGCATCCGCGGTCGAAATCTGGGCCAAGTTGGATCTAGTCTATGCGGACAAACGCTTGACACCCAGTGACAAGTGCAAGTGGGAATGTTAATCACGTGCACGCAGAGAAGCGCGACGGCGCTTGCGTTTTGTTATAAGGGATCTAGCGTCAGTCGGCAAAGATGGTAGAGGGGCAGTCATGCATCTCAATACCGGTGGACGGTGCATGCGTTATGGAGGTTATCCAAGTCTGACAAAGCAATCACTTCATCACCCCCACCCCACCCAGGTGATTGTCGCAGTTTGAAAGCCCAGGCATATTCTGTTTACTCCTTAGCCTATGCGTTCCCTTCCACTTGTGAGACGGCTACGCGGGGCCGACAACTTCAGCAACGAGCCCGCAGAGAACCGTGTACCCAAGAACTTAAGGGATAAACGCTGGGGCAGCTAGACAAAAAAAAACTTTATACGCATTTCTTCCATTCTGTCAATGCATTTTAAAGCGCAAAATGTTTACGTCAGATCGTCGAATTTTGCTTTAGCCGATATATCGGCGTACTGTACGGGACAGTATGCGCATTGGCTGTGTAAAGGCTTTTTTAATTAAAAATCTTCAAAGAAAGGTTTAGAAATATATCGAAGGGATTGATTTTTTAACCGTTAGGCCAGAACTCACGAGTCGCCCGTTGTACGAGCAGGAATGAAGGACGGAAGATGGACATCCTTGTTTTTAAAAACGCGGCTTTATAGCAATTGATTCAAACACCAAAACAAAGCAAATTTAAGGTAGGTGTGAGAGATCTTAGCTCATGACTCTCTCCTTACGATCTGGTCGTAGATTTAATAATCGAAAACCGAAACAACTAAATAGAACAAAGAAAGCCATTAGCAGCTGATTTGTTCATTTCAGGGAGGCAGACAGAAAAACGCGCTAATATTTACGGGAAATGTTTGAATAAATGTATCAAAGACCAAGGTGGACATGATAATGTTCCACAGAATAACAAAGCTTTATATTAAAACAAAGAAAAATAAACTCTCGTCTTAGGGTTCGCTTATTTTTCTTCTCGATTTTCTTTTCGTCTTTCTCGACTATCTGAGGTTCTGCATTGTTTCCGTTTACCTGACGAGACTGCGTATCTGACTTTCTTAGGTCTTCCTTCATCTTAAAAGTCCTGCAAACTCGCCGTCTTGGACCCTTTTCCTGAAATTCCATTTCGTCAGCTTCTTGCAAGATATCCTGGTCCAACCTGTCCTACCTTAATTGTTTCTACACTGCCACATGATGTTGTCCATTATATTCAAGCGAAAAATTCTCCTATATTTTATCGCTCTCGCTGACTCGAGCCTGCACGACTTTCTGCTGCCAAGGCCAAGTTCGCGCATATGCTTTAGATGGGCCTCGTTCGCCAATCTGAAAGCCCATGACCTCCTCCCTTCTACGGCCTCTAGGATTGATTCTGGTGACTGGCGTCCCTGTGGGGACCGCAGGGGTTTAAACAATACCACAATTTCCGACCGCTTCTGAGTTCCACTTCTTTAGGACTTTACCGGTGCTCTATGCGGCAAGTCCGTATTTTCAAAGATAGACCTGATCCGGGCCTTCGATCACATCTCCATCGCCTCGGAGGACATTTCCAAGACAGCTGTCACTACCCCATTTGGCCTCTTTGAGTTCTCGCAACACCTCCCAAATCTTCCAGAGAGTTGTTAACGGGGTACTCCATGGCCTACCCTTCATCTTTGCCTATATTGACGACCTCTTGGTTGCCAGCTCTACCGCCGATGAACACATGGCATATCTTACAATGGTGTTTGACGACCTTTAACAGTTTTGCGTTGTCCTCAACCCGTCCAAGTTGTCTACGGTGTGTCTCTGCCTTGAGCTTGTTGGACACCTCGTCCATACCAGCAGCATCCATCATCCTTCTTCCAAGGTTGCGGCCATTCGAGATTACTAAACTCCTTCTTCCAAGCGTCAACTCCAGTGATTTTTGGGCATGGTGAATTTTTACCGCCGGTTTCTTCCGAAATGTGCTGACACCATTTTGCCACTCACAAACCTCCTTTCTGGTCCCAACGGTTCGTTCGAACTATCTGGAGACGCCCTCGCAGCTTTTGACAAGGTTTACGTTGCTCTAGCCGCTGCCATGCAGCACTTTCGGCACTCGGTCGCGGGCAGGGAATTCACTGTTTTCTTTGACCACAAGCTATTTTCTTTTGCCTTGATGTCACAGTCAGACAAGTTTAATCCCAAGGAAATTTGTCAGTTGGATATCATTCCTCAGTTAACCTCAGATATCCGCGCAATGAGGTGGCTGACGCATTGTCCAGACCCTCTCTTGCTAATTTGCAACTTACTCCTAAAATCGACCTCGCTGAGACGGCTGCTGAAAACCACCGTGTTGTTTTGCCCTGTGACGACGATGTTTCCGGACTCCAACTCCAAGAGTTGCCGCTGACTACTAGCAACAGCACCATTTTTTGGGACGTTTCGACTGCCTCTTATCGACCCTTTGTGCCGCCGTGCCTCCGACGCAGTGTCTTCTCCTTCCTGTATGATCTTTCTCACCTTGGGAATCGAGCCATAGACAAGCTGGTTTCTCACCGCGTTGTCTGGCCTGGGTTACACAAGGACTTGAAGACTTGGACTCGGGCTTGTCTTGCTTGTTAACGAAGTAGAGTCCACCGGCGCAATAAGGCACCCAACAGAATATTCATTAGCCCCGATGCAAGATTAAGCCATGTTCATCTCGACCTCATAGGCCCTCTGCCTCTGTCCAATAGCTGCTTCTACATTCTCACTTGTGTGGATCGATTCACTCGGTAGTCTGAAGCGAAACCAACTCCTGATTTGTCGGCTCAAACTTTTGTGAAGGCCTTCCTAAGTTGTCTGGTTTCCATTTTTGGTTCTCCCTCCACCATCACGACTTATTGAGGTGCTCAATTTGAGTCGTAACTATCGTACAATCTTCTTTCTTGATAGGCTGTACTCGTACCCACACTACAGCCTATCACCTGGCTGCCAACGGAATGGTGAAACACTTCCACCAGACCTTGAAATCCTCCCCCTGCGCCGCAGCTGATCCAGCGAACAGGACAGACCATCTTCCTATGGTTCTGTTTAGTATCTGTTCCTCCCTAAACCCAGACCTCGGCTGCTTCGCCGCTGAACTGATGTTCGAAGCTCCTGTCCAACTTCCCGTCGAGGTGATTTCACCATCGCTCCCAAATGCGTATGAGGATCATGCAAACCTCCCTGCGGCGCATCTGGCGGTTTTTGCGGACGTTGTCCCCGGTTCCACCAAGGCCTGCTGTCTCCCAGTCTTACCTCGAAAAAGACTTGGCGGCATACTATCACGTTTTTGCACGATGTGATCGAATTCTCAGACCGCTGTAACTCCCTTATCACGGCCCGTTCCGGGTTTTCTCTCGCAGTGAGAAGACCTTTCACATCCTTTGCGGAACACGAGAGGAAGTCGTGAGCTTGGCCGGCCTCAAATTCGCTGTACAGGACATTCCACCGGACGAGCCCTCTGCCTCCACTTCCCCTGCTCCCCAACCCTCTATTTCTCCAACCCGTTTGTTCCCTCTTTTACCACCTCCACTGCTATCGACAATATCTCCTCCCTTACGTCCAGCATTAATGTCACAAGCCACTTTTGCCATGCGCCTCTTGCATACATTCCCCGCAGTGGACACCCCGTTCACGCTCCTGACCGACTTGTGTCTCACAATTTCTAGAATTTTATATTATTTTCTTTGGCATCGTTTCTTTACGCCGCCTTCGGTCTAGCCTGTGAGTAATGTAGCGGTCCCCAACTATTTATGAACTTTAAAATTCCCGCCGCAATTTTCTTTGATGGTCCTTTGTTTTCGAGCGCATTGAAAAAAACCGGTTGGACTTTATTCACGTGTACGACAAGACTCAGGTTGTAACTATTTTCCGTAAAATTTACAAACCTTGAGTAGGGGTAGTTTTTGATCATTCCGATGTCTTACATTGCGTTACGCTCTATACTGATAGTCAGACAAGTTTTCCAACCACAAGTCCCTTCCACGATCCAATAACCCTCTGCGGGAAGGCGCTCTGTCGAACGTCCATATGGGTCGGCTTCCTTGGCGATTTGAAGAGATAAGATTGCAAATGATCCGTCAGCGCCAATTCGAAGAAGTCATAAAATTCTTGGGCGCACTCACAGCTTCTGAAAATACGGCAAGTTTGTATAGGGTTACCGTGCAATTGCCTGTAATTGAAAGGAAACAAATATAGATCAGTCAATCCCTCTTCGTAAGGCAGGTGACCAAGATCCTTGACCACCTTTGTAGTCATCGCCTACATTCGTTCCAGGTGCAGATAATCTTTCTTAAGCCACGGATGCCAGGCCTGGACGGCATACTCCAAGTGGAACCGAACAGACGTTCCGTAAGTATTTCTGAAGAGTTCATTTCAATGAGGATAAATCCGCGCCTAATCGCAAACACCTGTGTCGCGCGTTTAGCTGCCTGCATACACCATGAAGAGGGTTTAAGAGAAGAGTTTATTAGAACATCGAGGTCCTTCAGTTCTTCAACTTTTGAAGGGTGTTGTCCAACGAAGACGCATTGGAAGGAATCATCTTTCTCATAGGTCCTTCTAGTATGGTGGCCTCCCTCATTCAAATGGAGAGCGGAAGATATGTGCTAGGGTTTTTGAAAGCGCACTTGCCAAGTATTTCAAGTTATCTGCCCCGGAGGCATTTGCTTCTCTGGGGCTTACCGCTCTCTTTAAATTAAAGATACCGGGAAAAGCGGAGGTTGAAGCACTGAACAACCGTTTACAAAAACACTACTGACATTTTTAAACTGAAGCTTGGCTTCGCTTGTGAATGCCGAGGCAAAGAACCGGCCAGAGTGCACCGGTTTCCCGCCATTTTCAATGACTTCAACCCATTTTCATCCTTAAATACCGCGACTAGGTTCTTGTTTTTTATTGGACAATGAAAAGAATGGAATAAAATTTAGGGCTTGTTTTCAGCCTTTTTGGAGGATTCTTGGTTCATAGTGTTTCCTTGCCTGACGAATCGATTTTTTTCACTGTATTTCGCAAGCTATGAAATTTGTTGCCACAGTATCCCTGAATAACTTTCGTTTCTTATTTTTCTTCTTGAGCTACCGGTTAAGGTATCTTGTCAAGAAGGCAAGGTGACTAGTCATCTTGTGTTCTCTCACTGGACGATGGCTGTTAATCACGCCTAGTGCTATCTTCTTTAGCGAGCTCCAGCTGTCCACTGGATCCTCCTTGATCAGACAGTCCCAATTCATAGACAATAGAGTTTTTTCCTGCCTTCCGGGGTTTTGACGGCACCGAAGATGTGTTTCATAAATAAACCTTATTATTATAGTGAACATTTCATCCAATCGATATCTGCCTCCCATATATTGGGTAGGCCCTCCATTCTCCTCGCACGCTTAAAAATAAAAGAGTAAGCCAATATTAGTATCTTATGATGACTCATATCGAACGGGGCACTGGAATGCGATTCCTCAGTATAGAAGGAATTCTTCTTAAAAATTACATCCTACCTATATCGCTGATGATAAGCCTACATTTGTAGATTTTTATTATGTACTATTCTTACAGTGGACCTATTATGCGATTTTGGTTATGAATAGGGAGCTCAAGGGCAAAAGCCTTCTTCCCTTAATAAAGTGACTAAAAGTGACTTACCAGTTAGCTGTCTGTTCATCTCCAAATCTCTTTAGCGACTTAACGTTCTCTGTCAGAGGGAGGTCAAGTGTGACTTCCATTTAATTTAAACTGAGGTATATTGCAAGTGGATTAAAATGAACAGTAATAAGAACATCTTAGTGCATATCTGACTCCTTCTACAGACCAAGGAGCGACTCGTCAACTACACGCAGAATGTTTGGTGACCTGTATACCACGGGGTATTCTAGTTTCTGTGTAGTTACCTCCATAAGCATTATCCAAATGGATTCATACTCCAGAACTATGGTCTGCTCTCGTTCGACAACGGAGATTCCAGTTCGTACATATACTATAACCCTACCACCTTGTCTGTTTGACGGTCTTGCGGAAGGGCTGGTTTCCCTGTATCGACACCTCCGAATCCGTGATTTCTCTCCTTAGCTACATTTCAGTTATGGCAAATAATAAGGGTGCCGGTCTGAAACTAATGCTTCGAGTTCGTGGATTTTTTGGAAGAAAGCTTTTGCCATTAGCAAACAGAAAGCTCACTTTCGAACGACGGTCTGCAGGCATCTGTCTATTAAAACCAGCCCAGAGGCTTTCAACCCATATAAATATGAGTTTCATAAAATGGTAGCTGATTATAGGCTTCGCATCAAAATGCCCTTTGACATTTTAAATTTTAGAACGACTAGACTATTTCACTAAAGCAAAGCACAGATAGAAATATTAATAAATGGGGAGAACAAGCATACAAAAAGCCCTTATTTAATTTCAGAAACTTATTGTCAGTTTCGACGATACTTCTTCCTGCGTCGGGCAGGAGATGCTACTTGTTGATATAACTTTAATCTAGGTCCATGCCGTCGGAATATTCAGTCATAGGGGTGACATGAAAAACACCTGGTTACGGTAGTCTTTTAGACAAAAAACACAGGTTTTCACACGTAGAATGTGAGTTTTTGCAGGGCTTATTTAACTTGGCGCGGGAAGAGCATACATAACTGTGCGGATCCGCACAGTGTTGGTCTAAGCATCATTGGACCATTGACTTTCGTTATTATTAGAATATGCTGTCTTGTAAGAATTAATAAACTAAACGGTCACTTACAAAATACAGTTATTGCGGTGGTGGACTGAAATCTAAGTAGACATGTTTCGCTGATATCGTTAGTGCATAGCACTTGCAAGGAATATACTGAGCCACATTTTGTATTCACAATTTGTTTAAACTAATGTTGTTATAGTTACAGAACCACAACCCTATTTTTTGAAAAGTCGTGATGTCTTGTGACTTAGCTAGCGGTCGGGTTTCAATGGGCGATCCCGAACAAAGAGGTGGTTTTTTTGTTTTGAGATTCACTTTTAGGCAAGAGACACTTTCAAATGGCAACTCGGAAGACTTCCCTTTACGGTTCGGAAAATGACGGAGAAACTATAAAACCCTTAATGTTTGCAAATCAAAAACGCCTTCCAAATTCGTACAATAAACACTTTCTCCTAATGTTCTAGTCGATTCAATAAAAACCAGGAGTGCTCTCAGAGATATGGTGATTGGTGGACGCCATCCTCCGTGGTAGTTCCCCAGACAGTAATGCCTGCCGTCCTTTTACTAATTGATTATCATTAGAATAAAGAAACGTTTCATGGCAGAACGAACACGCCGGATATGAAGCAAAACACGCGAATAAGTGGTATTGCAGTAAGAATCCATAGATCTTATACGTTTTAGGGGTTTTCACTTGTGTGTGAGGACGCGCAGACCGAGAGCCCTCCCCAATATCAAAATGGTGAGTTGTACTTTTCAGCATCCAGAATGCACCTTTTAGTTGTCTTCTTCTGCCACATGTTTTTCCTTCCCATATCGTTTGACAAGGTGCTTTTAAGTCCAAAATATAAGCCGGGTTTTAGCCCCTTGTAAGCGAGCATTCTACGAGAAATACACTTCGTTACTGCGAGCGATATAGTTACAAGTACTAATGTTAACCAAACATCCGTTTTACATAGATTTTCAGTAAAATTAGTCCCAATGTGTTGCTGACCCGATGAAAATCGGTTTCGGCTTTTGTTAACGGACTTTAAACGTGGGTCCCGCCACAATCAATTGATGTTAAAAGCCGTCGTGTCAGTTAGTCACAGTCTAAATCAGGGGTCGGCAACTCTTCTGACTCAGAGAGGCAAGAAAGCAAATATTTGGAAATATATTTCAGTGAGAGCCATATAGTATATTTTAAGGTTAAGTCCAATGAAGTGTAAGTATAATAATCCAGTGGATTTATTCTTTTCAATAACGTTCTTATAATACTCATTCTTAATGCGACTTCTGGTGCTGCATGGATTCGCTGATGGCTTTATAGTCTGGTTGATATTTGGTGAGTTTAAGCTTCATGCAAGTGTTGTTAGTTGAGGGAAAGTCTCAGTGTAAAGGACGTTGATTTTGTTTTTTCATACCAGGGTTGTAGAGTGCACAGGGTTTATGCATCCTTAAAAATTCCCGTTTGTACGTTAAAGTTCTCAGTAATATCAAAACTTCTAAAAGAAATAACGATTGAACATTTCTTGTTCTTTCAAAATGTACCCATTGCAACTTCTCTGTACTGCAAATCATTGTAGGATTACGAATCTGAACCATATAAGTCAATATTATAAAAGTCTCGGCTAATAGTGAACATAAATATAGAATAATAGGATCATTTATCAGGTAATATGGTTTCTCAAAGAAAACATAAAAACACGGTTGATCTCCCACAAATTGCAATTTTCAAATCCGCTAAACGGCATTGAAAGAACAAAGGGAATTGATTATGTTTCAATTGTTTCTCCCGATAAAGCTTTAAATGATTATCGCGGGAGGCCATCAGAAGAACGCTTTACCAGGGAGGTGCAACAACCACCAGAACAATCAAAATTCGAACAACGGAATTTAGAGAGAACAGATCATCAACCGGTAAGTTCTTTAGTTGTAATTTATGGCAAAATAAAAATTCTTAGACCCCTAAAAATAGCGAACGTATATTTGCCTAAGTTCCTATGTTTGTTTAGAAAAACCTCGAAGGTTGTAGTTGGGAATATTCAGAGCGGAGCGGATCCCAGCCGATTTGTCTGGGAAGGGCGCACATTTTTATTCAAAGGAAAAGTCAATGCAAATGAGAAGGGTCTGTAAACTTCGTAAAAGATGGCCGCTGATCCAGCGCAGACCTAAGCTGTTAATAAGTGAAGTTCACATTTCACACCTTGGAGGGGGTAGCTTTAAAACAATTGACCGAACCTATCTATTTAAGGTTTTATTTTACATGTTAGCAGTTTTTGGCTTATCACCTGATGCGTGGAGACGATTGTTTGCATTTTTTAAATCATCACTTCATCTAGAGTTAGATGAGCGTGATGTTCATCTGATAGTTGCAATAACAAATATGGCACGATCTAGGGGTAAAGTACAGTCATCATGTCTTGTCCTAACTTTACTGTCTGAACTGTCTTTGGGGATCGCATACCGTCCTGGGTTGACCTTGTCTGGCTGACGGCGGAACAATATTCAACACGATTCATTGCAGTCCCTTTAAGGCGCGAATATATTGGATAACTTAATGTTTCTTTGGTATGTGCTTATGTTTGATAAATCTGTCCCGGACCTTATGTCGGAAAAAAAACACTTTCATTTCTTCCCATGCTCAGGCCAAATCCATGAACGTCGCACTCTCGATTTAAAATGCTTCGGAGCGTAACTATGGCTCAAATGTATGTACGCACGCTTAAATAACCAATCCAGCGCAGGCTTAAATGTCAAACCTTTCCGGTGTAGATTTCAGACATTGCTAAATGAAAAGGATAGAAAAGACCATTCAGGCCTGTCTTGCTTTGGCCATTACAGATGCTTTCAGTGATGATCATGCGTACCTGATAAACCACTTCACCAAAGCCTGGTTGACGTCGGGCTGGAGCTTTCCGCTACTGTACCTATTCTCCATCCTTTTTGTTAATCTTCATTTTATTTACTTTCCAGTGCGATTGTTTAACTGATGATATTTTTTATTTTCAATGAACATGCTCCGCAGAAAAGGTAACCTATGCAGTAGAATGTAGCGATAGCGATCATGCGGTTCCAGGGGAGCTGTCAACATCGAGTATCGAGACTTAGTCAACGCGAAAGATGCCTTGGAAGCTACAAGTTCCACAGCTGACGAGGAAAATGTTCATCAAACGGAATCCATTGCTCAAATAGACTTGTAGTATTGATTAGCCCTTGAAATCACTCCGAAACCTTTGACCGGTTAACTTCACTAGAGATAAGTTACCAATAAATAATTTTACATCGAATAAGGCTGTTTAAACGGCGTGCATTATTGCACTGTTTTTAGAGTTTGGTTAGGTTGAATATACTTTAACAATTCTTTTAACCGAAAAGTGTTTTTTGTACGTGTACATGCAAATACATTTATTATCAATAGTATGCAGCTGAATGGTATATTCATTTAGACAACCTGCTGCATGAGTGTACTTCTTGTCGAATGTGTTCTAGTGAACGAGGAACTCACAACAGGCTTATTATTTTCGGTCAACCACCATATTCCCTCGGGTTTTCATGGAAAATTAACTAGGAATACAAATACAGCGTGGACGTACCTCAAACTGGTTTATTAAACGCTCTCAAGCCTTCTGCCGAGCAAATGTAGAGACCTTATGGCGGATGCCCAAGATGGTTGAACAATCACTTTTATATATACCGCTTGCAGTCGCCAAAGACGCCTCCTAAAGAGAATGGCCCCAATCAAGCCAATGTGACTGACTCTAGCGATAAAATCGATTTTGCCGGTGATGACCTTATTCGGAGAGCTGAAATGCGCGCTCATGAACGCCAGAAACGGCTTATGCATGAAGCCGGAATCGATGAGGCCTCGGGCTATAATGAACGGTGGGACGGCGGTGTGCGTTTAGACAAGAGCGCAGAGTATTCACCACGACCTCCATCAATTGTGGGACCCCCTGGACCAGCGGACGGTCGAGACCCCCACCATTTGACACAAAAGCAGCTTCTTGAGCGACACATGGCTGACGGGCGGTTTATTAATTACGTCAATCGTCCTCCCTGGCATACTTCCCTGGACGATAAGGATGCTGTTAATGGGTGTAGAAAACGAACCGAAGAAGCATCTCCAAAGAAAGGGACGCAGGAGCAGCGAACGACCAATCAGATGGACTTCCCGTCTTATACGGTGTCAGAGATGAGTGTAAGTGATTGGACCTTCAGTATTCAATTGGAAACAGAAAACATTATCTCTCTGCTTGTGTTGATTACAATGGATAAACGAAAGCAAGTAGTTAATAGATCATTATGCATTTTTTCAACGCCTTGACGGCTATTTCTCCAATATGCCCTTAAATTGTGGAAGCATCACAGACTGTACCAAAAGTAAAATTCGTGACACCCCCTAACTGTATTGTTCAAAAGTGCTTGCCCCTGCTTACGCTGCCAACCAACATATCAGCCCGAGTGAAGAAACCTCTGCAGCAGCTTACGTGTTTAGAGACACCGTATTTGAAGATTGTATAAACAGCAAAATTTAATGGATCCATCAATTTCTAGAGTGCTCTTCAGTTGCTACCTCTCATTGCATAACGTAAATTAACGTCAGAGAAAATACACAATTGAATTCATACGGAAAAATCGATACAAAACGGCAAGGTCACTGTAAATGGCCAAGAGGCAATGATAAAGTAGTAACGCTGTAGGCAGCAAAAACTGGTAAAAAATGTCCAAGGCAAAAATAAAAATGGGGAGGGGAATGTGTAAACAGGGAGCCAGTGTTACCACGGTAGATTTAGGTTCACTACATTCTCCAATTGTTTACATAGGTCGGGTTTAAACCGCCGTATGTAAGCTGCCTCCACATGTTGATTTAACGTAAACCACCCTTAAAAAAGGCGCCCTTGACCTAAGTGAACTTCTAGCATATAGCTGACTTCTAGAAAAAATAAAAGCATACCAGAGAGCAATACCCAGTTTACCATTACTTGTAATAGTTGCTGGGATAAGACAACAGTTCGATTCACTAATAGTTACCGGCCAGGCCAGGGGAGAATGAAATTGGAAGTCGACGTCGCTATTTGATTTTTTGTTTTCTGCTCTTTGCGACTTCCACTTATATCATAATGCTCTGCGAACTACGTGAATTAGTTTACACGTAAGTAGGTTTCCTCTGTATTTATCTCCTCCTTCCTGCATAAATCATTTTCGAACGGCAGGACAGTGAAAGCGGCCGGCAACGGTCACCGGCATAATTGCTGTTAAGCAAAAACCTGTGTATACGCAGACCACAGAAATAGTAGTTTTGGGCACTTAAAGCACACCTGGGCTGGCATTTCTTAGAACGCAGAAGACTACTCAGAAGTCGTGAGCTATCCCATCATTGGCGATCCTCCAAGTCAGGTCTTATAGTGCAGTACACCAGTTTAAATTAAAGAGGATGCCCCTAAACTGTTATGCTGAGAGTTGTGTCAGTTCATGCCCCACTCCTCAAATTTCCATACACTAGTGGCCTCGCGTGACACTGATTAAGATGTCAAACGGTTCTGCGCCGCTTTATTCGCAGGTAAAAAAACAGTAAAGGAATGAGATTCAGGCCTGATGAATTATGGATATAAAGAAGCTAAAAACATGTCATCGGCAAACAGCAACCGAACTAAGAGTGTTAACTGTCACTTTTATGCAGACAGGTTGACCGAATTCAGCTGTTATATAAACTTTTCCTTTTGAAGGCTGCAAGACCTCTGGCAACAAATAGTCGCTACGAGAAATGCACTTGGCTGCCCAATCTGGCGCCCGACTTCGACATTGAGAAAAAGAACAAACGACTTCTGGGGGGCAGACTTCCGCAGAAGCACGGCGAGGACACCCAAGACGTGGGTAATGGATCATCGGCAGCTCTAT
Source organism: Ligula intestinalis (assembly GCA_036362985.1). Lineage (NCBI taxonomy): Eukaryota > Metazoa > Platyhelminthes > Cestoda > Diphyllobothriidea > Diphyllobothriidae > Ligula > Ligula intestinalis. The sequence continues at coordinate 40,196,947 of JAYGXS010000001.1, read as the reverse complement.
CTGAACTGGTAAGTCCTACAGCCTTTTTATTCAACGACGGGGAGGGTAATTTGTAGCAATATTTTGCTCGAAAATAAGAAACTCTTCGTCCCCGTAAGCAGGTTTTGTAATGAAATACTGCAACTAAAACTGATTACAGCGATAGCGACCATGCGGTTCCGTGGAGCTGTCAAAATAGAGTATGAAGATTTAGTCAACGCGACAGATACCTTGGAAGCTAAAGGCTCCACAGCAGAGGATGGAATAAAGACTGCATAGCTTCCGTTATTCACACAGATTTCGCGGATTTGGAACACGACCTCGGTAATTTACAATTGATTAAAACGGCCTTAACAGCATATTTTTAATGGAGGTTACATAATACAAATTGTTCGAAGACCCCAGCCAAAGAAACGTACGTCTTCTATGTCCGGTGAATAAGCCTGAGACGATGCACTCCATACGCTTAATGCAAACTCTCAGCATGGCTCGTGGACGTATACTAACAAACGCGAAAACTTGCTAATTTTTATGGTTATATCTTTTAAAAAGGACTAAATGCGTCAACCTTGGCGTCATGTTCCACCAACCACACGCATAGCAAGACCCTACGATGCTATTTCCGGAGGACTAAAGGAATTGCAAACGTGAGACTTGAGGAAAGGTCTTTTAGCGAATGCTAGTTCCACTTAAAACCTCTGGGTAAGGAGAGGAGTTAGGGTGTGTACCGAAAGCGACACCCCTACTCGAATCAAGTACTGGTGGACCATGGAGGGTGCGGTTTTCATCCAGTTTAAGGCCTCTTCTATTTCATTATGCTAGGTTGAAGTGTGTACTTCCTATGTACGGTCCTGCTGCCCTTCCTGTACCACTTAATCTGTTTTTTTCTATACTACAAAAACTTCAGCCGTTGTGTTTGGAGCCCAGGTTGCAGACCGAGAATTTTCATGCTTTAAATTTTATTTTTAGGCCAACCATACCTACGGTACGCGGGGACGAGTAACGGCACCGTACGCCTCACACGAATAGGTGCGTACTACACAGCCCACTGCACTTTAACGGCGTGTTTTCCCAGGAAATCACTCTTCCACCACCCCGCAGCATTATTGCAAACCGGTGTCCACGCGTTAGCAACCCGGTGTTTTTACAAACTGATATGGTGTTAGGTAATCATCCACGACAATAAGAACCATGTCTCAACCCCCTTGCACTCAAACACTTTGTGCAGCGATAATGAAATGTTGCACTTTCTTGCTTAATGCTTGTGAATGTTGGAGATTTTCACCTTCCATCGAAAATACATAGCTGAGGATTTGGGATGAGGATACAAAACTGACGATTTACTCTGTGAAAGGTGAGTTTGTGATATAAAAATAAATAGGAATATGCAGTTTTTACGGATTTTAGCCAAACGCCTCCTTATTCTGTAAAACCTCTTTGAGACTTTCCTTGTCCATTGGTATTTTCAGGAGTTCAGTGCCGTCTGGGCTCTAAAACGAAAATGAATGGACAATTGACAAATAAAAGACGCAATTGCAGGTTGATATGGATCGATAAGCGCATACTACTCGCCTCAGAAGATAGATGCTCAAGTTAGAGTATTACCTCGAGAGTCTGCGCATCTCCTGGTTGGTTTGGTGTTTTCGTTCGCCAATAGTGTGCCCAAATATGGTATATATATGAACGTCCGGCAGTAGCATTGAGCAGCGATCGAAAACCACGGTTGCCCAAGAACTGTCGACCCCAGTCAACGCTAAGACTATTTAGGGAGGTCACACACGAATAAAAATAGCCTTGCATGGGTGCAATTATATCAACAGAAACTGCGGCCCATTTTCTGTGCAATAGACCGCTTCAAGTGGCACAGGGATGCAGAATAGTAACTTCCAAGTGAACTCAAGAAGTTTGCACAGTCACTGACCAAAGAATACATAAAACATTGCGTATGTATGCGGGTATGCGGGCAGCTTCGGTGCTTATAAACTTTTGTGATTTGAATGGCACCCTGTTGTACGAAATCTGGCAGCACGGAAATGTTATTATGTCTATGAGTAATATATTTTAGCACACGTAGCAGAAGTCAGACCGTTGTAAGCAGCTTCTGGATATAAACGTCAACTTGCCTTTGAAAACTTAACCAGCTTATGATCCTTGAATTCAGTCAACTGTGCTCGAAGTGTGACCTCACTGTTAACGAGAAAAGCATCGCGACATCGCCAGTAAAGTTCCTCCAACGGCATTCCTTGGACCACTAGAATAAAACAGAAAAAAATCGCGACTACAGGAAAGCGGCATTAAGTTTCAAAGTGGGCTAGAGCAGTTTGAAGTGATAGGCACAGGGCTATTGGTATAAGAACTGACAACAACCCGAAATAATTTATATAGCACTATCAAATTACAAACACTGGGGTGAAGGACAACAGGGACGAGCGCTCATATCCCTATGTACAGTTAAAAAAGTCTTTATGAAGAGCATCCTCGTTGTAGGCGTTCGCTTTTGAATTCAAAAACAAAATTTTTCAGGTCAAATGAGCCCCTACTAATATTACAGGTAAGTAGTAAAATCCGAAGTCGCACTTAATGAGCCGCAAAGCATACTGGGAATAACGTGCATTTTTGAGGAGGAGGAGAAGGCTTAAAGATAATTTTCTTTGTGCACGCCGAGTTTTAGACAAAATGCATGCAACGCTCATCAGAATCAACACTTCGGTGTAACCATTTTCTTTTCTTATTGCAAACTTGGCTACTTATGTTATTTAGGTAGGCACATGATACTTCTGTAAGAATCAGTCACCGTACGTGTCACTGTTAAGCTACTGTTAGGATTAGGGCCATTTGACAGTAACCCCGACGATAGGAGAGGGAAATAGGCGCGCTGCATAAAGGTTAACTGCCATTATCTAATTGCAATTTTGGTGTATAAAATACAACAGACACTAAAGATACAGAACCCCAACTGACGCTCCAAATATTACACAAAAATTGGGTTGGTTACTTGACCTACCAGGTTCCTCAACTCCCTTCGATTTCTTGCCCCTGGTGGAGGTTTTTCGATGCTGAACTGCCTCTTCGATTGCTTGAAGTTGGAATTCCGCCAAGAGGCGATAGATTTCACGAGCGTTCTGCGTCAGCGAGGTCATAACATGACGCAGCCTAGTAAGGGCAGCCACGTCGACATCGTTTGGGAAGAGGTGGCTGTCAACTGCGTAGCTCCGGCCGTTCAGAATCTGTTGAAGCAGGGGGCTATTTGAAAAACTTGCCTCAGCCTCATAGGGTGCCAGTGTGGAACAGTCTTCCCACAACCACGAGAATCGGCTGAGTTCTGTTTGGGACCATACTAAGTGGATAAGAAAGCAAGACGAAAAAGTTCTCGTCAATCAACGTGCAACAAGTTAATGATATTACTCTTTTGAAAAGTAACGCAGGTCGGTTATCAACAAAGAAAAGGAACAATACGATAGTCAGTTCTGGGTTTTTTGCAGTCGGTAGCCAGTCAGGAAAGTTCGTAAGGGCACGAAGTTCGAACCAGGATCTTTAGTCACTAAACAGTGAACTATAAGCTCGGCTACTGGGTTCCGGGAGCACGAAAAATAGACGCCCCGGTAACAATCCAAGTCGCATAGGAGTGGTATTCGCTTACCTATCCTGGTTACAAAAGAGTACTTGGTGTTCCAAGAGCAATTACTAATTGGTAAGTTCTAAAAGTATAGACAAGTCAGAAGAGGATGGCCACTTGGCGCATAATTATTTACAAACTTCCCCAACGCCTCTTAAATATTTAGAGCTAGATAATCCTGTGAGATTGAACTGATGAATCCTTGGATCGGCGGCTCTCCAAGCACGGTCAGAAGTTCATAAGTTGCGCTACTACCACTACTAAGTGTAACAAAACGTAAAAAGGGGCTACCAACCAACCAAAAAAATGTAAAACGTCCGCCACAAATTTTCGCGTAGGGCAAAAAATAAAAAATAGTCGGGAAGTAATATCCATAAAGACATGGAAGACTGCAATGGCTATTCCTAGTTTACTTGCCAATCACCCGGCAATGTCTGGGCCCCAAGTAGGGAAGATTTGATACCGAAATCCGAGCTATATAAATAATTGAGCCTATCGCTCCGTTCGCTGAAAACTAGCTCAAGCCTTAGTTGCCAAGAGCGGAAACATGGAGTATCAACAGATGACTGTGCATAGGTAAAAAAGTAATTAGAAAACAAAAAAAAACTGTCTAGGAACGAACAAGAACGGTGGAGGTAACGAGACGATTAAGCCACCATTTAACGTCATGCAGTTTGGAGGTGGTGATATTTCATAACATAGACAGTTTAAGGCTTGGTATGGGGCAAACTAGCATGACCAGATGTGAAAATACTTTCAAACGTGAATCGGTGGTACTGACGAGAGAAAAACATTTTTAATGAATTTATCATGCTAGTGTCGTAATAAAACTATAATAATAGGAGATATCCTTAGATGCAAACCGGGAATTAGGTTAAGTCTACCTTTTGTAAAAATAGCATTCTCATGTACCAGACTCCGGGACAGAGGTTATTTCAGGCAACAAATGCTTACATATGGGCAGGTTCACATGATCAATCGAGGCCACGAGATGAATATGCGGTACTGCAGCCAAACGGGCCAAAATAGCCTGCGCCTTGGCTGTGCGAAGGTTGCGACCGTCAATATTGTGGACGAGGAGGTAGAGGGGTGCTTCCGAAGCACCTGGGGGGTGGAGGGAAAGCGACGAGGCGTTATAAAAAGCAGAAACAAGGCAGAGTACTTCAAAACAAACAAATCTTTGACCGTGAGCATCAACCTCATACGTGTGACAGCGCGTATAGCTCTTGATTCTGAGGAAAAGTTGCTATAGGGAAGATCACCGACCAAGTTGCCGGACTTGCTCGTCCCCTAGCGCCTAGGGCCCGAGTACAGCAGCACAGTGAGTCGCAGCTGTGGAGCGGGATAACACAGAAAACCATTTTCGGCTTATTAGCCCCCTGACATTCAGTTAACCTTGTTTTTTCTTCATTTGTTTTGGAATTGAAGCAAAGCATCTGCAGGCAGATTCGCGAGGTAGGTTTGGAGTTTATGAGTGCAACGTTTCACTAACTCGAGATAAACGGAGGAACCATATCATGTAATACCACTGACTTGTCGGTTGCAACCTTAAGTCTTTTTATCAGGTTTAGGGACAGTTCTAATCTTTCAGTAAAGGACTCGATGCTTTTTTTCGCAAGGTGTTGAAATATCCAAAGTTTGGCACAACAATAAAAAAGCTATTAGTCGTAGTGGAATGGCAATTATAGGGAAATTCAACAGATAAGTGTGGTTATCAATCCTATAAAATTATAGGATTCATACATCGACAAATTATTGAAGGACTTTACAGAAAATAAATCCAGTTCTTTCGAAATCCTGTAAAAGAAAAACGAAAACCGCGACACATAAAATTTCTAACGTTTACAAAATTGACATTATACTGCAGTATGACACGGCTTATTGTAGCCAAACCGAGCAAACTGCTTTCAATCGCACACACGAACATCGGCTAGTTCTGGAAAAATTAAATAATTTTGGGTGGCGAAATACACAACTTGGATGATATTGTCGTTCAAATCAAAGTCACTCACCACGTTTTCTCAAATCTTAAAACGTCTACACACCTGACGGGACATCTCCATCGCTACGAAGTTTTACGCGAACCGCGTATCATTCCAGTCAGTCCTTTTGTATGGTCGTGGGTTTTGGGCTGTGCGCAAGAAAGGTGAATGAAAACTAGAGGTAACTGGCCACCGCTGCGTGATGAATATCTTTCGAGTGACGCACACCAACGTTGTCTCAAATGAGACAATCTGCATTTGCTGCGGCAGTATCGCGAGGATATCTCAGGCTACCCAAGAAAGACGACACAGGGGACTTGGATACGTTCTTCGCAGTCTACCTCACGACCTTATTGTTGATGCCATCGATCTGATGCCACTGCCTACTTGGGGACGTCGCAGAAGAGGTCGATGCGAAATCTGGCTTACCACGGTTAATCAAGTGGTTCTTGGACTTTCCGTATTTGGTCTCCGTCGCTGGCGAGAAGAATGGGTCACCCAATCGAAGCGGTGGCACGCATCCCAGCTCACACAGCCTGGGCCTCCATGACAGACCCACCACATACCATCTAGTCACAGCCCACACTTGCCCAGGAGTTACATACAACAAGAGATTAGAAGCAGCAGTTTGAAACCCAGTTCAAACAGCCTAGACCTACAGTACCTGATCAGAGCCTATACTTAGTCATTTATTTGTACAACAACCTGGCTCGGATCCCACGGAATGAGAGTGCTATAAAAACCACATTAATGAGTAGCAAAACTCTTAGTCCACCACTCGGATACTCCACAAAACACACGAGGCTGAGTGCAGGATCCGACTTATCCTGCCTTGCAAGCCACAACTTTTAGTGTACCGTGATAGCTTCAGATTTCGCATGGTGAGGAAAGTACGCTGAGCCATTGACCTCAGTCTCTATTCTCTTCCCGAGCCTCAGCCACCGTTCGGACCGGTCAGAGGACTGGTGCGAGAAATGGGCACAGTTAGTGGCACTGTGATATCACTTGACAAATTTTTTTATCTATGCAGTTATGTTTTTACTGAGAGAGGGAGATGACGACCAATTTACGCGCCTGCTATATCAGACTTGGATGTTATAGCACAAATTTACGAAATCCCGTCATTAAGACAGCAGATCCCAACAAGTTGGCTAACTAGTGAATACAAAGCAGCAACAGCTTTAGAGGTCGAAACGAAGAAACTATTAGGGCAATGTCACTGAGTGCAAAAGCTTGATATGAGGTCAGGGACAGAAAAGAAGTAAAAACCAAGATATACGAAAACAATACCGACAAAACTGACCTGGACGTGAAAAGAAGTCAGAAATTACATCTAGCTGTTTGGAGACGACGGATGGAACGTCGGACAATTGTAGAATGTCACTCAATATGGTACTCAAAATCTACAAAAATCTCTATTAGGCGAAAACATGCAGGAGAACCTGACGCATTCCAATTGTCGGTAGGTAACCGGAAACTACGATACAGTTTTCCCCAGCGAGGTGGTCCTTTCGAAAACGAGAGATGAGCTGGCGCTTGGAGCCTACACCATACATCAGAATATTGAATCCTGCTCTGCAAAGAAAAGGGTAGATTACAGTTGAAAGGGCAATTCCAGTGAACAAAATAGTGCAGCATCCAGCAAAACACTCCGTAAAGCAACAGACCGATTGTCGATTTTGACAATATCCACCACAAACTTCAGCAAACTGAAGGCAGACACAGTGACTCAACACGGGAATAAAGTGAAAGTAGATTCGCACAGAATCTACTTCACTCTCTCACAACTTCCACACCTGTAGCCGATGTCAAGACAAAAGTCGAGAAGACCGGAGATAAGGGAAGGCGACTCGATACACCACATTTACATATAGAGACAAGACTTAAAAGTACAATCAAAAATGAGTTGGTGTTCACGATGCGAGTAACTCTGCCAAAACTGCGAGAAGCAAATAGAAAACGGAATAAGAATCCCTTAGTCTAAGTCTATTAGGCTAAACGGACAGCCATAGGAAAGTTAAATCAGGACACATGAGAAGGAACACAAAAAAACGTTAAATTAGATCTTGAAGAAACATAGGCAATATTTGAGATCTAACCTTGACAAAGCCAAGGAAACTAGGCTGTGTGGGAGTCAACCGGCCATTTCAATAGGATTTATATGCACCTGTGGTAAGCTCAAAAACAATTGCACTGAATATGGCTCAATTACGGTATTGGGGTGTGCTGATAATTGAGTCATCTGTCAGAATTTACATGTAAGAACAAACTTCGGTTGCACGCCCCAATTTGTAGAGGCAAGCAAAGTTTCATTGCAATCTTTTCAACTTCTGCCAACAGTATCATTAGAACCAAAGCAACACAGTGAATGAAAATAATGTAATGCAGATAGGAGGCAATAAGGACAATAACGACAATAAGGACCACTGTAGGTGAGATATCTGTTGACGAAATGAACGACCAGCTGTCAGCACACGGTTTCGATTAAATCGGCCGATGAGAAAGTAATCTAACAGAAGTGACTACTTTTTATAAATATGAAAGCATAAATGAGGTAAAGCTGGCTAAACTCAATATGGAAGGAACAAAGTAACACTAGGGACGAAAAGCATTAAGACTCGGTACTTACACTCACCTTAAGTATGCAGGCCATTTCGGAAAAATGTGTGCAATAATTTCAGTCTCTCGGCGTTTTATCAATCCGCTCCATGATGGCTTGAACTTAGAAAGGATGGATTCAAAAGTTTCTGGATCAGGAAGCCCTTTTCCGTCGGCCGTCTTCAGTTTAGCTAAGGTTCTCTTGCTCGTTCTTGCCGTGGCACCGGACGCACGATCGATGAAATAATCCTCTACAGCATTAGACTTTAGGAGAATTACACGAAAAGAACGTTTACCTGGGAAGTTGCCAAATTCCTTTTTGGTGTCAAAGAGACCTCACGCTTGGTCAATTTAGCAGGTTTCTTGTCAACTTTTGTGTAAAAAGAATAAATGCGCTGTAGATAAAAATTAAAACCCGTGGGATGCTACAAAAATAAAATACTCCGAAAACTCCAATAAACCATTACGTGTAGAATGTATGACAACATACTTACCACAAATCATCAAAATTAATCGCAAAATAAGAAACATAACTCCAGATTTGTGGAGACACTCACGGAAAGACGGCGGTCAACAAAACCAGTGTGGCACTGTAAGACGATAGTGTGTTTGCTTACATTAATGGGATAAGTAACGGCAAAAGAAATATACTCCATCGCAACAGAGCGGACAAGTATTTGGACATAAAAAGAAGTACAGCCTAAAACAGCTGACCGGAGTTCATCTTTTACTTATTATCCATCGAAGTTTCAGATATGGTTGGCTGACAACGCCACGAAAGGTACGTAAGTCTAATGTCAAAGTCTAAAAAACTGATGATTTTATCCCTTAGGAATTGTTGTTGAGACAAACCCCAGTTAGTCATTAATCGATAAGAACTAACATTCATCATCCTGGACGCTTGACATTCCACTGTAACGTAATTTCGCAGATGCAACTACCGACCTGAAAGTTGCATTCACAATAAAATTACCATAAAACGAAAGGAACCTCAAGTTTAAAAAAAGGTTTCATTCATTATCTCCCTTAAAAATATGTGCCAATCGTTCAAAAGAGTTGCGTACGCAACTGGTACTGAGCTCCAGCACTTCGTCAAGGGCGCAGGCTGATGCTTCTGTACCGGTCTTCCACAGGGTGCGCACCCTTTGGCAAGTTGACGGGCTGTTTTCTGACATAAAGGACCGCAACACACAAAGACATCACCACCCTGTCTGTAGACGAGGTAATCGCAAAGTTAACTCTTCATGGTCATCCACTGGACAAAAGATCCTTTAGTGGATCCAACGTGTACAGTGCTATTGTAGGAATGACTTGAAAACAAAACGATTCTAATTAATCCCAGCATTAATATGGCCCAGTAAGTTGTAAACCAAAGACTTCCACATGTGTGCTGATTCGGCACTGGACAGCAATCACACGATATCTATCTCAGCAATGAGCTCCTGCAGTAAGCACTACAATAACAAGAGCAGGATATTGCTACGTAGAAGCAAATAATAGAATACACCAATAAAGGCATTCAAAGAAAGTAAAGCCCTACCTGATTGAGCCCTCCGTCGGTACTGCTGCACTTTAGATTCACCAAGAGCATGAGAGGCCACAGCTAAAACGTCAATGACGAGACAACACACAACCTTTAAGCAACATGGCCTTTGAACTGGGAACTTTAGCATGTCTTGAGAGACTACGAGGAGATTCACTCTCAGCCGACTGAGAAATGTTCATCCCTTAAGGTATAGTTAAACTAACTAAGCATCAATACCCGAGAGCGCCCCGATCAGTTTATTAGGACAACCCTCTAGCATTATCCACGTAAGCTCCAATCACGCGCGTTTGCCAGTTTTACAGTATTCGACGCAGACAAACGCGGAGTGCCTTTCTCAACTATCTCAACTTCTCAATTTGTCAAATTGCAGGGAATTTTTCATTTTTGCTAAAAAAAACTGTACTTGGAATTTTGCCTCACACAATTTGATTGTTGAAAGTAACTTTTATTGGATAAACTGCCAGTGTATTCTGATAGGTTGCAGTGACTCCGCAAGTTTTAGATCATTTAACTAATGTATGGTTCTCATAATGATCCAAATTGAACGTGCCTGCTACCCAATGTACTGCAACTACTGTTTGATAAAGCGAAGCAATGAAGTGGACTGAAGTATGGGATTGAACACATGGAGAACTTGTTCAGTTTCAATACATATGGTAAGAGGAAGGTTACATGTAAATTCTTAGTTAATCTGACAGGAAGACGTGAACTGTAGTTTACTTAAGGCCGAGTTCTGCGTATAAATAGAAAAATCTAGAACGTATTAGGGAAAGAATCCCAGTTGCAGAGCATCCAGCCCGAAGGTTTATTTCTTAAACGGTACAGCGCTGCAATAAGTTGACAATTAGGAGCAGTTGGCTGTGTGGATAACTCCTCAAATCAACCCTGAACTGCACGAAAGCGGCAAAATCAGCCAGATCCATACTGTAACTGATTAAATGAGCCTTCATGGGGTTTGAAAAAGAGAGCTTATCTAAGATATTTTGAAGCTTTGTTCAGCCACACGTAGAAGTTGCTATACAGGTATAAAGACCCCGGACTGTCCAAGATTGTACCGTTTTAGAAATGGTCCAGAGGCGAGTGACAAAAAGTGGTCACAATTCTGGGAACACTACTCTATAAAAGCAGAGTATCAACCCTCGACCCTTTTTCCCCCTTCTCCTACAGGCCACTACGAGGTTATTTCATAATAACCATATGATGAATGACATAGGTTGTTGTTTTATTCCTGGTGATTTTTTCTACCTAAGTTAATGCGCCCACTTTGCGTGGTCATTCGCTAAAACGGCGAGAATGATTAGTGAGGCCAAGGCTATATGTATTCCCCCGCCCAACTGCTTTAAGTATTAAGTAGTAAAGCATTTATTTCTTGGCTAGGGAACGTAAATTAATATGTAGTTGTGGCGGAATTCATCAAAAAATTTCAATTAAATAAGATTATGCTTGTTTATGTAAACTAAGAGAATTAAATTCAACCAACATTAACCTCTATTGCATAGGAAAGGAAACCTAGTCGAGGGATATTTGATCTTACGCAGAGAGAATTCAAAAAAAAGAAAAATAGTCCTCCTATAGGTGGAATGTAACGAAAAAATTTAAAGTTAAGCTACCGAGCATTTAAAAGAAGATTTTTATTATAATTCGACGAGAGTTTTTGGCCTCTATAATCATGCTTGCCCCTAAAACTATGTCCCTTCAAAACAAGGATCAATGCACTCAAATGTTTCTTCAGTAGCAGAGGGGTTGCACTATGGAATACTCGTTCCAAAGGGACTGTCCTCTCCACCTGTGTAAACACATTCAAGAAAAAACTGAACACGCACCAAACACTTGATTCCTCAGCGTCAATATGAATCAAGAGGGGGAGTATTACGCAGAGTAATTGCCCATACTCATTATACTGGCTGGATCTCGCCATCACGACCAGCAATAAAGGTGACCAAGGCGATATCGAATGAAGCCAAGAACATGACAATGATGTACACAAGTGTACTGAGTCTATTTAACAAACTGGATGAACTCAAACTCGCCGTGGACCATGTGCAACCGGACCTGATAGCGCTAACTGAAACATGGTTAAATGAGCAAATAGCAGATGCAGAAGTCGGGCTGGAATGATTTCAGCTTATCCGCATGGACAGAAAGGAACGTAAGGGTGGAGGAATCGCGATGTTCATACGAGCTGGTCTAAACTACGTCCCAGATAGTCTGTCATCACACAGAAACAATTCCTGCGAAATAATAAGTTGCAAACTGGGAGTACATAACCAACCTGACCTCCATATTGCTCTCATATTCAGACCACGAAGACAAAGAACGGAAGCAGATGATGTACTTATCTCTGAAGTAAAAGAGATCTGCCGTAGCTAAAATGTCCTTATACTTGGAAATTTCACCCTCCGAACATAGATTGGGATTTAATGCACAACTCACGATCAGAGAACTCATTCGAACAGAAACATATTCACTTGCTAAATGACGAATTTCTTACCCAGCATGTCACAATGGACACGTGGTTTCGAGGTGGCCAACAATCTGGCTGCGTGGATCTCGTCATTAGTAGAGACGAAAACTGTATCCTTGGATTGAATACTCAGACCGCTTTTGGCCGAAGTGATCACTGTGATCTTGTCTGGGAGCACGGCCATTTCTCGGTACCCGTCACTCGCGCAATATGCGAGAGGAATGTATGAAAAGGAGATTATGAGAAAATTAAAGGACAACTTAACGTGACTGACTGGAGCCCTGCATACGTACCTGACCCGAATGACGCCTGTTTCTTCTTTGGGAACTTAGCTCAGAAACTAGTAGAGGAATGTTGCCCGCTTAAGAAAAGCTTGCGCATCTCCCGGCCAGAATGGGTGACACCGAAAACAAAAAGGAACTTCAAGAATAAATTCCTCACTCAAACCATCTACTCAGTGTGTAAAGGCAGCTAAACGCGCGACACAGGTGCTGTTTGCGATAAGGCGGGGATTCGTCAACATTGACAAGGAGCTCTTCAGGAAAACCTACGGAGCGTTTGTTCGGTCCCACTTGGAGTATACTGTCCAGGCCTGGCGTCCGTGGTTCAATAAGGATTACATGCACCTGGAACGAGTGCAGGCGAGGGCTACGAAAATGGTCAAGAATCTTGGTCATCTGCCTTATGAAGACAGACTGACCGAACTTGATCTTTTCCCTCTCAATTATAGGCAACTCCGCGGGGACCTCATACAAACCTACCGAATTGTTAGAGGCCAAGACTGCGGCCTAGAATTTGATGATTTCTTCGAATTGGCTCGGACTGACCATCTGCGAGGTCATCCTTTTAAACTACAGAGGAAACCGGCCCGTATCGACGTTCGACGAAACGCCTTCTCGCAGAGGGTCATTGAAGCGTGGAACGGACTCCCGGAAGATGTGGTCCTCTCAGATACTGTTG
>JAYGXS010000001.1:40151293-40161974 GCA_036362985.1 Ligula intestinalis | reverse complement strand
ACATTAGCACGTCGATATGTGGTTCACCATCTGCCAAAAAAATCACCTTAAGATCTTACTTAGGTTAAGAATAATTAAAAAAACATCAAATCGATATGTACAAGGAGAATATCTCGCCATCTGCCTACTATTTTGGCAGTGCATCAATTACCTTTTTTGGAAAGTCAATGGCTAAAAAAGGATTTTATTACAATGAAGGACAGTTATTTCAGTCGTTGATGACTGCTGTTATGTGAGCAGACTTTACATGTGCCTAGGTCAGAATGCAGTAAAATCAGTAGTAACCGCTAGAATTTGACGTCTTAGAAAGCAGTAAGTTTTCCTTTTCCCAAGAAAACTTACATAAGATCCCATTTCTTGTAGCCTCAGGCTACCGAATTAAGCGAATTCCAAGATATCAACCAGAATATGCCTGAGCCAAAACCTTGAAATTGTAACCTGCGAGAGGTCTTACAATCGATCTAATAGGTACACTTGGCAAACTGCTGTCAATATGAACGAATGTCAGTTAAGAAGTCTGTCCGTTTTACTAGAATAGGAATGTAGCTTTCAGTCTAGGCCCCTCAGGGCAATGCAATACTATCCGTCCTATTACTAGGTCAGTCCGCTGCATTTAATTCACATGCTTTCACCCATGAAATTGTTTTCACAATAACCACTGCTTAGACATGCCGATTTCATTGCGTTCATATACTTGTGGTTCCCCTGAAGAAATCTCTATGTCCGATAGACATGCATAGAAGGCTTGTCCACTACTCGTCGGGCAATGTCATTAATGTCCGTCTGTCCTTATGATTAGCCAAATTGCGGCAAAGGCAGGAGCGTGAACTCCAAAGGCACTATACGCGAAAGAGTGTGGACTGTTATTGATCGGTGTTCGCCTAGCTGCTGATCCTATATATTCTATATATACCAACAAAAAATGGATTATCTTTGAAATTATTAAATGCATGACGTGGAGGAAAGTGACCAACATATGAGTTTTCAAATCATAGGAGAAATATTAATCAACATTAAAGGCAAAGACGCCCAATTCCCGTTAAATAATTATGCAATGTCCATTCCAAGAACGAGAAGTACAGCAAATACTATACATTTCCTATGACAAAGATGTCCTACCGTAATCCTGGCGTTTATACTAAATAAACGCCCAGAATTGTGTTTCTTCAGCGTACCGGTATATATATTTAATTATACATTATCAAACAAGATTATTACTACAATAGCATTGATGCTATGACTTAACAATATTTGAATTATACCCCACAATAGTCAGTATTAAATAGTCTACTAAATCAACGTTTTCGAATAATAAAAACAGATGGCCTTCTAGGCAATAGGTCAACTGCGCAAATTTATAACCCTAAAATGTTCCTGCTTTGTAAGACACTTCCCGTGATTACACAAAAGCGCAATCTCCAGCGGACGATAGCTGAAACACCATTGCAAAAGGATTTGCTGTGTGATTATCGTTATGGATAGTACGACTCTGTTAGACGGCCGTGGGTATCGACTTTGTTTTCACTGTATGATAAAGCCCACTTGGCTGCATGTTTTGCCTGCTTCTCTTTCGCTTTCCTTTTTTTTACCATCGTCAGTAGCCAATGATGCTGTCCGGCCATAAGAGTTGTTGCAAACCATTCAAGTTGAAGTTCAGAGGTCCTGGCTCCAGCCGGTGTTTCGTGTAATAATAAGGCTTTCTTCACACAAAACTATAGCTTAAGAAATGCGCAAATTTTGCGCGTTATAAGGATTGTTTTCTTTAGGATAGTTTTAATTGTATTTACTATCGTGTAGCTGATGGGCAACATGCTTTCTGCTACTTCTATCTGACTTTGTATCTGATGACGAATCCGCGAAGGAGCTTGAAACCTCAGGCGAATGAAAGTATTGTTCCAGCGATTGAGTCGTCTTCTTTTCAAACACAATAATTTTCTGCACAGCTTTCACGCACATTTGATCTTAACAATAAATGAAACCCAAAACAATTTCAATTACCGCTACACTGCTGTCTGAACCATCTCCTTGGAAAAAATCTCCGGAGTCGAACCAAATATGCCATCATTGAGATCGCACTTTTATATCATACATTAGCATGACCAAGCTACCGAAATGACCCGGCTTATCGGTGTTAAAAGCAATAACATACAGACATCACACCTGCCTAAACGACATGCATTATTCGACCACAGTTTTCACCATAAAAGCTCACAAAAGAGTCTGCCACATTAAACCCTATCATGACATGTTGACTCCTTCCAAGAGCACAGTCATCCCCAAGGCAGAAATAATTACGTATAACCCCAAAACACAGAAAATTGGCAAGTGTTTGCCTTCCCGTTCGCTCCCGTTACCTCTGTATTCTAGGCAGGCTTTCTCATAAGTTGGCCAAGTGACGTTCATGAGAAACCACTACAAGCGGACTGCTCGTTTTGTTAAAATGCTCCCAACATTCACAACGATTTTAGAACAAAACACTTTGGAATTCAAAGTACTGAAAACAAGATTTTGTAACCCATTAAAAAAAGAATGCTTTACTTTCATTACATTTAAGAAATTATTGTAAGGCAGCTCTAACTAAGGCAAGCAAGAGCGAGAAATTATTAAATTTTCATGCACCGTGTTGGTGCTGAACCCAGAAAAAGTGATTGATTTTGCCACTAATGAATTTCGGCAAATTGTTATTGGTTTTTGTAATGAAAACTGTAAATATCGCAGCATCTTTTATTTGACTAAGATAGACCTCTCACATGACACCTGATTAGCTGATTTGCTACTGATAAGCTGATAAGACCTTTGCTACTCAGGATATTTTTGAAATCATTCAAACTTGTAAAACGTGCAAACGTTATGACCGAAAATATAAATTTAAAAAAACGTTTTCAGAGTCAAAAATATATTTTGCAATCTTAAAACACATTAACTACGTGAGAAACACCAAAGACGCATCTGACATATTTTGTGAAGCCTTAACAGATTGGCAGAAGGCCTTGATAATGAAGCCAGTAAAGATGCTGAACCAGACGATTATCAGGCTGTATAAATTACTCTATGGCAGTGAAAATACTTGAACCTGTGTTCTGCAGTGGAAGGCTTAAATTATAAAACTTCAATACAGCGTCAATCTTTGTAATTTTTAATGTTCTTCATTATGTCATCATACTAAGTCGACAATCCAAGCAAGTAACTACGTATCTTTCAGCTATATATTCCCTTGCGGCTGAGCATTGTGATTGAAGAGTTTCCATGTTAGTCGTCGATAGGCGCAGATAGACCCTCAGTTAATAAAGACGAAAGATAAAAACCCGTTAACTTGGTAGTTTTGCGTTTCATATCAGAGAACTCAGTGTTAGAGCTAAATAGAGGTGCAGGCTTAGGATAAAATTACGGTGATTGGTACGATAATGTTTGCACCTGGTGCAAGAATTTGGAAACAAAATAGGCTTCCCTCATGGAAAAAAGCCCAATGTTGCCTGTACGGCGGGTGACGTTCACATTATGGTGTCCCGGTGGCATTGGTTATCTGAGCAATCTATATCGTTATGAATGAATCATAGAAGAAATTCATCTTAGATAAGAAAGAAGCTTATTCCACCGCTGAAGCGGAATTTTAATGCAATAAATGCGCATAGTCGTCACAGCTGCCTCAAAATACTACCTTGCTCAACTATATTTTATAAAATGTTTAAGTAAATGTGAAGATGGGGGGATGAGCAGAAATTGAGAGAAAAATAATAAAAGCAACAAAATCTTTGTCCCACTGATTACACCGCCTTAATTTTCTAAAATGTTTCGTAGAATTCATCATTTCCCTTCCGTCAGCAGCATTCTTGCTCTACAATTCTTTAAGGTTATTTCAATTTGTGCACCACCTCTCTTCCGAAAGGTTAAAACTTTTTATCGTGTTTATATGATTTCACCTCCGTACTTAAATATATAACAAATGCGTCATCGTAGACATAATTTAAAGGCTATGCATTAAAACAAAACAAACGTGTCCTACTAATGGCTGTAATGGCAAATTATCTTCATATCTTAAGTGCTCCATAGCATTAGCCTATCTAGTTAACCATACAAAAATCCGATGTAAGCTCAATTGTTTAACGGGTACATTGACTCGAGCTACTGAAATCCGCAGAAACACAGACGGTACGGTGCAATTTATTTCATGCATATAATGTACTATTAATGGTGGTGGCCCAGGCCAGGACTTGCGCAATTTATTGTTTGTTGGGTTTATGGTGACTGCTACAAGGGCATGCAAATAGGTTTTGTCCAATAGTTCAATATAGGAACTAAAACTGCTGCAAATTGCTTTCATAAATTTCTTAATTTCTTTGA
Source organism: Ligula intestinalis (assembly GCA_036362985.1). Taxonomy (NCBI): domain Eukaryota; kingdom Metazoa; phylum Platyhelminthes; class Cestoda; order Diphyllobothriidea; family Diphyllobothriidae; genus Ligula; species Ligula intestinalis. The sequence continues at coordinate 40,157,633 of JAYGXS010000001.1, read as the reverse complement.
TTGTTATTTTTCATGAAAAAAGGGGATAGTTCAGGCCAGTATACTGCAAATTTATTTACTTCGCGTTTTTATTGACTTCTTTTTTAATTTTAGGGACGCGTTCTCAGACTATTTTTGGTATTAGTTCTTTTAAGAGGTTAAAAAAATATGATGCAACCAAACGGATTCATTTCTATTTATTCATCATCATATGCCAACCCAATAATATGAACGCCATAATATGACAGCTCCACTTTAGTTATTTGGCGCCATTCCTTGCTATATGGGTAAACTCAAAAGGCGAAAAAATCTTAAAAACCGAATTATTGCGTGTTTTAATATACAACTATATTAAAAGTGCACTTGTGTTTCTACACTAGGTTACGTTGAACACTCCTTATCTTTTAAGATAATGTCTCCTTGCAAGGCTACCAATAATAAATATGGCATAAATTCAAACAATCGGCACGTTGCCAAAGTTCAGGAAAACAAACAGTAACGCAGAACATGAACAATAAAAGCGAAAGCCTCAGAAGGAATTGATAACAAATAGATATTATCACTGGGACCTAAAATTCATTCGCCTGATGGAGAGCAGTCCCTCGTGAAACGGGTAATTCATGCACGGGCATTTGCAATATTTATAGGATATAGTTGCTGCGCCACGGCATACCTATGATAATTATTGGTTTCCTTTTTTTGACGATAGTTGCCAGTTTGTGCGCTAAATTCCTCGATGGCTGGTGTGTGGCTGGTGACCTGCTTAAATTTTTTCACCCTTGCTGGACTGAAAGGTGACAATTGTTGGGTCACCTTGCTCCCTTGCACTTGTGTTATAAGGCGCGTTTGCCTGTGAACGCCCTCATTGGTGAACTACTTTGACAGTGTTTATAGACTGGTGGCCCGAAAACCATGAGTCCAGCGATTGGCGGCTCACAGGATTGTCACCTTTTATGAGAGTTGACAGTTTTTCTAGTTCATAGCGGCCACCCACATTGGAACTATATAGAGCAGATAATTATAGATAGCGCGCAATCTACGAACATGTTATCCCAATGTGTGCATGTCTCACAATATGCTAAGGTAACCTTTGATTAACAATTCTCAACAGAATCCAAAAATTAAGAAAATTAAACCTTTATTCCAGCGATGGCATCTTCTACTTCTGAATTTATTTTGTCTTTATAGTAGGCAATGACAGTGCGCGATTGAATAACGCATCACACAATTCTAGGAAATCATTAACTCCTGTGAATCTCCTTGCTCTTACCTTGTAAACATTTCTTCCGGAAATCATTGCCTGAATAATTTTCATATGTTGCAGTCATCCTAGAATACTGGCCGTCTGGAACCATTTTGCTGAATATTTTGGACAATACCTGCAAAATAAAGTAGCCTCTTTTTTAGTTTTAAGCGAAGTTCTCCAGGTGAAAATTTAAATGTAGCAATAACAGCAAGATTTATTTGATCCATCGCATGCTGTCCATAGTGTTTTAACTTCTTATGTTATTGATTAGCCACTTGGCCACTTATTATGACCTTGTGTTTATATTGATTTTTTCTGTATTCATTCAATCTGCATTTTCTCTTGTGTGATTCACGTTACGCAATAAGAACTGAAAAGCTCTCTCGAAATTCCATGGATCCAAAAATCTTGCTGTTATTGCTCTCTTCAAATCAGCCTCTTTCTCTTTAAATGAAGATATTATTTTCATTGTCTACACAATCATACTGTATAAAAAGACTTATTACTTTGTATGCAATTTACAACTGATTTTCGATGCCAAGACAAATTCAAATATATTTTACAAAAGCAATGAACACAGATAGCCGCTTTTTACTCTTTTGATAGCAAAGAAGGTTTTCTTTTATTTTGTACTGGAAGAGCATGTCGCAAGTCTTTGTAAACAGTCCAATTATGTGATTTTTAAAAGAGTGAAAGGCTCCTTCATGTATATGATGTTAGCTACAAATTACATCCACTCATCCATATATATTGCAAGTTTTTTATGTGAAATATGTATTTTCTTCTTCACAAAAAATATATTATGCTTCTCTGAGTGGAAGAATATAGCGTATAGTGAGAAAACCTTGAATCTTCGTGCAACATGTGGTAAAGGTGAGAAAGCAGTTAAAAATTTATGAAGCCTTTTGTAAAGCCAACACGCACTTTTTCTTCAATTACACAGATGGCACACTCGGTTAACTAATGAGGCTTAGAAGAAACAGTTTTTATTGTTGTTCTATAAGGTGAATGTGGCTGCACTTAAGGCTTTCATTGTTGACTTGAATTCCATTTCCATCGAGGCCATCGGGGCCTATTCAGTTGTATGCAGTAAGCTGCTCTAATCTACGAAAGCACTAAATATATACATAGGGCTTTCGAACATCACTTCCAAATTAAATGGTTCATTAGTCGCCATTTTTTACTTATAAGTATTTTTTTCAGTTGTCCGGTAGGAAATTTTTTTGAAACCGATATCTTGGGGTGAGTGAAATAATAATGTTTACAATACTGCTTTCAAATTTTATTTCAATTAACCAAAAAGCATTATTGAATGACGGCTGATATCTTATAGGATAGGGAGTCAACTGCTACCTTGTCAGCTCGGTCTCTTCTCGATATAATCCTTTGCCTAGCTAGTGTTTTGATAAAATACATATTTCTTGTATATAATACCTTCTAACTCGAGTGTGTTACCGTCGCATAAGTGGTTGATGTGACTGACACACCGTTGTACATGGGAAAATGAAGACTGGAAAAAAAGAAAACTGTCCGTTGATAAAAGAGCAACTGAGTTTTGTGAATTGTTTTGAATAGTTTACGAATGGATATTATTTTGGCATTTAAAAAAATACTTAGGTTAGCAATAACGACAAGCTGTTTAGTCCCAAATCTAAGGCATAAGAAGAAAATACAATTGTATGGATAGGATGCTTACGTAAAACCACAACACAGGTAGTATCAATGAAAGCAGACAAAGATTAGACCAAAACAAATCTGCATATAGTTCGTTTTTTAAAACGTTGCAGCGGGTCATGTTTAATGCATTTTCGTATAGAAGTAAATTGTACTTTCTTGGCATTCGCAGGATCTGAAAGGCGGGCTTCTTAGCTCTTTCAGTTGCAAACCTTCCCCTACTAAAAAAGGCAAATTTTTCACATCGGCTTATAAGACGTAAAACCAATAATGTAAACTAGGCTGCAGTTTGTTCACCTCAAACTAAGTTATGCAGTTTTAAATTAAAAAAGTATTAATTTTCACAATTAAGATGTAGTTAGAAAAATGCTCATTGGTCCACTTTATAATAATTGAGCTTAAAGCAACTAAGAACAATATAACTGGCCTTTTTGTTATCTGGTTTTATCTTCTGCATTATAAGTGCAAAAATCCTTTCAAACAATAAGCAAGACCACCAATAGTAGCGAATGTCCGAGACATGCGCATGTCGCAGACGTTTTTACGATAACCTATGACTAAGGATTCCCGACGGAATCCGAAACGTCAGGCAAATAAAACTCTTGTTCCAGTGATCGCATCTTCGTCTTCTGAATAAGCAAGACCAGTCGATAAGTATACAGGTTGCCTTTAAATAAAAAAGTTGGTTGTTATTCTACAGCAAAATGGTAGTTTTGGATTTAAAACAGTAGATTTACTCTTTGTTACAAGGATTTAGAATCCATTTTTTGGGCCAAATCTTTCAACTCGTCAGCACTTTCCGAAAACTTTTAGCAAATTTTCATGAAACGAACTGTGTATCGATACAAACACATTGATTGAAATACCCGTCAATGCAAGCATACATTCTGCTTCACGCAAATTTAGCTCTGCGTGGTAAATGCTATCCTAATGGCTGAGTATTAACTACGATAAGACTCATCCACGCTTGATAACATTTTGTGATTTACTTGTTGGCTTGAAGGAATTAATCACTAAACACCTCAAATACCACCATTAAAAGTAAACTTATAAACTGCTAATGATAATAGCCACGTGCCTACACGATAAATTTATTTTATATATATTGCAATCCTTGTCTACAGTTGGCCGTAATAAACATTGTCTTTGATGTTGGATTTCTAATGAGAAGCAGTACTTACATGCCTATAAACATACATCAGAGATCGAATAACTTGGTTTGAGTGATCGTTGGCTGTTATATGTCAAGCTTTTGTTAAAATGTTTGAAGGAAGCTCAACCGGTTTATAAGCTTGCTGAGAATCCTGTAATATTATGTAAAAAGTTACCAAATGGTTAGAAATTAATACAAATAAATATCTTTTTGTTTATAAAAAACTTCTGAAAATACCCAATTTTAGTCGATGCAGTAATATAACAAGCAGCCTTGCTTACAGCACGCCATATAAGTCAAACATATACGATGACTCCACAGAAAATTAGTATACTTTGACAATAGTTGTTTTAAACACCAAACGTCAAATGCACTTTCAATTAGAAGACTGCATATTTGGTAAATTTTACTATAGATATTTTGATTAAAAGTGTTAACTGCCTTTTCATATATAATTTGTAAACGATCTCAGACATGTCAAGATACATATTAATGGCTACGCAAACTATACTACCACCTGGATAGAAATATATTCAATTCTTTATGAATTCACTGATCTAATATTTGGAGTATAGTTTGAAATTTTACTCTCTGTAGGCAGAATACATGATTTTAACTAAAAAAAGAATATATAAAGCGCACAAAGATGAGCTGATTAGTTCAATCGGCCGTTGCACCTACTTTTAGCTCCAATTGGTCGGCTCACGTGTGGAATTGATGGGTAAATTGAAGCAAGATATCGAAGCAAGCTCAAGAGAGCTCAGCTCATGCTTTTGTCGGCAAGCAGTGTGACGCAATATAAGTAATGCTGGTGCGCTTACTGTTATGACCTTGGAACTTGCTAACTGATAAGAGACCTCAGTCCTTATCTGACGACCAAAAACAACATGGACATTTCTGCATCATTATGTTAATCCAAGGGAACTCCAACTGCGCTAGGACACAAGACTCACGTCTAATTATGCTGGTGCCCAATCTGCCGTGCGCAGACAATGCCTGTGATTTACGCGTAGTAAGGTTGTGAAGCACTGACAACCACCACGTCCGATCCCACCTTCGGTCTTGGTGAAACCTGTATGAAGACGGTACAGAAGAACGAGGGACGATTGCGTGTACAGTAGATGGAATATTTGATGAAGTGTGAAGATTTAAACTTGAGTGGCAGATTAAACACACATTTAGGGTTGGTTATTTTGTTCATTGAGTTGACTTTCGACGAAAATGCTGCTTACCAGAAAAGAATTGTGTTCAGCTCAGCTGGGAGAAAATAACGGTGGATTGAAGACACATTAAATTTTGTTGGGATCCGATGGGTTTCGTTTAGTATTAAACACTGCAGAAAAAAATGTTTTGTTAGTAATATTGTACTGTATAAGAACGTTAAAAAATTAAAACTCTTTAGTGATGAGTGTCTAGAGAACAGATAATTTTTTGAGTTCATAAAATTGAGTTAAGTGGAATGATGAAATAATGCATTTTTGTTGGGAAAAGAAAAGCAAATTATGTTTGTGCCAAAAATTAAGTAAAAGACTTACCTAGCTGTAATCAGTTTAACCCCACCAAAAACGACGACCATAAACAAGAATATCTAAACGAATGAATGAATCAAAATGCATGAATGAATGAAATGAATATATGAAAGGACTCTGGACATACCGTCATTTTTCTCTGTGAAGCCGTATGCAGAAGATTCAAAAGCATTGTCTATCTACAGAGTAGAATAAATGAAAAGAAAATCTTGATATGGAATAGACAGAAGTCTACAAGACTTCTCAAAATCGTCGCTGATATTCTGCCAATCTGCACTGCATATTTTATTGAGAACTGAAACTGGAAGTAAAACAAATATGCTAAGAACCAGTGTCTTATACATAGAAAAGGGAGTTCTTTCATTTTCAGCATAAGATGCATTGCTTATTTTTAGAGAATTAATATAAATGGCTTCGACGTCGTACGTTAATCTTGACTTTATTTTTCAACAAGGTAAAGCACGCGGATATTCGGTGCCAAAATGTCTAAATATAGTGCTCTTTTTACGAGGTTAACTCATACAAAAGCTTGTAAATTAATCTGAGGTGCATTCATTCACCACGTTTCTTGTAACCGTTCATTTTTAAAGGCAATGAGTCCATATTTTTTGGTGATGCTAAAAAAATTACCTTAAGCGACAGCTACACAAGAGTGCTTTGAAACTGCTCACATACGTAAATGGTTTTAAAAAATATCTCATTTTGAAGGTTTTGGTAAGCGTGTAGAGTAAATTACTTATTTGTCGTCTATTGACTGAC
>JAYGXS010000001.1:40077613-40134179 GCA_036362985.1 Ligula intestinalis | reverse complement strand
TCACACCAAATAAAAGCACAGTACTGAGAACAATGCATTCAAATTAGTTTAATATCGACACATGATGAGATAAAAAACGTACAAACTATGCTTTAGAAGTCACTGAATTACTAAGTAAGATATTTTGAACGATTTAAATGACAAATTTCTGCACGCATTTAGTATCCTTTAAGATTTTTTCCTCCTTTGTTTGCGTTTGCAACAAAACCTAGGAAGGCTTACAAATACGTCCATATCCATTTCTATTGTTATGGTTGTCAAAACTGGGTTCAAATAAATATTTCCAGCCAATTAGAAAAATAAAAACTCAAGGCAAATACGTATCGTGAAAGCGCATCGAATATTGCAACGCTGTGTAGTCTACTATCTAAAACATATCATTTTAAACGAATTTTGTCCATGTATTATTTTTGTAACACACGATTGTCGGCATACTTTACTTGAAACATTTGTGCACACCAATAAGATGCAAATAACTGAGCAGTTGGCCACTGAATTCATTTAGAGTGCCAGCGTTTAAACTAAGGATCAGAGTATCATTTCTATACATGATAAATTCTGACTTATGAGCGTAACCCTAAGTTGGGAGGGCATCACAGAGGTGTTACCTAAATCGAGGATTGTGCATTTTTCCTGTGACTTTGCCGGATCTACGTATGCATCCCAGCAACCAAGTTGGGCGTTTACACCTGCACAGTTCTTTGGCATAAATTCTTGTCTGCGTAAGAGCGGATTTTAATCTGATTTTGGTTTTAATAGCTGCCTGCGTTAACCCCTGTCCTCAGTGGTGTCTTAGAGTAACTACTCAAAAGAATTGCACGTCTCGGTAGGCATTGCGTCTGCACAAGCGATTTCAGCTTCTGCCGCCATTATTAACGTGCATAAAAATGCGATTTAGCTTACAAGTGAATTGATGCAAGAAAATTTATGCAAATTGGGGAGAATAATATGCCTATTCTAAGGCAATGATTGCAGTTTAGAATATTTGGTGCAGTAGACTGTATGGCAAAGCATTAATTGCAAAAAAATCGATCTCGAATTCATTGGACAACGACCAGTCGCAATTACATCAAAGGAAGGAATCTGAATAAATAATTTTCTGTTTGTTTTAAAACAACGACAGTAAGGCAAAAGGTTCTTACAGCTATCACTCTAGTCACCTAAATTCAAGGCTACTGGTAGGACTCGTAGCTCGAATGACAAAATGCTTGGCTTTGCTAAAGCTCTTTTTTACTTGCTTTCACCAGTTTAAATCCCACTGAGAACGTCAAGAGTTTCACAACTTGGGAAACCATTTTATCTGTTAGGATTTGATTCATATGGTCCTGGTTTTCTGAAGTGCAAACCTACCCAAATAATGAGATTATTTGGTTCTGAGACCTGCACGATTCTTAAAGAATGAGCAACTGGTGGTATCTGGAGAATCATGTTCCCCATGTATACCTGGTGTGTTTCTCCCCCGAAGAAGAGAAAGGTCACGTAAGCGCGCTAGCAGCTGACCTCTAGGAAACCAAATGAAGTTCACCATTTACGGACAGGTCGACGTTGGTAGGTCCAGCACGAGTGCAATCCAACGTAGACGTCAAGACTGGCTAACCCAAGACCGACAGTTCCCTCGTTGATTTCGAAGCTGGGCACCAGGTGCTTCAACAGGCCGCAGCAACACTGAAGCAAGCCGCAACAGACACTGAGGGCAGCTGGGCAAGCAACAGGAAGGGAGCAGCAAGCAGAATCAACGCAGCAAACTACCGCAAAAGAAAGGAGTTAAAGCAGATTCACGGAGAATCTGCCCACTCGCTCTTCACTGCCACCTCCGTTTTCGGTGTAAAGACAAAGACCGGAGATGGAGGGTGTAGATGGCTGGCGCAGTAATTAATCAACACGCGCACACTTGACACAGCTAACTCGGTAGGTATGCTCTCGTCTTCGCGGGAGCGCCATAAAGGCCACATAAAGGAGGAGCCATTGCAACCTAAGTCTCAGTCCTCCTTCTCCTCTCATATGCACACACAAACACACGCGTACAAAAGGAGCAGCAACGTAGGGGGGCCGAGTTTCCCCGTCAGTTGCCAAAACCTCCAGGCCACGGCTTTTAGCACTCGGTTATAGATTCAGGCGCATTGAGATTTATAAAAGTGAGGAGAGAAACGCACCGAGGGTCGACCTCACTCTCTCTCCCACCGCTTAGTGACCGCCAAGCTACTTGGGCACCTGAGGTGGGGAACCCAAGAACATAAGAAGCAGAAACTACAATACTGTGACGATAGAAGCGAAAAGTGTTCCGAAATGTCAGTTCAAATATAAGTTTGTCCACGGACCCACCCCCTCTTTTTTTTCTTCTTCTTCTTCCTCTTCTTTTTCTTCCTCTTCGGGAGACGATAAACGCAATGAAATATCCGGAGCCCTAATCTCTACACATATTAAAGAGGAATGTTCAAAATTCTCTTTTCAGATTAAAGTTTCCTTTGCGTAGTGTTTGCAAACTCTTACGTAGCTCTAGAGAGTCATTATGTGGTAAAGCATTCATAAGTGTCTACACTAAAACATCCTAGGCTTTTCATCTAAAAGTATTTGTGTGGTTATTTAAAAGACATCATCAGCACTTAAGGGAACAGCACTCACTGCAGTCATTTAGAAGATGGGAGAAGGAGGATTCCCAGCGTTTAATTTGCTCAGGAGATATCTTCCGTTTTATTTTCACTGACTGCAGCGCCAGTTTGCAAATGTTCTCGGCACTGGCCATCCGCTGGCATTGCTGTAGGCCTGGTGACAAGCCAGGTGACAGGTGTGGGGATCGCCGGTCGGGCGGAGTTGCAGTGGCTGGCACGGGTGTCAGGAACGGCCCCTTTTGGCAGGGCTCCGTGCAGAATGTGCAGTTGGGCAGGACAACGGGGACGCAGGCACGCATGGTGCCTTGCAGGGCGGCCAGAGGGCTTTGCCGCGAACAGGGCGGTTGCAGGCACCCGAGCATTGGCGGCTGTCGGATTTGGGGTAGGGAGTTGCCGCTGCCACTTGCCCTCGAGGATGATGATGATGACGACCCAAATGGCAGCACCCTAAGTATGCCACCCACCGTTCCACTACCTGCTTTCCTTTCTGCCGTTTCGCTTTGTGCAGTTGTTTGTGACCTGAATTTAATTAAATTTAAGTTTATTACGCTCGCAGAGGGGGTCAGTTTCTCTTTTCATCGCATTTAAGACTGCAGACGTTGGCTAATGCCTGACTTCTATTGAACCTGACGGCTAAAATGTGACAGTACGTGGTAATACAGACGTAAATCTCGAATGCCCGCAGAAAGTTGGCTCAAGGATGGTACCATTATGGATCCTGTACATGAACTGATAGGTGATTTCTTTGGAGAAATGTGTAACGATAAATTGACAAGAAAATAGGATGACCATTTTTGACCATGTCGGTCTTATCTTACTGCTGGTTTTCGGCACCTAGCATTCAAGTCTGGATACTTTAAGCCTTTACAGATGCTAAGTTTGATGCTCTGAAACTGACGCGCCATGTCATTAAGCGTTGATTGTAATCGAAAGTGAAAGTTTTATTTGTATAAGTTGTAGGTGTACTCCAACAGCAGTTCATAGACAGTATTATTACCGACATAATATGGGAGCCTTGGTCTTCCCACCCCTATGTACACATAGCCAACGCCTGCTGCTTCCTTATTTCCTCTTACTATGCCTTCTTATGTCGAACCGAAAACCAACAAGAATAAAAATGCCATTCTAGAGGTTGTGCTTCCTTCTTCTATACTTGGCCCAGTGCTTGGACATTCTATCTACTAGCGTTAACTGGCCGAAGAGAGTGAAAAAGTCATCTAGGTCCTCCAAACCCTAAATTGGATAGTACTGACTGACGCAAGCTAATAAGTCAGAAATGGCCACTATAGCACTTTTTTAATTTGTGCATATTCATTATTCACAATAACCGCAGTTGACTGCTCTCCATTGATTCATTGGATGCATCAATCTTAACCGTACCAGTGGATTCCATTTAAGTACGGACTGCAGGAAGAATTAAGTCACAAACATCGCAGTGGTTTTACTACCCTGTTTAACTTGACCATTATTAATTATTAGAAAAGGATGGTGTACCTTAATTTGCTTTTTAGAGCATTTTCACACATATGAACCAGACCCAGAATGCTAGCACCCGAAATCGTAAATCATTTGCCGATTAAATCTACCAACTAATTATCAGTTGCGCAGCTATTACTAAGACGCTAATATAGTAGGCACAAAGACGCTCTATGGGACCAGTAGTGTATTAGCCCGACGTTTTGGACTCTCAATCGAGGCCATTGTCAACGAATGAACACGTGCAGCTCGCTGCATGATTGAGTCAGCTCGGCCTTGGGCGACCTTGACTTCCCATTTTTCTCTCCGCTGCGAGTGACCTTGAGCCTTGACATTGCTCGCGCAACGCGAGATAGGCATCTGGGAGATCGACGTGCCTATTGATGAATTCCGTGTGTGAGTAATATGCCTCGGTGCAAGAAGCGTGAGATTCTGTCGTCCAACTGACCCAGTATTCGCATGCGTTCGAAATCCAAGCCGTGACCTGGCATGGATGTGTGAGCGGTTACCAACGAATTCTTGTCATTCCGTCCTACGGTGAGTTCGTGCTAATATACTGACGGCAGCAAGATGTGTACTCATTTAAGCCATCTCAAGTAGTTACTGGGTCTCTTTTGTTAACGTTTCTTACTCTTAAAGGAGTTGATGTAATTCGCAATGTTTAAATTGACTGAAGGTAATTAATCGAGAGTGTAAAAAAGGATAGACCACACGTGCAGCAAGTATTAAACGTTTATCGCCTGCTTACGCATGGAGAGCTCTGCATCTAGGGATAAGGGATGAAAATAGCACTGATTTGTAAGGCAGGCAAATGCCCATTTGAGCGTGTTAAAAGACCGTCCGACACAAGCACGTGCTTCAATCCAGTCTTATATACATGCCTTCTGTTCGAACATGTATTCTGCATTATCTTAGCGATACATTATCTTCAATACCGCAAAGTTTGAAAATTAAGAATTAATTCAAGATGTAGCGTCTTTCATAGCTTGGCTGACTTTTGTCTCTTTTGCGCTCTCACTCGAATGAGTAATGATATCTTCAAAGGTGAAGTATAAAAGTAAATTCTTTTTTAGATGGCTTTTGGAGTTATGATAAGAAATAATCCCTTTTTATTCAAAAATGCAACCTTGTGATCAAAATCTCTGTTTATGAAAGATCAACACTTGTTTAACAAGGTTTGACAAAACTAGTCTTGTCTTAGCGAAAGACGCGCAAGGTAACTCCGACGAGGTGATTAGTCAACACAGAGCTTTGAAGTGGGCCATTGGAGAGGTGGCACCCATATTGCTATAAATGAGTTCTTTAGAGAAATAAGAATGCGCTTTTTCAAAAAACATTATGAGGTCACTCATTTGTATCGGATATTGCGACCGATTACGCCTTCGACTACTTGACTTCGTCTTGCAGGCAGACCCAGATAGGCAAGTAAAGAAAAAAGTGCGGCGGTCGCGACACATAAATAGTATCGTTATCACAATATTTTCTGGCGCGTCCTAGCCGTACGTCTAACTTGCTTTAGAAAACATGATGGACCTTGTCCATAATGAGAGCTGAATTATGTTAGAGATGCTATCACATGCAATGGTAACCAATATTGACAGATATTGTTTTGATTAAAATGGTTGTAAGGTTACCTTCCCAGCCGAACGATGCTAATATATTTAAGTCACATTGGGAGTTCGTCTTTTAAATGGTGATATATTATAAGCATAGCAAAACTTTCCTACGAGAAAATGACAGAATAGGTAGCAGGATTTGTTTTATTTTATAAATAAGGGCTGCAAAATGTATCAAAAAATCTATAGAGAACGTGGACTAAAAAATATTTTCTGTCACACATTATGGAAGTGGAGTACATTTTTTAAAAGATGCCGTGCAAAGAGTTATAGTCCTATTTGCCTTCATTCTTTAATCTTCAAATATTCCTCCACTGAACGTCTTTTCAAAGCGAAAAATTATATAACTTTCACACTGTTAATAGGATTTCCTAAAGGGCTCATAAAATGTTTTCATGGATATGGGCAATGATGTACAATTAACAGACAGCATTAATGCACGTGTGGTTAGGATTAGTTATAAAAAAGACAATTTCATGTTTTTCAAAGGAAATGGTAATTTAACACAATTGATAACAGAAAAATACAATTCTTAAGGCAAACAAATTAAAAAATGAATAATTTATTATGATAAGAAGTGAATTAAATAATAATTCTATGTCTATTTTATGAAATTTATTTTTATCTAGGAGGCCATCGTGAATCTTCGAGACAAATTCATAAGGTTTACGTAATCATTTAACAGTAGCCTAGTTTTTGCAGGTGAACAGAAAGAATCATCTGTACAGGCTGGCTTTCTAACCATATCGAACTGTAATGAGTTTATGCTGCAGGGTAATTCTAGGCTATTTTATTAGGCAAGTGGTTTCAGCTGATTTGCATATACACAAAACTGAACAAGAAAAAGGCGGTCCAAATTTTGGACTTCCTAATCCAATGACAGCCAAGATTACTTTTCACCTTTTACTAGTGAATCATATCCATATATATTTAGACGGGTGTGAAATTAATTTGTATTTAATATCGCGCGATGGGAAACAAGCTGAACCAAAGTTTAGACAGCTAAATTTTGAAGTTTATAAACACAGATGGTTGAGGCTGGAGGAAGTTAAAAAAACGGCAAGTGAAGCATACGATGATATAAGGTGTACAAGATGACATGGCGGAGGTTTCGTGACCTGACAAGTAATGTCAGGTAGGAGCGGAAATGTTGATTACATGATTAAATAGGTTGCATTGCCTCAGGCGGCTTTTTGCTTATTGCCATGATAATTGGACAGCGTGTTATACTGGACTGCCTTATGCCCATAGGAACTTTCTGAAATAATATTTTGCTCTCCCGAACCACGGTTGTATGTGTTTGGCAGGTCCAACTACCAATTAACCGGGAATGTGCCTTTTGTATTTCCACTTACAAACGCATTTCAATTCATAGAGAACTGAGGAATTACGCGAATAGCCGAACATTTATTTATTTGAGTCAATCGATATGGTCGCTGTATGACTCATAAGAAAAAAATCTTAGGTGGAAGTTGCGTTCCCCTATTCGTACACCGAAATTCTGACTTTATCATATGACAAATCGGTTCGGTCGCGATTAGATATACGCCCACCCACAACTCAAATTGCTTCAGAATAGCGAAAACAGCCTAAGTTATTCAAGTGGCCTTGCACTTACTTAACAAAAAGCTAAGATGTTCCATCTTAACTTAAGCACTGCCCTCATCCTATTTTTAAATCTGATGTAACTTTAATCTAGCGTCACAGTTGGCTTTAGCTCTGATATAAACCGTAAGTCCAAGTTTCCGGGAATGTGGCTCAACCCACCCGTATCGCATGAGGCATCTACCCTCACACCTCGCCGAAGGGACGTGTGAATATATGGTTGCCTTTAGAAGAGAAGAAATACCTTGCGATGCTCCCTACCCTCTTTAAGGGTGGCGCTGTTTTTGATAAATTATTTCGGCATTTGGCATTCGGCTTATGTAGCCTCACTTATATGCCCCTAGTCCCAGCATTTCGTCCTGCAAAAGCAATGGTTGCAGAATATTGTTGGGTGAGGAAAAAGGATAGGCAAAAAAAGAAATTTTTAGAACTAAGTGTTCCAAAGGAAAAATGTGGTCGATGTTGCTTCCCGAGGCCGCTGGGAGCAGATAGTTCCGCATGTAAGTTAAAGGTGTGCACGGTGCAAAGCGCTGTGGACTTCACTAATTTAATTTCAGAAAGGTAAGTTGGACCACAGGTAAGTTAAAGTAGTCGAACTTCTAACCACCATTTTAATTGTTCGGGAAATTTAAGAAACCTGCAATTTGATTTTTGGGGTTTTCCGCAATCAGTAAAATGATAATACAGATTAGGAAAATCTCCAGATATAAATCAACAAAACTTTTAAATATGGTAAAATAAGAATTTATTTAGCATGTATTAAAGGATATTCTACTGTGTGCCCTATTTTACCGCCCATTTAACCTGATAACCACCGTTTTCGTAGGAAAACGTGCTAGTTGTAGGAAGTAATGAGTGAGGCTACATAAGCTACTGTTGCCTGGCATTTCTTTTAATGTTCTTTCAGAAGGATCCCGTTTTCTGATAAATTAGTTCTGCATTTCTTTATCTTTCAGGCTGCCTCATCATAAGGATTTGAGTTAGATTTGTGCGCCAAGCCTTCAAACCATTTAAAACACGTCGCTAAAGTAAATGGACAACTTAATATGTAGGGGTTATTTCAAATGCACGTATAGGATATATATGCGTTTGCTGCACATTTTGTTTTATAAGTATTAGGGGATACAATTTAACAGTGTAAATCCTATGGGTCCAAAGCCCTTGTTCACCCCATTGCACGCTGCCAATGATGCCAAAATCTTCTATTCGCGTAGACTCCTCCAAGATAAATGTTTGCATTCCCTTAGGATCCTTGATTAAAAGAAGCTGCTGAGATTCGGCCTGTTGGTGTGAATATCGTAACCTCACCAACCAAAATCTGTATTCGTCTAATGGTAGAAAGTTGTGCGTTCCTGCTTCTGGCAAACGACCACAGAAAAAATGTTTCCAAAGCATATTCTAGATGCCTACATGCATTAAATATTACATTAGTAAAAAGGATTTGTATGTCAAAATCTGTTCGCCTGTTGCACAGGTAAAGCTGTTTTGGGCTAGCAAAAAATAGTTTTGTCCATGTTCAGCTATACAGAAGGTTGTATTTAATACTCCAAGGTCGGATCGTAGTGACGAGTCTCCTACGTAAAATTAGCAGCTCTGGATTGTCAACCGTTCTTCCACTCAGAAGGAATGATTATTTTAAGGTAAAAATATAAAATGTTGTTTGAGAATAAGGAATGGTTTCGTAAGGTCATAACTAAACTCATTGGTAGGGGTTTACTTTGAAGTGCACGAATATTCATATTTAAATTAACATGCCTACTCCCACGCTTTCCGTGAAACAGAAACTTGCAGGTTTTTAAATACGATATATCTATCTGACACTAGCCCTTAACCTTAAACTGAAACTTACCCTTTCCTTTACCCTAACCATAACAATAACCCTAACCTTTACCCTAACTCTCACAAAAATTCATTAAATTGGCATGTAAATATACATAAAAACATTTGTGTGCTTCCAAGGAAACCCCTGCTGAACGTAATTTTCTGTCAAGGAATTCCAAATAACTTTTTGTCCTGCCTATTCTTCTTAAAAGTTGTCAGAAAAAGGTATTTGACTACATGTCGTTTATACGGTTGAATAAAACTCCAACGAAAAATATGCTTGATAAGGCGGACCAAACGAAACTTAAAAGAATATAATGCACATGCTTATAGTTTCTTTAAATTTAGCTTATTTATGATATCTTGTGAAGTTATAACTTGAGAATTCCAGAACACCTGAAAGATTACCCGAATAATTTGTCCATACGCAAACTCGGTTGATTTCTGGAATTATGAAAAAAATAGGCACATTAAATTTTTTATAAACGGAATTATCAGACATATCGTTCAGGAGAAAATAATTTGGGTCATTAAACGCGCGCCAACTACGTATTTGTAGCTCGCAGGTATATGTGAAGGCAATTACGACGGGTTCAATTAGATTTTTTCAAAAACTGTAACATGCACACTACTATCAGTTGCTGAAATTCAATACTTTTCGAGAAATAATGCAGCAACCTGTTTATTTTTATATGCCGAGTTAAAACGCTCAAAGCTCTTGCATAAGTACTCAACTGAGAGTGATCTTTATCTACTGCAGATTAAAATATGCTGAAAAAGGCTATTTGTTCTTCGATAAAATCCCACCTTAATAAATCAAAGTAATATACAGATCATTAAAAATTCAGGACCATCCGTTGGTTAACAGGAAGCGGCCAATTTTGATTAAAGATGGAGAAATCTCAAATAAGTCGCAACCAGGGTCATCATATACACTCTTCCTTGCAACGAGGATATGTGCATTTTTCGGGTTAAGTTAAACAGATCCACAGTGAAGCGTACGCGAAAAAATCAGTTCCAGAAAAAGCATCCTGATTAAATTAAGATGCATTACACTTTTCTTGATAAAAATTATCATCTTTAAACGTTTCGATTACCGATTGGCTTGCTTGTTGATCAAACTTTCTCATATAAATGTAATTTATCGCTCACCAAGAGTGTTTTAATATGCTCCTTGTAACTTGTTTGAAAATATTTGTTTAGGTGTTTATGCAGTGCTCTTCAATATTTTTAGCAAATGAACATCAAGCATAGTTCAACATGGAATTGGGCTCGTCAAAAATAAAACCAACGGTATTGGAATTAAAGCAAATCAATAATACAAATTCACGCTGTGAATTTTTAAATCATCGGGCAGCTTACAATTGACAAACGTATTATAAATTATAAAGGCATTTACATCGATTTAAAATCAAAAACTAAACACTCGTCATCCGTTTTTTTATTCATAAAGCTCTCTTTTCTGCCCTAAAGGTACTTATGATAAAAAACATGATACTTTCGAAATTATGAAAAGTTAACAGTTTTAAATGGTGTGCCCAAGCTCACCAATCGCAGATCACAATGGTTTTAAAAATTAAGGAGTAACAAGACCAGAAATGTGTTCCGTACTTACATTGGCACGCTGTTATTCTTATTCATTCTTCGAAGTCATTTTAGAACATGAACCTTCGTTAGAAATACATATTCCACCAAATTTGCGATGTGTAATTTACTGTAGAAAGGAAGCTAAATGTAATAATGCGCGTCCTGGGAAAAATTAAGTGGCTCTATAACCTTTGCAGCTATTGGACCCTTAAACTTACCAATGCAGTTTCTAGTTTTGAACCATATGGTCTTGGGGAACCAATGGCAGTTACGAATTTGCATGTGCAAACTGGAGGCCTATGCGCTCACGAAAGGCACACATGCTTCTCATAAATTGTAGGCCGACAAGTTGAAAAAAGGCGCTTTATTTTGCTAATTTGGAGTTTGACTGTGTTCAATAATTTTCTTATACTTTTGAGCTCAAAAGCTAAACCTCTTTGCCTATGAAACGAAAACCTAGCTTTCATTGATACATAGAGAAGAACCTGGAAAAGCAAATGACGTATGAATTAGCACGTCCAATCGGAAAAAGTTGCTTGTGGGCTTACTTGCCACATGTTGCGTAAGAAAACACTGAGTGGTTCTTTTCAAAATATCAAGCTATATTGCATGCAGTAGAAATGCTTCGCAACATAAAAGGCAACACATTCTTTGAGGAACGCTCAGCAGTTGCTAACGGAACTCACTCGTCCTGTTTGCTTTGGGACTTGATTTCGAGCCCTGGCTAAAGGAGTAGGAAGGTGAAAATCTCTCTTTTCTTTGTTAGCTTTGTTCTTCCGCCAAGGCAGATAGTATATGAAGATGTTTCTATATAAAATATAAGACAGTGCATAGAGTGGAGGAAAATAATATATGAACTGTTTGTTTCTTCTCCTCTTGTAAACCTGCCCAGTATTCAATAATTGTGCTGAGAATAGGATTTGGCCATGTCTCGATTTCGTTGTGGTCTAGTATGCAGCCGTTTAACTCCCGCTGACACGAAATACAGTCCAAATAAACATAATATTGGTATTTTTCAGAACAAGGATTAAGAGCTCCAGTTTTCACAATCGGCAGTGCATGAGGTAATATTAAAAAGTCAGTTACTAGTCATAAGGCATCCACCAAAACCATCAAACTGTGTCAAATAAAAGCGGAAGCTAAAGTTTAAAATTACTATATCCAATTTGTCTATGTCGAATTTTATCTCTTGCGAGAATTTTTATCTGCTGTTTTACTGACGCCTACCCAAATTTTAGCCAACGTTTCCCTTGAGTAAATAAAAAAGCATCAAAAGCAACATGTTGCCTAACTTACAGGAAGCACATTGGCATTAATATGCCGTGGCCGCGCGATTAGTTGAACAACGAGCGCAGCATCTATCTGCTGTGACAACAATCCACATTTTAATTATGTTCACGTTTCGTTTTCACTGGGTCAGCAAAACACGCAAGCCATGCCCTTGATCAATGTACCTAAACACAACTCACTGTTTTTTAAGCATATATAAGGCCTGCTTATGGCTTGACAGAGAAAATTGACGGCCTCTGTCGGGTGTTTGTATTGATGCTTGCTTACGGTCATTATATTCGATGAGCTAAAGCAACTTACAGTCTTTTAATCTTATTACTCCTATTTTGTGTCACAATATCTAGCAGATTTGCAAAATATAATTTATTCAACATTGTTCGCTCTTCTTTTCTCAACCATTATGCGTTATCTCATAACTGCACTAACCTTAATTTAATGAACGCAAAAATCGGATTCTGTTATCCAAAAATATGTTAATAAACCGTTCCTGCTTTTCATTTATTTTTTTTACAGTAAAAACGCAAAATAAAAGATGTTTATCGCTGCGGTTAGTAGTGTATGAAATTGTTTGGCTACCAAAAACTTTTAATTCGTCCAAATTCTGCCCATTTTTCCCCCAGTTTGCTGATCTGAAGTGAACTCTTTTTTAGTAAACACAGTTGGGCTCTTCAGGTCAATTCAATTAACAAAATAAGCACCCTAAAATGTGTACTTAATAAAAATGCAAATTTTTATTTCACACATTTTATCAGATATAAAACCAAATGTACATGTTTTGGGGTTAAAATAACCTTTTCCACTCTACCTTATGCTACTCTTTGCGTTCAGGATTTTAAACTCTCAAACAGCGTGCAGTCAATTTAATAGAAATCACACATATATGCCCACCTTTAAGCGGGACTCATGTAAGGCTCATTCACTTTTGCAGGGGATATGCAAATTTTGACAATTTTGAAGCAGCACCAACAATTGAACAAATACAATTCGTATGAATAGCCATTTGACGGTCTAAAAATATCACTTTTGACCAATATTTTAAGATAAAGAGATATCTAACACTAAGGCATGAATACTTAGTATAAAATGGAGAGTAAAATGACTCATTTCAAAATTTGCATTAATAATCTCTGGCAAATGTGTAAAATGATATTTAATTGAGAAGAGATAGGAACGAGACGTTTTTGTAAAATCCAGCATCATGGCGTGCCTAAAGTGGCTGGAGATTATGCTGCTAGATAATTTTTTTACAACCGTACTAAAGAGGCCTTTCCCAATCGACAGTGAATATAAATATTGGGATAAGCAGGTCCTGAGATTGTACGTATACTGCTATGTGTTGCTTTGATGAGCAGCAATTACTGACCACGACACCGCTAACAAATAGTTGTCTGATATTACCAATTTATACTTTTGTCAATCAATATTTCTAATTGAGAAATTGCGTTCCTGAAAAAAAATTTATACAAAGCGAAGGCACGAAAATTCGTCGACGTCATTTAAATCATAACATATGCCAATCGCTTATTTAACTGCTTTTGGTCATAGCCTTTTTAATAATCAAACAATTGATCGGATTGTTTGAACAAAAATTGAATTTAAATTACATTTATAAATCGAGAACGAACCAATTATTGAGCTCTATTCCGCCTACGCTCTTGCTTCTGCTTGCTTTGCACGATAACGGAGCCACTGACGTTTGGGGTCAAAAGCTTGCGATCCTTCACACGCGAAGAAGCGGCAACAGACATGACCTCACAGTCTTTAGACAATGATGGATGCTTCGGCAATTCAAGGAAGTGTAGGACACCGAAAGCCGTCACCTTATGCCGCCTTCTGTTGGTGTTGCACACACTTGGGGGGGAGGGAATAAACCATTAGGCATCTGACGTTGAGGTCAAAAAACGCTCTACCACCGCTTGGGAATATCGAGAGTCGTCTAGCACATCAGCTGCAGTTGTGTGCGGAGCAATTTCGTTGGGACGTTTGCAGAATTACATTGGGTTCATATTAACGAACACGTGGTGCTAATTTAGAGGGCTAAAGGGAACTCCCAAGTTGTGACCAGCTTGACGAGTCACAACTAAGCCCTCAAATTTGATGCAAAGCAAACACCCCAGCAAACTAGAGAGCGATGAGCGTTTAGCCTTCTTTCCGAAAATCTACCATCATCTCCCATATAAGTCTGATTATTGTATTAACGGGGTTCGTCTGCCAAATTCTAGGAAACCTATGGCAAAACCTTCCGCTGGAAATTTTCGGCTTACAATTCACCATTACAGTCCAGTAAATAACTATTCTCGTTTTACTACATCGTTATACAAAGGAAGCTTTGAATTCTACAGGATCGACATATATCAACCTGAATAGTGGAAAGGGAAACTATTTAGGGTAAGCACGCATGTTCTTAGTAAGTTAACCGCCTTATTTCTAGCGGATTTAGCCTTGGCGCTCAGATCTTAGGCAAACGAATAGCAAACAATTAGTGTTTAAAGATGTTTATGGGTGCAGACGAGCAATCCTAGATGCGTTCACTTAAACTAGCGTTACATACACGACTTCGAAAACATGACATCTTGTTAAGCGGAACTGCTGGCCTTGAGAGAAGATATCCAAAATCCACACCGGAAAGCAAAAGGGGAAGGCATATTTAGGTTATTTCGGCAGATCCTTGTCATGCCAGTTGAACAAACGTTTTATAAACCAAGCCTAAGAGATGGTGATCAAATGGTCTTCATGACAGGTATGAACACTGCGGTCAGTTGAGAAAGGAACAGAACTGTGCAGTAACATCATTTTGCGCGTAACGTAAAACGTGTACAGCCACCCCTTAAGTAGGCTGATCCATCAGATAGTTTATAAAAAGTGTCTCTTAAAAACAAAAGCATCCTTCTACTCATCGAATTTACTACATTTCAGGCAGTTTCTGCGATCTATCTGTCTGCCTTTATTACCATTACAATGTAAAAGGCGTAGTCCCGATACTTCAACAACACGACTACACATCTCCTTGACCATAAACTTGTCCACAAGGAAAGGGCTAAACAGTTATACTTTGATTAAGATACGTACAGTATGAACAAAGTATTAAAAGCTGTTTCGTTGTGTACATATGAAAGAAGAATTTGTTAATATTCATCAAAAAACATGACTTAAGCCCGATTCGAAGCATATTTAAGCCCAGTGGTATACACTTTTTCCATCTGAAGTTTTGTACACTAAAGGTTCATAATGATGCACTTAAATTAAAACCCGTGAGATTGATAAAACTTGGATAGATTATTAAGTGGACCTCACGTCGTACACTCCAGGACAATATTCTTAAATTGGGACAAGTACTTCGGCCAATTTGAGGCAAGTTTTTTTTAACGAGTATATACACACGTGGCGCAGGCTGAAGACAGAAGCATACGGCTAAAAGCTGATGTTAACGTTTAAAGCTCCCGATTAAAACTGTTGCAAAAATAGCACTTCCCGGACTCGATATTCTCTTCCACCCGTTCGTTTGACTTATAACTTTTAGAGTCTGTTAAGAAGTGGTAGAAAGTTTTGAGCAGACTAATCTTTCGTTTTATTCGACAAGCACCAATGAACGTCTGAAAATGATGCTGAAACACAAGTAAAAGTTGTTTATACAAGTCTAGCCAGCATTTACGCGAATTTTCCGGGTTTATCAAGCTACAGTGTCACAAAACTTACACATATTCGGTAGAAATAAGCATGGATGAGGTTTTAGATATCGCACAGTCCTTGGGAACAGCATTTGAATGAAACGAAACATTGACTGAAAGTTTAGCATGTGGTCCACTAAGTACGCACATTATGTCACGATGTTTTCGCTGATAACAGGCCACACGTGTCTTAATCAGAGCAACGATTGCGCCTTAATACAAATGACTGCGCAGCCGCACATGCAGATGCCGGTTTAAAAAAGTGCCAGGACAGGCGCCAACAATAATTGAGAGGCAAGCATGCGGCAGTTGCGCATTTCCAAGAAGATGAACTCCAGGCTGTATTCAAAAGGTCAGACAAGTGCACACGTTTTCCAAATGAATGCCCCTCCCTCCCCCCTACCCCTTGACTTACGGAACTATAAATCTTCCATGAAGAGCAACTGAGTACAATGCATATATTTCTGAGTCATCCCTGGTTTTCCAGTTTAGGTTCAAGGTAAAACTATTTGAAAAAAGTGAAAATTTATCCTTCCTAGCAGTGCTGTGCTGGAATTGTGGAATGACTCCAGTTCTATAATATACGTATACGCCGTGATTTGCACAACATTAGGTGATAATATCTGTATGAGGGTAAAAAATATTTTGGATACACAGTGGGTTAAACACAATACATTGGAAAGTCATTTCGCAGCATTGTCCAAATAACACATTTCTGAACAGTTTAAGCGGGCTTCTGTTTCCTCCAGCAGGTTAATGTTAGTTTAAGCAGGCTTAATTATTACTCCTTAGTTCTGCAAAAATTTCTATTTTGTTAGTAAAAAGTCATATTGGCAAACAATTTTTTTCGGTCATTCATCATCAGGTTGGTACATGAAATGGGGAATAAAAATGGCCAGTTTATTGCAACATTTATACAGTCGTCAAGTTTTTGGGGGAGGAAGAGGGTTAGTAGGTGGGTGAGTGTACTTGAGCATCTGGGTTTTCCCTCGCCTCCTGAACGCGGGCGCCCGTGCAGGTAGGACGTTGCTTGCGATGCGCAGAGAAAAGAGAGGGGAAGTTCTCATGGTCAGCGGATTGAGGTCTGTATTCCAGCTGCGTTTCTTGCGCTTGACTGTTCCCTGTGGCTTCATGTTGCGTGTTTTCGGACAACGTGGCTTCAAGAGGTGTGGGATTTCCGCATGCAGTCGGCCAAGAGAGGCAGACTGATTGGGCTTGTGCCTTTGGCACCATAAGGCGGGTTTTGTTTTCCGTATTGCCACCGATTCTACTGTGGCTAACACCTATTGGCGCAGACCTTTAGGCTGAGCCCATACTGCTACTAGATTTGCCGTATTTTTCTCTGTTTTTTCGTTTGTACACAGTTTGATTCCTGAAAACGACAACTTTCACGCCTGGAGACATACTTCACACGCACAACCTTTGCTTACGGTCCTTTATTGTGTATGCAAATCTATTGCTTCCTGAAAAGGGCTCGTTCTCTTATTGGGCAGGATTACACTTTGTTTTGTTATCTTCTTCTCATTCTAAACGAGCAGGCAGTGGCACGTATGTCTCCTAAATGCCTTGCAGTTTCTATGCAAGTACCGGAAATTAAATCATGAAATAAAATTTCTGCCTGGGTGTACAGTGATGCCAATTAAAAATACGGAATATGCTCAGCTGGGGTAACAGCGGTGTAGGACAGGGTTTGCGTTGTGCATTCAAACTACAATTATGAATTTTTAATGAGTTGCTTAGGCAGAAAAATGTAGTTGTCGTAGCCATTTTATGCTACCAGTAGGAGTAGCAAAGCTAAGAGAGGAACTGAAACGTTAACTTTATGATTTTTTCGTTAATTATTAGTAGTAGACGTCAAATCGAATGAGCATTATGTGCTGTCTGCTGAAAAAACGTCCATACTGATTGTATTTTGCCCACTTATCGTCAGATATTACCAGAAGTGTCGTTGTTTGGCATCGGAGGAAGAGTGAATTCATGAAATTGCTAATACAAACGAACATGCGAGTCCCAGAAAGTAATTAAGAAGAAGGAGACCACTTGATTGCTGCGACCATATATTTGTTCGCCTGGCGTTTCTAAATCCGTCGCGGATTCATCTTCAAAGACATACTCACAGAATAGTAGCAGAAAACGTTTGCGTGTGCACAGGGTTCCACCGTAAAATGTAAACTTACAATAAAATCAATAAATGCCCTGAGTGTGTTTTGATACGTTGTGCCAGCCATGACCATCTGGCGTTGAAGTGTTGACATGAGCTTATGTAGTGGCTCGTCTGTTCTCCGAATGTAGAATAAGGTTACAGAACGTTCACATTACTTATGGTTCCAGATGATTTGTGTTCTCAATCTTGTTTATCTACCGTAAAAAAGTCCTCGTTGTAGAAGCAAGCATCTAACATCAGTGTGCTCCATTTACCCTAGGTATGTTATTAGGGCCTCTTTAACTTCCAGCTAAGTCAGCCCGTTTGGTCGGTTTGAGAATATAAAGAATAAACCTCACTGAGCGTTTCTGCTAAACTACCAGCTAAAGTTGTCAGTCCTCTCTTCTGTGTCCCTAAAAATTCCACCATGGGTACGGATTCCAAAACATGCTTTCTATGTCTGTTTCATGCGATGAATAATTTGACCTCATTTATATGATCAGAGTTATGTTAGAGAAGGAATATGGCAAGACATTTTCCTTTTAAATGTAGGCTGTCCAAGCAAATATGCTTTTCGTTCTTTGATGAAAAAAACTGCATCAACGAGCGATAATTTTTACTGTGGCCTACATTCATTAACTAAGATACCTGCAAACAACAGTGTGCAATCTGCTTGGTTTTACCTAAACGAGAGTGGAAAGTGTCTCATTCTTATGCTACAGCTTATTCCATCGCTATAATATTTTAATACGTCTAAATTCTTGCAAATGAATTTTTCAGAATATAATTAACCACGCTAAGGACAATTTGCCTTCACAAGCCCCAAAATATGGCAGATTTAAAAGTGCAGATTGTAGCGCGATTGTTCTGGCAAAAGCTAAACAAGCAGAGTATTTTTTCTGCAGTCTCAATTCAGCCCGTTGAAACTTTTGCCGAAATACTCAAACCCAAACCCTTTTTGGGTTGCCTTAAAAAAGGAATTGAGATATTCTACGGGAAAGTGAGATATTTTTACGCACTTAATTTAGGATTTCTTAGGCAGAATATATTCGCAGTTGGCAACGGGCTTGCATAACATGGTCGCGGAGCTGGTTTTCCTGCAAACCAAGCTAGCCACCTGGGCCGTGATGAGGTCTAGACGCCGCATGTGCAGTAAAAACACAAAAAACGACAAAGGTCAGGGAAATTAGGATGCCATCTCTCGGTCATTCAGTCATGCTCATTCAATCACGCTTTAACCTTAGCTTTAACCTTCACATAAATTATTTTGCAATAGCTTACCGAGTATTCATTTTTCACACTGATTGGCATATATTTGCTTGTCAGCGCTGCAGACCAGGATCCTAGAAACGACGGAGCGGGAATAAAACTCATAGTCAGTAAACCAGTAGACGCCCCAAGGCTACTGAATAGTTGTGATAGCTATCAACTTAACGTCATGTTTGCGACAGTGTTGGCTTTCGGTATTTAAAAGTCTGAAATAAATTTTTGTGCTCGAGCCACAATATGTCAAATTTGGGATCGGAGCACGGCGTGCCAGTTAGGGATAAGAACGTATCAACGGGCACACAAATCCACCCTGGGCTCTCTTATCTCCTATTTAAGTCTGAAAGGCAACCTGCTGTCTAAAAATGTGAAGCCGCGTTCACAAAGCAGGACAGAAGAGTGGTACTTAAAAGTGAGTAACCGAATATTTTGAATAGATTTGCGTTTGGTACTGGCCTTCTTTGTCTAGTTATGCTTCCTGCTCTACCTTGTCCATCCTTTTCTGACTACTCTGTCCTGTTTTTAATAGGATCTGACAGTTTTCACACAAGAATGTTTACAAATGCATTTTTTATTGCACTCTTTATTCCCAGGTAGCCTTCACAACTTTACTATGCATAATTCCCCACCAGCTTTAAATTATTCCGACTCAGAAACTCATTAATTTTTGAACTTTCAACGGTTTTCCCTCGTCGTGTGAAGAGACTGGGTCCGGAAGTTCAACATTTCTGTACTGTAAAATCTAAATGATAGGCTACTAACGGTTTTCTTACCTTGCAAGCAAAGTACAGAACGATGAAAATGTCTCGATTATCCTCGTAAAACCTTGTCATTTTTAGTGGTTTTCACGCTGCAACATGACATATAACATTTGCAAATTTATAGTAAATGATTATTGCTTAACAAAATGGCTGGCATCAAACCACAGGTTTATTAAAATGTATTTTCACCACTCTGCCAAACAAACAGTCAAGAAATTTCTTGACTACTTTATTCATGCCTATAAAAGCTTCTTCTATCCCTGTAAGCATATACATAATTCCGGTCTGAAATAAAAAAGCCAACATCGCGGGTGCAATCGAGGTCGGTCGGCTTGTGATCCGAACGTTAGTTAAAATACTTTCATTTCCAAAGGCTTTTTATTTCTCGATCTATAGTATCCTTCAAAGATCACGAAACTTGTCAATATATGCGATAAATTGATGCTCTTCCGCTCATCGGCATAGCGTTAAAAGTCATTTCAGTCATAAAAGGATGCCAGCTTTTTAACGAGCTTCACTCTGACAACTAGAAAAACCTATTTATTGTTAAAAATTGCCACTTAGAAAGGATAGCTTTTGGTTTAAAAAAATGTTCAATTGCTTAATATTTGTTTAACATATTGAATGTCAAACTTGAATTCAACGTTTAAAAACTGCGCACTATGCACATCTTGTTTAAGGAAAAGTATGTTTTCACCTACAGTTTGAAGAGGAATTTACATAGTTGTCATAAAATATTGAAAAAAATGCGGCACATATTTTATACAGCATAGGCAGCGTAAGTTAATTGATTCATACGACGTTTAATGAATTATCACATCAAAACTGTATGAAAGCTCGTACTTAAGAACTTTTCAGACCATTATTTATAAAAGCAAGAAACATAAATGATACAAAAAGCCAGTTTTACAATAAATTCGTTTTGCTCGTGGTCAGAGCAAACCTCGTTAAAATGCCCACAACCTGTCATGATTGAAATGACTTCAGAATATGCTACACGATAAGCAGTATCAAAACTTTAATGAATGCCGATTAACGAAACAGTGTCAATATTTTGCATATGTTGACATCATGCGTATCTTTGGCAGTTGCTGCACAACTTTTTTTGATCAAAATGATTTCTTTTGAAAGTAATTTCGTGGAGGAAGTAGGTTTTTGAATTTCCGTTTGCAGATTTAAGTTCATCTTATATCGATGCGATCGACAACGATTTTGGACAACAAATGAACAATCAATATTAACTTGGTTAAGCTCTTGATAACAGTTAAATACAAAACATTTTTTTAAGAGCCGCAAAGTATACAAGTCACTATCCACAGATACACAAGTAGCTTGCCTGTGTATTCATAAAAGGAATTAAAAGCAACCCTTCGATTTGGAGATGGTTGATTTTTTAAATAAAAAATACGAGATATACTGTATATAATAGATAGTTCCAGGTAAATTCCACCCTTTCATATATTTCACTCTTCGTATGAGCAAACGTTTTTCTTTTTGAACGGACATTTCAAAGATCACACATTTCATATTCGCTCGCTTAACGTAGACTGGTAACCTTCATTTGAAAATAATGTGTTTTCTGATATTCGTTTTTTTTCCTAGTCAGAATCAGCGAGTACCCAGCAATTAATTCGCACCATTTTATGGCGCAAATGTCGTTATTGGCACACATTTGCGGATTATGGACGTTTGGATCGTACGCTTTCCTAATAACTAGTGTTTTTATCCGGGTTTGTGTTTCACAAATGGAACAGATGGCATATCATGGATGACAGACTTTGTCAATTTTAAGGATTTAAACAGCAACAGCCTACACCGCAGTATTTGGTGTAACAACATAAACAGTCAGCAATAACTGCTTAAGTAAAGTATTTTCTATTTTTGTGTCAAGAAAAAGTGGCACATATTGTTATTAAATTATTGTTTTCTGAATAACGTCAAACTCAGGAGCTTTTCAAATCTACTAAATCTATCTATCTATCGAGAGACAAGCCATTGAGACATAATCAATTTTCAAGTATATTTTGGCAAGAATTGCTTATAAAGGCCCTCTAACATACCCCTAGTCGTAGCATTTGTCCTGCAAAAACATTTATTCGAGAGTCTTAGGAGTGGCCAAATAGGATATGCAGAGAAACGTTTTTTTAGATGTCAGTGGTAAGTAAAAAAATGTAGTTAAATTTGCTTGTCATTGCCGCTGGGAATAAGTTATTCCACATGTTACTTGAAGGTGGGCGTAGCGTTTCGTGCCGCGGACCATACTAATCTACCTGCAAAAAGGTAGGTTGGGCCTCAGGTATATTGAATTAGACAACCCTCTAACCACGATTTATATTTTTAGAGCAATTTCGAGGAACCTGCAGTTTAAAAATCGTGTTTTTCTGAAATAAGTTCAACTGTATTACAGATTAAGAAAATCAACAAATATAAATTAACAGCACTCCTAAATGTACAAAAATAAAAATGCATTTAGCATTTATTAAAGTTTATTCGACCCCGTGTCCTAATTCCTCACCAATACAACCCTTTAACCCCCATTTAATAGTAAAACATGCAGGAAGTAAAGATTAATGACTGGGCCTACATAAGCTTCCGTTGCCATTTCTTTATCTGTGCAATTAACATTCTAGGCAAAAGCCGACGAAAATTACAGTTATGTAAATGTTGCTTATATGAGCAGAAGCCCTTTTAGTAGTCTACACATAAAACATATTCATATAGTTTGAAGCAAGACAGAATAGCAGAATTTATTCGCGCGAATAAATTTCGAGAGCGCTTTTCAGCTGCTTCCACTCCGTGCGTAAACAACGAAATATTAAGAAAGCACATTAATTTGAATTTACACAAAATTGATAAAAGCAAGGTCTAATCAACGTGGCAAGTGGCCGAAAGTTATGTCAACTGTTAAACTTGCGACCAAATGAAATGGGGGTGATTTAACAAAATAAAGGTGTGGTATGTATTTACCACGGCATTTGAAGATTGACTACATGGTCTAGTTGCTTACATAGGTCGGGTTTCTCCCGCCGTATGTAGGATGCTTCCATGTAGCGTAAGGTCCGGTTTGTTCGTGCTCGAACAAGAACGCGGAACGATGTGTTAGTGTCAACTGAATGACCACTGTCTAGTAAGTGTTTTGTAATAGATGAACGTGGTACTTTGTTCTCCTGTTTTAAAAGCCAAGTAGGAAAATGCTCAGCAGCCCTGGTTGCCAATTGCCTTTGCGTACGGCCAATGTACTTGCATCCGCTAGTGCAGGTAAATTCGTATACACAGTTTGAGGTGGCGTGCAAAGGCAAGGCATCCTTTGGCCGGTTAATTGGGAGCCTTCTTGTTGGAGTGAGGAACGCAAGTTAGGCTGCATAGAAAGTTCTTTGGATAGAACACAGTGGTCTTCGCTTGATTGTATTCGCGATGTTGTCTCCTTTAAAGGTAAGGATATAAAAACGGGCTTTCTCGGAACCGACTGGTCCGTAGATTTTGGCCGTAAAGGGCAACTGTATTTTTGGATGAAACGCAAGGGGTAGCCTCACCTGAGTAAGGCCTCTTTTATGTAGGCAAACTCTGTTAGTAGGGTCTCGCTTATGCAGATATTCCTGGCTATCTGGAAAAGGTTAAGAACCAAATTCCGTTTCCACTGTGTAGGCACAAAACTAGTAAAATGTAGGTATTGGCCTTTCCATGTAGTCTTGTGGAAAACGGTGCGCCTTATTGACCCATCATACTCTCTGAAATGGAGGACGTCAAGGAAAGATAATTGGTTGTTCTGCTCTATTTCTATCGTGAACTTAATCTTTTGATGCAATGTATTCATCAAAATTTGAAGATTTTCAGCATCTCTTTTGGTATCAACAATAGCGAAAATGTCATCCACATATCGTCTTTATATTGTTGTTTTATTAAGTTTCGACAAAACCTTTTCCTCTAAGTGACCCATGAAGATGTCTGCAAAGGTAGGCCCGAGTGGGCTCCCCATTGCAACTCCATCAATTTGTCTGTATATAACTCCATTGAAGAGAAGTTGTACGTTCTTCGTACAAATCGTTAGCAAGTCCCTCAGTATATCAGGTGGCAGTCGAGTTTCTGATGCATGACTGCATATGACCTCAATTGTTTCCTCCAAGGGTACATTTGTAAATGATGACTCAACATCTAAAGAAAACATAAATTTGTTTGCAATGTTTTGGAGCTCGATATCTTCAATAATTTGAAAAACATCCTTTGAAGCATAAGTGGCGAATCGTTGCCGAATTGGCTGTAATTCGTTGACAAGCCACTGTGCCAGCTTGTGTTGAGGAGAATTTGTCATGGACAGAATATGCCGTAGAGGTACGCATTTTTTATGCGTTTTTGGCAGATCATATAGTCTTGGAATATTCGTACCTCTAGGTTTCAGATTAAGAGCAGTTGAAGTATCTATCAAGTTAATGTCTCACAACTTTTAAATAATTTTCCAGACTGAGTCCTCCTTTGCTTTTGTTTGGTCTTTGGATGAGGTCTCTAGACGAAATTTGGTCTGATCACTTAGAATGGCTTCCATTTTTTTCACATAATCTTTCCGGTTGAGAATCACAACTCCATGGCCTTTATCAGGCATAAAATTGTTATCTCTTCGTGATGTTTTAGTTCGGTAAGCGCAACCATATGCTCCTTAGTCAAAGGCGACATTTGTGTAACCGGAGCAATACGATATTGGTGAGAAATGTCCGCAAATTTTTCTTTAAGCCAGCCCACGTCTTCATTGGACCTAGGTATTTAGTCAGAAAGCTGGGTGTTCAAGCCTTCACATTGTGCCTCAATCTCAACTAATTTTTATTCGTCTGTTTGGAACACAAAAGTATTATCCCAGTTATAAAGCCTCTGACTGTAATTTAGTAAGTTTAAGGTCTGAAAGGTTGAGAATAATTTCGTCTGGATTCAGAGGAACATTTTCGTCAGAAGACCTCTTGGATAAGGACTTCGTATACTTCAAGCGGTATGTTTCTCTTGTATTCTTTTGTATGATACATGCATGCCCTATGAACATCAACCAACAAAATGGGCTTATATTGTCCAGCACATGTATTGTCTGGTCCAGCTGAGTTTTAATAGAAATACAGCCAACAATGAGTTCTCAATTGTAGATTGCAAAGTTCATTTGTTAAAGTATGATATAAGCGCATAGATCTGAGGAGAATTTTTCAAACGAAAACATATCATCGACTATTAAAATTTCGAAATACTGTATACAAATTTTCGCAAATGAAAAGATCAGCTGGACAAGCTAAAACTCGATTAAGGCTTTGGTTGTTAAAAGGCCAGCGACTTTATAAACATAAAACGTGTTATATTCTTATATTACGGTTTGGCAGCTGGTGGCATCTTCAACAGCGAGCATTAGCTTAGGAAGAGTTTAAAACGCTGTGCTGATTTGGTATGACTTGCAGGCCTTTTAAATTCTTTTAATTACTTTTCCCAAGGTCAGTTTCTGCTAATGATTTCACACCTTTCGCGCATTCTTGTGTGCCTGCGAATATTCTTTTGTCAAAAAAACATTTATTTGTTAAGCTGAAAAGCATTTAGCTGAATCCGTTTTTTCACGCATCAGCGCAGGCACTTCTCAGGATCCATTGAAGTGTAACGCATTCAAGCTTGCAGAATTCAAATCAGAATTTCACCCATAGCATTGCTTCGTCTTTGTACCAGGCTACGCAAGCACTGACTTGGCGAAACCCATATTACCATCGTAAAGACGTTCTCTAATTTGATGCGCAATATGATTCGCATTTAATTGACAGCATACTTGAATTGAAATTGCATTATGCATTAAGTTGTGTTACAGCTAAGCAAAGGTGAGCTTTCTTTGATAAAAAAAACATGCTGGATTTAATCGACGGTCTCCTTTTTGTTAGTCATTGAGTACCAAATGAACTGTTAGTCAAAATGCAGCAAATAACGCCCTCTTTAAATTCTGTACTTATAGAAAGGGTTTCTTTCGGTTTTAACAATTTTTCTAAATTGTCGAATAATTTTGTTAAACTAAGTGACTGCTTCGCTTGATTTAAAGGTTTAAAAACTACGCGCTATGTATACCATGTTAAAATAAAACTACATTTCCCCTACGATTTGAGGAAGAAATGACAAAGTGCCCACAATAAATTGCAACAGATATGAAACATGCATATTCATTATAGACAGCATTAATAAGTAAAACAATCAGATCTATAATGAAAGAACTTATCAGAATCGTAAAATGCCCATAATGATAACCATTTTTAAACCGAAAGATAAACTCCTTTTAAGTCTTAAATGTAAAAGGATCAATTTGCTACCAGTCGATTACAGGAAACAATTTGTTCGTTTTTGTTTTCCATAGAATTAAGCTAAATATATAAAGGGAATCAAAATCAATTATAAAAATGTATACTACTTAACGAAGCCAATTTTTACAGTGCATACA
Source organism: Ligula intestinalis (assembly GCA_036362985.1). Lineage (NCBI taxonomy): Eukaryota > Metazoa > Platyhelminthes > Cestoda > Diphyllobothriidea > Diphyllobothriidae > Ligula > Ligula intestinalis. The sequence goes on along the minus strand of JAYGXS010000001.1, from coordinate 40,107,898 downwards.
TTTTGTTAGCGGTCAGACGTAGGCTCGTTAAAAAGCCAGTATCCTGTCATGACTAAATTGACATTTAATAGACTAACGATAATCAGCATTACAACCTTTATCAATGCCGATTAGCAAAAGTGCAACAACCTTTCACATATATGTCGCTATGTTTCACGAATTCTACGCCGTACTGTTGTGATATTGCCTCTTTGCGTTCGACTATAGAAACAATTTTCAAACATTTTGATTCACTACCTGTGAAATCTTTGTTGCCGTGGTCAACGTCTACTTAAGATCGTGCTCTAATAGTTATACATGCCGGGAAGGCAAATTACTTTTTAACTAATATATACTACCGTCACATAACAAGGGTCCTCCGGAATAGTTTATATTTGCGCCCTTCTAGCAGTTCACATATCAGAGTGACAATTATCTGCTTTCCTAGACATTCGTATTCTTAGGGTTGCTAAAACCCTTTTAATATGACAACAAAATATCAAGGGTGTCATTTTCAAAACCACAATCAATTTGCCGACAGTAACAAGTTTTTCAAAAACGGAAATGCCTTTTTTAGTAACTGACCATCAGTGTCATCTCTGTTGCATTTAGTTAAATTAAAATAAGCAGTGAGAGTTTTTTAAAAGCGATGGCGGAGATAGAGCACATTAATATTGCGCGTATTAGGAATGCACAAGCAAAATTGGATGAAAGAATGCTTATTGCGAATCCCGTGTAAAGGAATGCGCAGACCTACTGCGCTGTTAAGGTTATATTAAGATTGTGTACAATTCAATAAGGTTTCTTATAAATGCAGATTTGCATTTTTTCACCTTTGATACGAAATATTCTTAATTTCGTTCTGAAACATATATTATCCTACTTAAGTGTAAAGGTTATTCCAAAAATCCTGGAATACGCAAAAACGTGACCATTCTGTGATACATTTCTGCTGTTTTTTTTTTTAATTTTATAGCTTTATTTAATAAGATATTTAGACATGAACCATTTACAACCATTATATTTTGATTTCTGTCTGAAGTTTGTAATGCGGCAATCCCGGCTCCATCAACAGGCACATTGTTCTTTCTTATGTCTCCTCTTAGCTTTTAAGCTAATTGTAAATCATTGTTCGCATTCACTGGTCTTTGGTTCCCGAGGTCAGGGCTCAACTGTTTACTGAATTTGCGTTGAAGTTTGGTGGCACTTGGAATCTTTATTTTCCTCAATACACAAAAGACTGAAGCAGTTCGTTTAGGAATATTTTTGGCATAATTTAAATAATTAAATAATTTCTTTCATTATCCCAGGAACAGGAAGAGGAAGGTGTGATTTCTGGGACCAAGTTTTATTTAAGCTGAAGTTTCGAAAGCCTCCTCGCTTCCATCGTCAGAGCGTGTTGACCGTTCTCCTGTTGGTGTCAATATGTGCGTTGACGTACAACAGGAGAACCACACGTTTGCCTATGAGAAAGCAAGGGTAATAGGCCAAGCCAATGGCAAGACGGCCAGATTGCAGCTAGTAAGTTGGTATTCGACTTGCACACTAAACAGAGCCATAGACCTTCATTCTGCCTACCAAGCGATCCGCAGGAGGCTATTGTTTGCTGAAAACGGAGCAATAGGTCGGGCGGAGGAGGTAACGCAGGGCCAACAGACGGCAGCCGCAAGCAAAAAAGGTGAAAACGCTCAAGATGCACACAAACAATATAACACACCTCATGAAAGCGCTCGCGAGGGCGCAGGCAATTCAAACAGCCACAAAGTTCGATCGGTACAATCGATTGACACACGGGCATCAGGCATCAGGCTAGCGGTTGGACACACTTACTGACACCTCCAGGAGAACGGTCACCACAATATGATGATGGAAGAGAGAAGGCTTTTGAAACGTCAGCTAAAATATAATTTGGTCCCAGAAATAACACCTTCTTATATTTCCTCTTCCGGGGATTATGAAAGGACTATTACATATGGACCTCGCATTTTGTGCATATTACTTAAGAAAGTGTTAACAAGCTTATAGAGGAAGGGTATGAGTATCGATTTTGACCGGCTACTTTCAGATGATATGTGAAACAGTAAGCAACCATGCAAAAAAGAATGTTTGAGTCTTACTCAACTCTAAAATTAATATAACTGATTCACCTTGGTATGTGAAGGAATTAACAACGCTCCCTGATGGTCACTTTGGGTCAGGAGGATGGAAATTAAGCAATCTTCGTTCAAGCTAAAGAAAACATAAATGACCGCTGTCAGCTAACTTGTTTTACTCTGAAGGTCAGAGTGCAAAAGGCAAATAGAAAGGCTTGAAGTTTGAATCCACATCTTGCGTTTTTCGTTACCAATTACTCCCTCATATTAATGATCGTAGGATTTTATGTCACCAACCGTAGGGAGCGTAGAGCAGACTGCAACACAGAAACTGGACACCGCAGATAAATTGGTGGCCTCGTAGAGGACACTGACCCACTATTGTGGCAACCGGTGGAACTCGAGTCAACGTAAGTAATTTTTACGATTTGTATCAAGTGAAAGTCGAGGCTGGGTCCAAAACTCAGGTCTTTTTGGTCTGCATTTCAGCAATTCATATTAATGTATGGCATGTGAGGCATTACCACGTAACCCGGTGGCCGTAGTAGATTTTTAATTTCAGCCGGACTGATAATAAGAAACGGTTCACGAAGTTTTCCATCCCTGGTCGCTGCCTCTTTAATTACCTTGTTTTTAGGCCACAGAACGAAGTCATTCCGACTCAGAATAGCTGAGCGTTTGCTTCGAGATACTAATATTATTAATGTTCTTGGTTTGAGAGAACTTTCGGCATTAACTTCTTATACTAGGGCCTTTGTATTTTTTAGTTTCAAATTCATTATTATCAGAAAACTCAACCCAACGCTTACTGGGAAGTTTAAACTTAATCGTTATGGGAAGAACACATGGATATCTGAACATTAAAAAACAGGTAAACGACTGAAATTCAATTCATTTCGATCCCGGAATATATAAAGGTATATGAATAGAGCAGTAAGTGGGGTATGCCAGCAACTAGGGGTAATTTTATACATAACTGTTTCGGGCTTATTAACCTTCATCAGCCAAGCATAACCCTGAAAACCAGCTGATCGGACGAAACAAACAAACGCATTTACATTCAGCTCAGTTGGTCCACCACTGGAGTCTATCAGATGGGTCATAAGCACTTCATCGAACCACAGTTCATTAGCGCCTCGCCACCTGCCATTTGCTGTCACTGCTGATCGGGTATATATTCACTCCGAAATGTGTGAACACTGATCGAATAGGCTTCCAAGTTACCCCCAGATACTGTTATACCCCACTTATTTCTTTTATGACTTGGTCGGCATCGGCCTGGCAGGCGGTCACACGTTGGGGACCTCTGACCACCACATGAACTTTGTTTAGTTCGGAAGCCTATTTGATCGGTGTTCGCACATTTCTGAGTGAATATATACCCTATCAGCAGTGACAGCAAATGGCAGATGGCGAGGCGCTGATGTACTGCGGTTCGATGAAATGTGTATTACCCATCTGATAGACTCACGTGGTGGACCAACTGCGCCGTCTGTGTGTGCGTTTGTTTGTGTTGTCCAACCAGCTGGTGTTCAGTGCTATGCTTGGCTGATGAAGACTAATAAGCCTGAAACAGTTCTGTATCAAGTAACCCCCAGACGCGGTCAAACACCCTTTCCTACTTTTATGACTTGGCCGGAATCGGCCTGGCAGGCGGTCACCCGTTGGGGACCTCTGACCACCACATGAACTTTGTTTAGTTCGGAAGCCTATTCGATCGGTGTTCGCACGTTCCTGAGTGAATGTATATATCCATATGCAGGGTGTCCCAAAAATGTATTAACATCTTGAATAATTGTAAACTTGGTTTTTATTACAATTTTTTATTTCAAAAAATTTAAAGATATTTGCAGTTGTCATTTAATTGTTCTTTACTGCATTTTGACCATCAACCGCCACAACTGTTAAAATTTGTCCGTGGAATCAACACTTTGTTGTCGACTCTCATGTAAATTTACCGAGAAGTACATTCTGGTGCGGTTCATCATTAGCCGTGTCTGGATCAAGATGAATGTTAATTGGAGAAAAAACAAAAATGATACGTGTAAATATTTTTACATTGTTGAAATAATAAAAGTATTATAAACACCAAGTCAACATTCAATTAAAATGTGTATGCATTTCTTTTGGACACCCTGTATTTATCGGGTTTATCATCCCCCAAAGAAGAAGGAGAAGAGTATGAGCGGTTTCATGGCACAAATCATATTTTAACTGACGTTTCAGAACCCTTCTCGGTTAAATCGTCAGAGTATTGTAGTCGCTACGTCTGATGGTCTTGAGTTAGAAGACGTTGAACGCGATAAGATATCTGGACACCGAATCTTCAGGCATATAAATATATGAGGTAGAACAGATCCGAAAAAGACAAACGGATTATTAGCCGTCACCAGGCAGTCATACCCAATTCCAGCTGTGGAGAACTGGGGATTCGAATCCGGATCTTCTTGTCTTTATCGGATCCACTTTATCCTAAGTCTGAAGTTGCTAAGCGCCTGACTGTGCTTGCTATGGAGTGAACTTCCGGGCATAATGAAATAAATATGCTTCTTACCAGATAAAATGATGAGCACCTACCTTCCATGTATATATATCTATATATACATATATTCACTCAGGAATGTGCGAACACCGATCGAATAGGCTTCCAAACTAAACAAAGTTCATGTGGTGGTCAGTGGTCCCCAACGGGTAACCGCCTGCCAGGCCGATTCCGGCCGTCATAAAAGCAGTAAGTGAAGCTGATAAAGGCTAATAAGCCCGAAACAGTTCTTTATCAATTTACCCCCCAGATGCTGTCATACCCCACTTACTGCTATATATATGCAGTCTTTTTAATCTATCCAGTATTTTTTGTATGATTATTATGCTTTACCATTCTTCCGACCAAATTAGTAGCTAAAAACCCAGTAATGTGTTTCACCAAAGTTTATGCTGCTGCTGCATGATACGGCAATCGGAAGTTCGGCAGGGTCAGTTTGTGCAGGCGAGCATCTGCGATGAGAACTTAAATGTCCCGTTGTATTCTCAATGCAGGAAATCTTAAATCATTAAATATTATGCGCAAATGCGGAGGCTGAATAAATTCTCTTAATTTTGCATATTAAAAGACACAACAATGCCCACACCGTAAACATTTTGCACGGGACTCCGTAGGTATTCACAATGCTCATCAGGCTCATCTAAGTCCTCAATGCTCCCAAGGGGCTGCCTACCCCGCATCAAAACTGACATTTCTAAATTGTGTCTCGCGAAGCGATTACAATTTTGTATGAGCTTAAATTCTGCAGAGTTTTCTGGAAAAAAACACATATACAAAGAAGAGAAAAAAGTTCTTATAAGCTACCGGTTGAACTTTGCATTGCAAATCAGCTCACTAAGCAACTCCTAGGTTATGTTGATTGTTACTTATATCAATGGTCTGGATCTAGGTTTATTTGCAATAGTATGGCATGAACACGTATCAGATTATTCATTGTTTACGGAATGGAAGAAAGATTCTCTTTTGATGCAAATTCATAAGTTCTAAGCAGGAGTCCAGAAGAATGTGATGATAATGTCGTTTGGACAACAAGCTTATTTATCAGTATTTTCGGATTTTGCCTCGAACACAACATCACCGATGGTCACTTATAAGAGTGACTGATGCACAGGATGCTTGGTAGTTACAAGACGCCCTATCCATGGCAAACACAAGCCTATTATAATAAGAAGCAACCATTTTATCGTTGACTCTCTAGTTTGATACGATGACTGATTGAATTCCTGAAACGCTTCTTCGTTGTGTTCGAGGACACGGAAATCAGACCTTAGGAGAATAAAATACAGCTAGCTAGCCCATTTTGATGTGCTTGGTTTTAGTGTGGATCAATTTGGTCTGAAATGGATGTGTTCTGAGCACGAGAATGGCTTGTATGATGAAACTACAGAGCTATAACACCTATGATCGATTTGTTTACAAGCTCTGTTGTATAAAGTCACCATGATAGCCTCTTGAATTGTATGACTGTGAACCAGAACATACGGTTTTGGAGCAGAAATATATTTCCGAAAGGTGCATATGCCGGCCAAATTTGTTAGCTGGTGCGCGAGTGAATAATGCGTTAATACAATCTCTACGGACCGCAAATGTTGCCGAACGATTTTGAGCTTAAATGATACCATATCGCCTTCTCACTCCACTGTGGCTGCCTACAGATTGGAGTCAATCCTCAAGTGCCAGGGCCTGGGGCCAAAAGACCCATTGCAATGGCAAAAATACTTCAACGTCATTTACCGGCTTAATTGCAGCTGTGGATGGAGTAACTACCTGAGAATATCCAAAACATTATATCGGGCATGAATGATCGATCGTGCAACCGCAATGACGTGTTATGACGCCAGCTGTCAGATGTCAATTCATTCAACGGGAAGCGATCGTACATTCGCGTTTGAAAAACGTGTGTGTTACCAGCTGTTTTTGTTATGGTTATCTGCTTTAAGTCACGTAACGGACAAAGTGGCCTTCCGCTTCCATGTTGGGCAGAATAAGTACAGTACGCGCCAGAAAATTACGCCTTCTGCAAATGTTTGTATGTATAGAAAGTATATCCTTCCGTTTTAGAAATATTTTTGATTATGAGCTTTTTTACGATTGTGAAGTGTCCATGCATAGAACATCGTATCCGTTAATTTATCAATGCTGCCTATACTGTATAAAGCATGCTATGCAGCTCTTGAAACATGGTATGATAAACGCGTGACTTCTTCGTCAAACTGTAGGCGAAAACGTACTTTTTCTTAAACAGGAAGTACACAATAGCTAGTTTATAAACCTTGAATCCGATTGTAGCAGTCAATAGGTCCCGCAATAAGTCGGCAAGGGTACCCTTTCTTTAAGTATACAATTCAAAGAAGGCGTAAGTTTCTACCAAACAAGTACAAGAAATACCTTTTCGTGCATGTTTTCCATAATTAATAGATTAAAAATTTACATAGGCAGAAAAAATCAATATTTAAAACGCATACTTATTAAGTACTTACTTTCTGGAGCACATAAATTTGATTCGTGGTCAGAACGAAGCTCGTTATAAAGCCCGCATCCTATAATGACTAAAAACTTTAGAATAGGCTACACGATAATCAGTATAACAACCTAAGTCAATGCATATTGGCGAAAGTGTATCAAGCTTTCGCATATTTCGACATCTTGCACGAATTCTTGCGCGCACTGAAGTAACTTAAGTGAAGCGTGGGCGGCCAATACCCCAAGTGATAAGGAAAAAAACTGTCAGCAGCCTGAATGGGTAATGACGTAAAGTCAAACAATGAAAAGAATGCAGTCCAGAAAGTGGTCATCGCAAGCAATTTGATCTGCAGTCAGGATAATTGTTGCATTCCTATGTCAGCTGAATTCCATAGATACTGTCCTACTTGCATTTAAATCGTGTTTACCTGTGACTGCATTTGATGATGGGTTCGGGCTCACAAAATTATTTTATCAACATTTGGACTGCTATCTTCATCCACACATATAAGTCGAAGATGACACTCATGATTAACCCTGAAATCTATGGCTGTTTATTTATAGCAGTGTCAGGCTATACAAGCTGTGACCTTAAGTGAATCCTAATTGCATTGGTGAAACGCAAAGTTGACCAACAGGCAATCTTTAAAATCACGTGAGAAAAATGACTCAAAAACACAACGGGATCTTGTGCTCAAGTTTGAAGAACGTCTCCGCAGTATATTCCAGGACAATTAAGTTAAGGTTTAAGAATAAAATCAGCTAATCTTCGTTCACGTTTTCCTTTGCCACAAGCATTGCGGTGGTCTGGGGAAAAATATTGTAAGGGAACACGTCAAATACAATGCAAATACTGAACTTCAATGGTCACCACCCATTCATCAACAAACTCATGCAATAAAGGACACTTTATCAGCTTGTTGAGGTGCGTTACAGTGAAGCGAAAGAAAAAGATGCCAAACTGCAATATCTTCGAATGCTATCCAGCGGAAATGGCTATCCGCACAACATCGGCAACCATACCAAACGAGATAAATGACAAAATCGCACCGGCTCCAAATTTTGGTGAGCGACAGAAATATATGACAGACATATATCGAAGGCCGTTAGCCAGCTTCTTGCATCACTTTTCCTTTGAGTCGCACGTGGGTCAGAGGCAACCATAAGGCTTCAAATATTGAAATTAAAAGGGCTACTGTCACGGTTTAAAGCATTTAAAGTAGTTTATAAGATCTGGTACATTCGCTGACAAGCCAACTACGTCGGAGAAACTGGTAAACTACTCATGACGCGAATTTCCGAACACGCAACAGCGATGGGGAGAAATGATGCCAATTCTCACGCTAAGGCTCTTTTGATGAAACCCGGCCACCTGTTCAAATTTGATCATACGAAAATTCTTGACAGAGGTGATAATTGTGTGAGCCGCCAACTGCTCGAGTCGTAGTTCACGGGCTCCAGTGTATGCTTAAGTGAAATGATCAGTCCACCTTTTTTCGGTACTGAGGCTCGGTTTGGCCAATACAATTCGCCACGCGGGGAGCGTACTGGCGTACGCGTCTTCTAACGCCAGCGGCTGGGAGCCACTTGACCGAAAAATCATCACGTTCTTCTCCAGCACGAGGGATGAAAATTCAGCCGTTCAGGACCCGCACGCCGGCCATCAAGCAATTGGTGGACAAGCGGGTAACTGTCCCCGATAAGGGAACGCCATTAATTGGAAAAGGCTTGGAGGCTCTGTAGCGTAGGTTTACAGTAATTAATGGTCACTCATTTCACTTGGGTCATTTGACCTTTATAGAGGGGCTATGTTAGGGAATTTACGCTGTTTGTCTACGCAGAAATATTTTACTAGGTTTATCCTTTCAGAATCTATGGTTAGTCGTTCTATATGAGTTTATACATAAAATTTTAATTTTGGTTTAAAAAATGCGGACAAACTTCATCGAAAAGACGCCTTTGTATTTAAAGTTCGTGTTATCTCGGGTGACTCGGGTCACGTGTTTACAAATGAACGTGGGTTTTTAGCTAAAAAGTATATTTACATGCTGCTTTACATTTCATTATTTTAATTTTGGCAAAAGATGGCACATCTTTAGTCACCGGCGAACACGTTCGCTTAAAAATAAAAAAAAAAGAATAGAAGACTAAATATATCATAATATTCACGTAAGGTTAATGCCAGCACTTTCAAGAACTTGGAATAAACTAATGATTCGGTGCATCTTGGAAAAAAATCACTGTGTAAAAACCACGGTATATCGCTGTAAGTTATCCGTTCTGGATGTCATTAATATATCAGTATTCACCATTGCTTCCTCTCATTAACTGTCTGCTAGTGCGTTTTACTATGTGTTTTTCATTACCATTTGTGACTGTTAAAAACAAATCCCAACTGACTTACATTTATCAATTTTGCAAAAATGGGGTTAAGGGCCGTTTAACAGGACGTTTTTCTTTCTACTAAGACATTGACCCGAGAATATGTTTTACGAATTCAGCCTTTTTCGGTTTCATTAGTTCGCTCAATTTCGGCAGGACTGTGGCCGTAGCGTCGTCCCAGCAAACTGCAAGGCGACCTAGACTTCGGGGCACGGAAACGTGTAGACTTGGCCATGTAAAACTTACAACCTCCTGTTAAGCACGTTCACCAAGGAACATTATTTACGTCTGTTAAATTAGCAGCTACGTTTTGTTTTACAGCTGTCTATTGCCACGGCAGGAGGCAATCCGACCCAACAACTGGTGTGGATCTGTAAACAGCGCAAGTGTCCAGAAAAAGGTTCGTTTGGCCACGTTGGTGTTTTTTTTCTTGTGCGCTTTAGACTCCTTGTTTTCGCTTCCTTCTGTCATTATCTGATTTGTCATTGCTTTACAGACCATCACCAAATTGAAGGCTACAACAAATCCATGTTGCTTCCAGTCAATGAATTAAATGCTTACAAAATAGCATACATAGTTGTCAACGTTTTGGTAGCTTCCACACTCAGAAAACTCTATATTCGTCGAAGATAATGAGCTTGAGAAAAGTCGGAAACACGACTTTTGTTCCAAAACAGTCTCTGATTTCGACGAAGTGCTTTTTTTCAATTAAAACCTTATTGCAAGCTACAAATTTTATTATATTTTTTAATGCTAAGAATTTGTTTGCTTGTAACCAGGTCAGAAATTTTCCCAAAACCATTTTTATTCTGAATCAGCAGATTAAGCTGATGTTAGATCTTAGTCAATAAGTCCTGATTTGTTGCAAGCGTAGCTAGCATCAAATGTCAGTTCAACTACCCTGCCTGCACGTGTACTTCGTCGTCCTCGTCTGAAAGGACGGTTGATGCAGTGGTTTTGATCGTCTATTTGCCTACTTTTTTGAGTTCCAGTATACAGGCGCCGCCAGCTGCGTGTTTGACGGAGAATCATCCTATCAGACTGAGTGTTGTCGCTTTGAAAGTTTATTTATTGCATAAGTCAAATCTCAAAAGAGCAGAATATTATCAGTCACACCAAATTCAATGGTACAGACCTGGAAGTGAAAAGCGTTGCTGCCAACATCTTAATTGTATGCCTCGATGCAATATGTTTTTGATATCAGCCCACAGTCTTCACCAAGTACAAAGGTATTTTGCACAATAAAAGTTAACTGAGCCCCTTTTCCTGCTTTGAAATGCCAATTTTGTATATATTTACCCAAAAAGAAAATCTCGGGCAGTATGCACCTATTTGAAAGTTATATTCTTCAGGAATATTTTATTATTAGGCATTGCTATGTACCTAATATACTTTGGAGTCTCTATTTGGTAACTAACTTAACTGTACGCGTCCAATTTTAAACTGTTTGCGTCCGCAGATGAAATGCTCATGCATATCTTCAAATGCTCTGATTGTAAACCATGTTGGGCTTCTGCTGTTACCAGAATTGTATTCTTTTAAGACGTAGTCAAATTTTGTTTTCGTCTACCATGTTACCGTTAGAAGCACATTTCTTATGCCAGACGTCAACGAACTCTCTTCGGTTTCGGGAAAGAAATGGCTTACAGCAGCATAATGCCTGATTCATCAGGGATGGTACGATGTCCCGCATAATTTAATAACCAAAAGGTAATTATATTGGGCACTGTGCCAGCAGCTCTTTTAGGAAAATGTTTTTTCTCCAAAACAGCATCGGTTAATCATTAAAAGAAGGATATGAATTACAGAAAAAAAGGAATCTGCTGCATTTTAGCGGTTTCCAGCTCGCTCCCATTTTTGTCACGATTGGCACATATTATTAGGTGAATTTAATGCACATCTGTATTTCCACGTAATTATTTTGCTGTTTTGAACCTTCCTTATATTTTTTCTATATTTATTTCCCGTCTGACTAACGCCTCATGTGATCCCCGAAGGAAGAACACAACAAGAGTGGGCAGAAAGCAGAAGTCTTAGTGCAAGTACAGCATACTTATGAGCAAGCAAACGCGTCTTTGCAAAGGTTGGGCCAATTAGATGCTGTTCACAAGAAGTACATGAATTTATTGGCTGGTAAGTCATGCGAGTTGAAGTGCTAGTCTACAGTTTGGCTGGGCAGTTGTGCGGATGGATCACTGCCAGCTGTGTTTGTCCAGCCGGCCGTAGCTAGGCTCGGGTGTCAAACAATGCACTTTTTATGCGTGGGCCGCTGGGCTGGTTACCTTGTTCACCGGCCACGCTGTCGCCGCGAGCATGTGCGCCCCGTACATGCACTCTGCGTTGGTGGACCGTAACGGACGCTTGGCGTGGGAACGTTGTTTGGGCAGCATGCTATTAAGCGGGCCCGTTACAATTGTTGATTCGAATTTTAATAGAAAATATATATTATTTGACGATTGTGCATAGGATCGAATATCCTGTTAAAAATGCTTCACGAAAAAATGGCCAAAATTCATTTGAGTGTTCGTATTTTGCAATGTGAATGGAAAAAATGCGGATTGTCTGATGCACAAAATGTTTCATTGTGGAATTGCATATCAATAGAACGTAGTTCATTCAATGGATAATTTTCAAAAGTACGAACAGAACAGATACGCATCAACAAAATAAGTGGGCTTAAGAAATTTTTCGAATAACATTTTGGTAAAGTTGCCTTATCCTGCACACAAGGACATCCTTAAAACGCATACGAATAATGTAAAAAAATTTCATCTTTAATTTTGCTCTGGGCTAAAAAGCAGGAGCTCAGCCTTTACCCGCTTTTATGATGTTGGAGTACCTTAAATTGAACGAAATATTTACTGGTGGTTGGTAAGATAACAAACATCGGTTTTGGGTCCCGAAAAAATCTCAAACTGTATATATATGCAGATATATACTCAGGCTTTTGAAGCAAGGTTAACAAAGATAAAAAGGCAAACGCATCGGAGTCTTTGAATTCTTTGCAGGCTTCATTGAATGTAAATCACCATAAATATTTAAGTATTGCCTGTTTTTACTTAAAATAAGAATTGATTTGTAGTAATTAATAGTTCGCAGAAAAATATGAGAGATCCTACGTCCTACTCCCCATCACTGAGCTATGCAAAGTTCACACAGCCCATGTTTAAGGGAGTTCTACAACCAGAGCAGTTTTCAATGTTCTCGTTTAAATCTCGGCTCAGTTCTACGATAAAAATGCAAACCAGAGTGACAGAATATAAACGACGATTTTGAGAAAACTAATAATCTTCTGTCCGTTCAGTTTTGTGTACAGCCATTTTTTTACGGGCAGTAAAACAAATAAAAACTTCATTAGTTTATTACTCCATTTTATGGCATGCGGCTGAGCAGATTTGAAAAATACATTTTTAGTTTTTATTCTCTGCTGGCTTCAACATGTTTGAAACCAGAATTTTTTTAAATTATTCCGCGTTGTCCCGTAATTGCACTTATGTCAATTTCATTGGAGTTTAGCAATATTGTATGTTCTTTGAACATATATTATGTGAGAGTTTTTGCTACTTCGTGATGTTCTTTTATAGGACAACACACGCAAACAAGAAGTCTTTTTTGGCAGTGTTTAATAACATAGAAAATTCCTTCAATATAAAAAAATTGCATTTGGCACGGCCTGGACCCTGTGTGTCCCCAGGATACTGATCTTTACAGAAACCTTTTCTAGTAATAAGCAGTTTGTGCCTCATCAATTCAATTAACAAAATAAACAACCTCCTATGTGGACGAAATCCTCTTCTCAAATTCTGATCACATTTCACTACATATACAAATTACTGCATTTGTCTTCTCTGTTTTTGAGTGTGTCTGGCTGCCTATGAAACCTTCATTTTCCTACCAAGGATGTTGTTGTTAGTAGAAAACCATTAACAAGAAATACAATATGGGGCTGACATTTGATATTTGCTCAGTTTTACTCCAGGCCCAGGTCAATTGCACAGGAAGTTTGAACCTACGTCTATTTGACTGCTGAATGTGGGAAAATTTAGACCGCCTTCAGGTGATTCTGATTGCTTTGGAATCTTATCACTTCCTCTCCAAAGCTGAACACTCCTTTTTTCTCTATGGAAGTCCTTTTCACTTTCCAGAGATCGGGGCTTCCTTCTAGTTTTAAAAGCTCGCATAGAGATAACGCCACTTAACTGCTGAAACATTAACGCTTAGTTACCGGGTTCTAAGGCCAGTAGAGTCATTTTTATGAAGATTATGTGGAGGGAAGACTTTTAGACATCACCAGAACAGTAAACGTATCAAAATAAATGATAACAATGAATTTTCTTTCTTTTGAACTCATTTGCCAACGTTTTGTAGAACTTCATGCGGGAATGTTGCGAAACGGGGCAGGAAAAGGGTGGTAAGATGTAAACGCCAATCCAAATGAGCTGTGGAAATCTCACTTCAACGTTTTGTCCTGGCCCTGAAAGTAGGTGGTCGTACTTGGCGTTGACGGAGCGTTACTTCGATGAAATTGTAGTACTTTTGAAGTTATCAGCATCGATGAATGCTCTCGTTTGATTATTTCGCCAAAGGCCCCTTAAGTAAACAATCACATGAGAGCAACGAATAGTTGAAAAGAACCAATGAACTTGAATTTTGCGGGCTGGGTTTGACGGGTACGGGACATACTACGTTATGTTATCCAATGTGAATTGTATTATTTTTTTAGAAAAAAAAACGCACACTTGAAAAGATAATTTGCACAAGAATATTGCAAATGAACAGATGCATGCAATAATCTCATTTACTTTTTCCCCTTGCATGTGGTCCGAGCACAATGAAAGAGGCAGGGGAAGCTAGCGAGATACTAACGCGAAAATGAAATGAATTTGTACTTTTAGTAATGCAGTGGTTTATCCAATACGAAAAAAATGCAGATTTCCTCCCAGCTGTAACTGTAATGTGAGCGGCAAAAGTAAAAATGTAAAATGCTTTTGCAGAAGCGCAACTAGCAAGATTCAAATTCTTCGCCTTTTGTCTCACATGTAGGCATGCATTTAATCCCCCTAAAAGCGAAACCCCCATAAAGAGAGGATACCCACGTGAGCAGTTTCGTAAGGAAGGCAATCGCCTGGCATTCAAAGATCGCGCATGATGTTACAGATTATATCTCAAACTCAGCGTTAGAGTCAAGAGCAGTAAAAGAAACTGTTAGTTTGTACACCGTCAGTTGCACAATTTTAAGATTCAGTTGTTGTCCAACTGTAAACATATGACGATCGATACCAACTTTTGTGATAATTGCTCCATTGCCGGCCTGTGGGTCGGGATCTGGGGACATTTCATTCATTATGCTTAATTTCAGCGTGGTGATTGTGTGAATCGCTTTGCTAAAGATTTTTGCATGTGAGCTCCCGCCTGGGCAACAGATGTGGGTTGGGTAGGACACGGAACATTTTTACAGAAGGGATCAATAAACTATGTCTCAAACAACTTACCGTTCAGGCGATTGTCACTTCTTGCTAACATTTCGACTTCATTGAATCTTAATGTGTGTGTCGGAATCTCGTCAAATGAACCGCAAATGGACAATTGGCATCATTTTTTTAACACTGCTGTCAAGTGTTTGGCAATTCGCGTCTTAAAAACTCTTCTTGTTTCGCAAAAGTATCTGTTTGGTCTTCATCCACACCAGACCCGATAAACAACTCAAGATTTTTTTGGTATTACCGTACTTCCTTTAATACCATTACCTGACGCCTAATCGAATCCTCAGGCCCGCGTGTTGTTCTAAAACCAAGTAGTATGAGAGGGCGGCCGACCGCCCCGACACTTCTTTGACGGCCACCCATTTAAGATTGATGAGGCCAAAAGCGAAAACTATAGTCGGTGCTGAGATTCCGTTTGCACAAAAGCTTTCACTAGTCAGAAAATGCGCAGGAAAACACCCTTTTCAACCAGTAAAAGCAAATATGCGAGTTCCAGGAAACATTTCAGAAGAAGCCAGTGCCGGTGAGCAGGATTATACGGCAATCATCACGCCAAAAGCCAGCACATGTGATGAAATGTCAGCATTTCACTACCCGAATGCTGACCATCGGCCAATTAGCACACAAACGGCCAACAATCATCAAAAACGGAGAGTTCTGATTTTTAAAGGTACGCAGTAGCATAGCGACTGTATACTTTACATACTGTTTTTGTCTGCGTAGATACCAGCCGTTGTCTCTGTTGATCGGTTATAGATTAGATAACCAAATGGTCAGGCCGCAAATATCTTTTCCCAGCGATTGCGCCTACTTTTTTATTACGTCGCGAGTTTGCATTTTCGCTTATATCAGAAAAGAATGTGGGGATAAAAGGGACATGGCAATTTCTGACCTTTCAGCCATTATCACCTACGCGGATCAAGATCTTGTGCCCTAGAAATTTAAAATTGAATTGGAATTATGTGGCATTTGAGCACTAGGTCCAACTTTCTGCAAATAAGTCTTGAGTCCACCATTCCGTGCATTAGTTATTGCCGTGGGTTGAGCGATTAAAACTACTGAGTCTCTGAAAGTTTAGACGTAATCAATATCCGCTTCGCTAATGTACAGCTCTTTTGCGTCTTTCATAGGACATGCCACTTCGAAGAATCTAAATTTTCCATTGTACGCCAAGATAACAACTGTCAAACACAGTTACGTTTAGAGAGTGTCTGAGGTCATTTAATGCTTGTAAAATTACGGACGTAAGTACAATTTCAGCTCAGCCATGTCTCATATCCCTCAAAAATTGGAAAGTAAAACCACCGCCTTTTGCCCCTTACAGCAATCTGCTTTTCTCGTTGACCATGGAAGGATCCTAATAAGTGATACAATGAACACTTTTTTTCGACTGTAAGGACTGCTCAACGATTGTAGTGAATCCCACCGAAAGGTAATACATGTATATTCGGGCGTGAGGTGGTCATGTATGACGGTCTCATGCCTTATTGGTCGGTCAGAATTTCGTTGACGTGTGCTTGCCCTTGGCTAATATCTAAGGTTGTCAGGTAATCAGTTAATTCTCCAATTGCTGATCTTTACTCTAGGCGCCGTCTTTAGTGATAGTGCATTTACATTAAGTGATGCGCATAACACGCTCTATGATGTGCTTGGCGGATAATGACTACTAAAGGTTATTCTTTCCTTGATAATGTTGATGTGTACTTGTGGTCGTTCAGTGTTTTTTAAAATTTATTTAACCCATTTATTTGCATTGTTTTCTCATGGCTTTCAAATTTAATACGTTTTTTTAGTGGCCTATAGACTAGTGTCTATATCAGAATATCCCAAAAAAGTGCGAACTGGCTCTAACATTACAGTCGTTTCCTTTGTCAGACACAGGCAAAGTAGTAACCTGATTTGTAGCGACAGACAAACTGGGCACTTTATATTTCTGTCTCTCTTAATTGCAATTAACTCTTAATAGAAAAAAACTGCTCAAGGATGCAATCAGTATGAACCAGTAATTCCAAGTCCTCATTTATATTTATTCGTAAAGAACTAACACCATAGTCAGATAACCTTTTGACACTTTGTCAAAAATCTGCAGTCATTCAGTTTTTTCAGTTTATTTGGTGAGGATAATAGGCAATGCCTTTGAAAACCTTATTTAGCACGTGTACAAGCACCTATAAAAATTTACCACTACTAACATAGTATTGGCAAACAGTGAGTAGCAGTGTTTTTACAGTATATGTCTGGTTTTTAGAGGCCAGACTTGGAGAAAGGAGATGGCCTGCATGTAATTATCCGGGCGTTGTTTGTACATCTGAAGGGAAGTGGCCTCCGCGACTGACTGTGGAAGGTTGTTCCACTGTCGTATGACACGTTGCGTGAAGAATTTAGAGCAGAGGTTGAGTTTGGACATTTTCGTGCGCAGATACATTGTGTGCCCACGGAAATGAGGCGAGGTGTGCCACTGAAGCATGTCTTCAAAGCGTAATCCTTTCTGCTTCAGATAATTAAACTGACTTTAGCCACCTATTGCCCGATATTTTGGAATCATCTAAGAAAACCTCCCATTGAATCACTTCAGATCGATGGTCACCATAATACATCAACTCTAACATTGGTTAAGCGCACACAATGGCTTCTTTGACGAATGTTTGAAATCGGCAATTATTTTGAATCACAATAAACATAAGTTAAATATGGATGTATTAAATACAAATATACCAGGTTGAAGCAGCCTAATATCAAACTAGAACCGAGGTATTGAAGCATTTGCATCCCTAGATATTAATTATAAGAAGAAGACTTTCTTTGGGAAATGTTCAGCTATATTGCGTGAATTTTCGACACGGACCAACCGGTCGTCGTCAAACGTGGTAAAACTGTTCAACAAACAACTAACATGTTTAAACGTTGGAAAGATCAATATTCGTCAGGCATGGGCGCGATTGGTAGAAGCTTTTGGTCCGTGCTAGTAGATGTTATGAGCTCTCAGTATTTTCACTGTCAGTGGTGATTTGGTGGTGCGTATAAGGCCATGCCCACACCGGAAACCAGCCACAAGTTCGCATGGGAGAACACACGGATTGTTGGCAGTTGTCCAACTAGAAGAGGGCGTGAATTCCTAGAAGCAATGCACTCAGATGAGGCATGAATCAACAGGTTTATTGATTTGGACGCAAGCTATGGTTACCTCAAAGCTGAATTAAATACGCTGCTACAAATCGCGCATAAGTCTTAGGAAAATTGCTTTTTCCAACGTTTAAACATGTTAGTTTTTTTTGCACAATTTTTCAAAGTCTGACGACGACCGGTTGGTCCATGTCAAAAATTCAAGCGAAAAAACTGAACATTTCCCAAAGAAAATCTTCTTCTCATAATTTAAGTAAATACAGTTAAAGGTAAAAGCGGTTATTCTCTCCAGCGTTTTTGGAAAGTTAAATGTATGTGGTTAAATGTTTCCCGTACCATCGTTTCATCTTAATACCTGGATAATTGTGTGATATTTTTAACATTCCTTAGTTTTTAGGACGGGAAGGAGATTTAAGTAATTTACATGACCAAATTTTAAAACCTCCGTGGAATTCAAACCAGCATCAACGTGCGAAAACGACTATAGTGCTACTAAATGCACGGTTCCTGGTGGGCCCCGTGGCTCAGTAAGCAGAGCGTAGGGTGTACTCATGCTTACCCTTGTTGAAGTGGGTTTGAATCCCATCGAGGCCGCAAATTTTTCATTATTGGGTCAATTGAAATATTCCTTCGGAATCGCTCCTTGATTTTATTCGTAGTTATCAAACCTATTTTGTGAGTGCTATGGATGAAACAATCAAATTCTTTTAGCAAGCGTTCAGATAGTGTTGCAGTGGGTTAATGGTAGCACAGTGAAAGGTTATCCCATTTCAGTCTGTCTATAGACCTTACATAAAATCACCTCCTCAAAGTACCGAAATTAATGTCTTAATAAATTTTAAAAAACCGCAAGTTCAAAACCGGCATACCAACCAAAAGTAAATAGGGAAAGCTTATGGAATAACTAACCCTTTCTTTCAAGCAGCGACAGTATACCGACGAAATAGGTTAATCGTATTTGAGCTAGTACTCGCGCTGAAATACATATAATCCCCCTCCTTTGCGATAAACATATGGCCTTTAATCGAGAGCAATTATAAGCCGGCGCGGTTGCTGATAATAGATATTAAATTAGATTGTATTTCAGGTAACACAAGTCCATGGCGGATTAACTATTAAATTACCCAACATATATTGAATAAAATACTGTAAAATAAGGGCCACTTTTGTGTATCACATGGAATAAGGATCAACATTCTGCTTACCTAAAAACTAACTTAATAATTATCTGTTAGCTACATATGCTTAATCACAAACAAGAACAAAAACGCATTTGGTTGCTGTATTCTGGTCGGTCGCATGAAGGCAGTCCCTCGACCTTGTCGCCTTTCTAATCCTTTCTAACTTGCAAACTGCAGTTTATCGACAAAGCTTGGACCTTTTTGGAAACGCAAAAAAATTCGTTAAAATCACTTGAACTATATACTCAGTAGTATTCTTATTTCGGATCGTCTTGCATTCTAAATTTCTCGTTGCAGGAATGCAAAAAAACAGTATAAGGGTTCTTCGAATCAAGACTTTAACCTCATAAACGATTTAAATTATTGTGCTGGTGCGCTTACATCAGCATTTTACTGAAACTGATAAGGCAAGACAAGAAGTAGGTGACCTGATTCCGGCAGATGTCTTGATAGTATACATAGTATTGATTTGGTCTCGTAACTTTGGTCTGACGAGTCAATTTGATCCTGAAAATGCCTTTGATTAGGAAAAACAGCCAGTTTGAGTTAGTTTATTAAAGCAAGGAAGGCAGATTTTGGTGAACTCGAAGGTTGCTAGATATCGAACACATTTTGTATCTGAAATTCAGTATGACAGAATAAAACATCTCGTTTTTATGCGGGTTGCTTCAGGAAATCACCAATAAAAGCATGAAAGATTTAAAATGCATCTTTTCCAGAGCTGGAAAATCTTGTCTTAAGTTAATCAAATCAAGCTAAGGCAAATTGAATGAATATAATTTTTTAAGAAAAAAATAAATCTTTTTAGTTTTACTCACTACTTTGTTGGCATTTTGTTTGTTCAAAATCGCAGAAAAATAAGATTTTACCGTATTTTCGTTTACCCCCTCGAAGATTTTGGACAGAAAACAGTTTTTTTGTTCTATTTTTCTCATTTTATTTTAAATATGTGGGTTATGCTAATCAGAACAACAAGCGATGATTCAATGTGTTAAAATGTAGTTTCTGTTCGTAAGCAATGTAAACGCAATCGTTAGTATATTTCGTGTGATATTTCAGAAATGCACCATTTAAGTCAACCCAAGCAACTTCCAACCAGCCTGCAATAGCCTAAAAATGCAATAAATATGTAAAACAACACGCGCATTAGACTTTTTACCAGCTTTAAATTATTTTAAAATCCAAATTTTACAGTTGTGCGACTCAATATTTACTAGTTTCCTCTCGGGTGAATGCTAAACTGGCCCTCAAGTGGATCTATTACCAAAAACATCCCTGGACGCCTGTTTGAAAACGACAGCTAATGTAAGAGCCTTATTATTTGCACCATATGTTTACTCGCTTTTGCTTGGAATTTACAAGGATTCAACGCACAATTACCTGTCTACCGTTGTTCATTTTGAAACGTTCTTATATGATATGTAAGATATCCAGTTGCCTAAGGTTCCGCAACTTGAGCAAGCTTCCGGTTATCTGAATAATAAGGCGTATCCAATCATTTCCCTTTATCGTCATGATTTACTTTGCATTTATACGCAAAATCTGCCCAACTGCTTTCCTAAATCTACTTTTTCGTCTATGATCTACCGTTTTTCATCCTAAAAGTTCATAAGAAGTGCTGAAGGCGTGCCATGCACATCGCTTTTTACGTAAAACATGCCCGTTCGATGTAGCATAATCTCGCTTTTTTAATTTTTTTCCATGTTAGCAGCTACCGAGGTGTTCTGGCGTAAGTGCGCTGCCTACACCCTGATAACCACTTCTGACATTTCTGTTGCCGAAATTCACCTGTATGTTTTTATTCAAAAAAGCCTTCGTATGCGCACCATGATGGAATGCCTACAAATACCGACTGTCCATCTGCATTCTTCACAATCCTTTTCACCTATAAGGTGGAAAAATTAATAGACACTGCAAATATCTTTAACACACGCTGGTTTGATGCCGTAGAGATTTGTGCACTGTCGATGCTAACAAGCATCTAAGAGTAGACAGGTCGCGGTTGAAAAATAGTGTACTGATCGACGCATGGTGGTGTTGTGGACCAAGCATTCAAAGTTTGTGATTAGTTCTTTTATTTTCGATAAATTCTCATCAGACCGTTACATTTATAGGGGAGGAGGAATAACGTGTAAAAGGCAAAATTTTAGGTAAACTACGTTCAACATTACAGGCAAATTAGTCCAGGGAATAGGGGAGGGGGTTGGGGTAGTGACAAGTGACTAATTAAGTGGCAATTAGGGAGGGGGGAGAAGGGAGAGCGGAGGCTCGGAAAAATGCGGGTAACTGGGTAGCCGTTGGTCTTGCTAAGCTTGCAGCAGGTCCTTTTGTGCGCACAAAACTGTCTTTTTCAATCGGATGGCGGTTGCTTCTGCTGTTTCTTGCAGGCGCTGATTCACTGACTTAGGGTAGTTTGTTGGGACCTTGTAGATCACCCTTAAGGCATCGTTGGGTTCCACCCGATGTCCGCTACAATAGAGCTGTTGATGGTTCTGGTAGAATTGACTTCACCTTTGCTTAGCCATTGTCGAAGGGGTTCTTTTATTCTTTTGGATAAGTGCCGACTCAAGCGACCAATATAACCTGCTCTAGAGGAGCAAGTATAGGAATAGATGCACATGCGGTGGTCTGAGTAGGCAACCTGTCCTTACCTTCCCCATGTTAGACTGGGTTGATTGAGAATAATAACCGAACTGTCGCTGCTGGGAAGGTTCATGACACAGTCTCGTTGAGGTGTTTTTCAGGGGTTCGCCTGCCACGTCTCCTCAAAAGCGCACTTTGAGAAATAAGGTTTTCTTGTCCACAGTAAGTGTTATGGGCTTTATTTGCTTCGAAGCCATATTCTTGGTAATCAATATCTATGGATACCCGTTCTCGCAAAAAATAGTCCTAAAATTTTCTTAAATTCCTCTGCAATAGTGTCTTCTGAGAAAATATTTCTGGCTTTTTGGTAGACCATACAAACGAGGGGTGTGTGTGCCACTTGTCAAAGGCTTTTGAAGTCCCAGTGGTCCTTTTGTTGCCTGCTCAGCCAAAGTAATTAACTGTTGTTATGCAAAAGTTATTAGGTTTTAACATTACTCGTTCAGTTTCTATTGTAATAGTCAACCTCTTATGATGCTGGTTTTGCGATTAGTACTGAAAGGCTGTGACTGGACTCAGGAAGTATTAACCAACATTTGTAGGTGTATTTTCTACGAGGAATTATAACTTGCATGGAATAATGATGCTTATTTACACAAAACATCAAGATATGATAATTCGAACACTCCGGGATGTTAGTTGTCAATACACTGGCCTTTGGTTTGTCCGAAAAATATCGCAATCGGCCACAGATTTATGCGAACCCGGTAGTATGTTTTTGGGCAGATTGTTTAATGGATAGATACGATGCTTTCAGAATTAATATTTTAACACATTATAACCTCTGTCTATTCAGAAACTTTTAAATTAAAATGCACGCTTTAGTTGACAGCAATTGTTGGGCAGGAAGCTGATTTGATAAGTTATAACAGTTAAACAGGTTTTTCCGTAGGCAGCCATCTGAAAAATGATTTGAGAATTATATAAGCATTGAAAATTCAATGTAAAATATATGCATTACTGAATTATTTAGTTTTTGGTAATTCGTTTTAGGACCCAAAAAGGTCATGAATCTGAAATATCTAGTGATTGTGCCTCATGGTTAATGGCTATGGGAAACGTTTTTCAGGATTCGATTAATCTTTTAAAAGATATTTTATTGACTCCTGTGGAATTTGAAGTTCCATATCTGAAAACAAGACAGCAATAATGCAGTCAATGAGGTTTAATAATCCATTCGTTATCACCGGATGCATTATTCACCGTTGTGGAAGTGCTCACATGGTTCATGAGAGGTGACCGATGTGCCTTATTTTAAGGAAGTTCAGATTTGAAACCTTTATGTCTTCATGTCCTTTTAACAATAAATTTAAGAATTGACAATGACCTACATTCTCGATGCTGAACCTTGCAGGAAAACTCATTAATTTAATACCATTGGCTAAAATACCGGATCTTCAGTAATTAGGCATAATGCGATCTTCATTGGCTTGAAAAAGTGCCACTTTTAATAATAAATAGTGACGGTTACAAACACGAACAAAGAGGAGTTTACGATTTTAGCTTCCAAAAAGTTCAACCAAGTACAGCCAATTTCCTGTTCTGTGTGTTAAGGTCACAAAGGCTAAGAAGTTACGTGTTGATGAGCTTGCAGCGTCAGTTCGATTTTAGGCAAAGCAGATGGTGAGTTGGCTGTGTTTGCGAGTTTCAGATTACTTCAGTTCTTTGTCGTAGTAACTGAAATGCGCAAATACCTGTGTATGAACTTTTGCATAAAGCCTTATTCAATTGTAGTTCGAGAAATTTATTTTTCAGTGCATATTTAAGCGGTAAAATCTGCTTTTCTTTTAATCTTTATTTGCATTGCAACCTCTACGAAACTATGTTAATAAAATGCAATTGCTTTATTTGTGTAATTAAGATTTTTAATCAAACGTTTATATGCTAATAACCCGAAAAGATTTCTGAAATATTCTCCGAAAAAATACAAAAATTACAAAAATTTATGAGTAAAATTGGTTTTGCAGTGCAGTTTTTACCGATTAATGAGAAAATATAATTGTGTTATGAGTGAGCGAGATGCATTTAAAATCTGACGTTTGACGTAGTGAACTCTCCATTGAGAGGAATAAAACCCTAGGGAGTTCTTCTTTCCTAATGACAAGACAGCTGACTATTGCTTTCGAAAGGGGAAGCAGAATCATGTTGGGCATCAAATAGTGATTTAAAAATTCTTTCAGACATATTGGACAAATAGGTGTGTCAGTTGTTAAAGACAATATTCATCACGGCTTGTCTGTTGTAAAAGAAACAAAAAGGGATGGAGCTTCCAGTGTGTTAAAGTAAAAAGCTTACCATGAACCAGAAGTTATCTCACCAGTTTAAATAATAAACACCGTCAATTGAAGCTAATGGGCTATTCATCATCACTTTTCTGTTCTACTGGCCCTGAAAATAGGTATATACATGGGGCGTAGTAGACTTCAGGAAGGTCGACAGTCTATCCGTTACATTAACCACAGGCTACTGATATCACGAGAATAGGATAACGCTGAAGTAATGAAAATTTGAAGATGCGAGATGTTGAGCTGGATGGGTAACAAGGATATCCAATACATGAATTACGATTGCAGAATGTAAAAAAATAAAGGGAAATTGTAACCGTATTCCGAGGATGCACGGACGACGCAATTCAGTTGCCGCTTAAGAACCCATAAAATCTTTTCTGTGCACTAACGCCTACGCGTATTACTTAAAAAATTATAATCCTTATGAAGTTAATACACCGACGGCGGTCCTGCAAGATTCCGAGACGCAAAAGCTAATAGAATGACAACGTTGAACTACAATATTTTTTTGTTTCCAACTATGGTCTTGTCATTACTAAGTATTGTCAAATATAATGGTGTTTTTAATCCTGAGATGTACGATCCTTTGAAGGGGACCTTTCATATACGACCCATGATTTGTTGTGCTTCATAAACATTCCGTCATTTGCTTGCCCTCGGCGTATTTTGATGGTGTCAAGACATTTTGTTTATTCAGCTTTGAAGTCTGAAGCCTTAAGCAAACTACATGAGTGACCTTTCAAAGAAACAAGAACATGCATCAAGCATTCGGCGATTCTTCATGATGTTGACAGCTGCCAGTTGTAACTGGTCTGGCCCACTGATGAGTTGCAAGTGCTGGCTCCAACGCTTATAAATCAAGTTTTGCCCCTATGTTGGAAGACAAACTTCTGTGTGTCTGCTGTTTGTTGTTTTTATAGAATACTGGTTTTTTCCAATATAGTGTAGAACCTCGCTTGCTGTTGTCAGAAGGAAGCCATCACTTTATCGGTAGAAGCGAAAACAACATTCCAGGAGGCAGTTCAGAAGACCTTGCAACGAGATCCTTTTGAGCTGACGCGTTGGCTCAACCCCCAAACACATCCTCAAAGCCAGTAGCTGATAACGGTATTGGAGGCACAAGATGGACAGTATTTATAGACTGTAGATTTCATGCAAGTCAAAGCATGTTATGATTAACAGTCCACGGTCGGCTCTTAGTTGCTGTGATTATGTCCTGCCCGTCCACGTCCGAGTCGTTAATTGGCGCGATTTAATCACCCGCCTTCTATATTGGCGTGATCGTTAATCAACCGCTTGGCTCGCTGAAATTGCAATTTTTGGTCGTTCGCTCCTGTCCTAAGCTAGTGCCTTAACTGTTTAGATAAGACTTTAGCACAGCATATTTTAGCAGAAGGTCCCTGTGCTTATGGACGGACTGCGAATCTGAGAACCACGACTCTGGTAACTCACGGCTCACGTAGTTTTCAATTTTTGCGAGGGTTTTGGCTTCGCCAAACTTGCAAATATTACCGAATCTCCTCAATTGAACTGTAGTGTCATTATTCTCATACATGCGGCGTGTTTACAAGAGTTGCTATTTATAGCATGGCAAATGATCCTTTAATTACTTCTCTCATTGTGCCTCTAATGCTGTTAGCTGTGACTGTTTCTGACGATTACATCGAGTGGCAATCGACAATCAATGAACTTCTTGTTTCAGCGATGGCGTCACCATCTTCTTCTATGATCCATATGTCTTGAAAATACACAATAAAATGCCAATATTGAGTTGCAATCAATTTTGGCTGATGTTAAAAGGGCAAACACTGCCCTGAGGTAACAGGTGGTCACATTACGCAATGATATGCCCAGATGGGACCCGTGACGGAAAAACAGGAGATTGGAGTGGCCATTCATGAAATTCCTCGCCAGTCAGGCCCAATTTTACAGCTCTATGACCTGGTGCTCGAGGCCGGGTGCATTAATTATCGGGTATTAAGAGGCCGAACCCGCCAAGTTTTTGATAGCTGGTAAGTTACAATTGATTAGCACGAAATATTCGTTGTAGCCCCCTGGTTTGTGTCCAGTACCAATTCTCTTGCACTAGTACTAGTCATTTTACAAATGCGCGGGAGGGCTCTGAAGTGAGCCTTAAAAACACAGCAATTCGTGCATATCTCTCAAACCTCTCCGTTAACGGCCTTGCATCATATTTAAATGTTGTTATCATAACCAACAGGGCATGTTTGTGTCTCAATAATGAGGTTGTGGCTCGATGACTAATGGATGGAATTGCAAGACTTAGCTAATTAAGGCCTGACCGAAATCGGCTAATAAACCTAAGATAGTCATTTCAGTCTCTCTAGTCTTTGATGATTCCTCTAAGCCTAATAACTTATTTTCAGCCTTTGGAGTAATTTATTACTTACTATAGCGATTTTAATTGTCCAAAATAAGATTCCTTTTTATGCTTTGGAAAACTTATGATCTTTAATATCCTTTCCTGTCTGACTCCCAACCAGCCTTTGTTCGCTTGCACAAAGCACAAGTTTGTCTTCAATAATCCTGTTCAACTAATTCTACCTTAATTGTTCTGATCTACATTACTTCATGCCCTCCTTCACCGTAGTATAATTCTGAGCTTCTGGCAAGGAGCTCCACTGCAAGGCAGACTATTGTGACAGCCTTAACGAAATAAAGATTATAGTCAATTGCCAAAATAAAGCCGTTAATTGGTAGGCAGATCGTTCAAATAAGTCCTCATATTTTCATTTTTATTCCTCTGCTGCCATTGAGAAAAATGAAAATCGCCTTTGTGGTTAAGGTTGAGGAAGATTAAGATTTGACAAATTATTTGAACTGGTGGTTAGTTATATTTTTATTCGACGGGCTAGTTATCCTAATTAATTGCTTTTTACTCTGTGTTTATGTCTGCATTTGAAAATGACCACCCCGTGTTTGTCGGAACTATATTAATTAAACACCTCTTATGATGTCTTGCTATATTCGGTGACCTTTCAAGTATTTTATTTTATCGATCTCCGCTTCAAGGAATCTATAATTTCCGGCATGAAGCCGGAAATGCTCAAGCACCTATTATTTTTATAACCTTGTCCAATCCTGTTTTATCCAATCTTTTTTTATCCATCCTGCTGGGACTAACTGGACGAGTCTCTGTAGACATAACCACGCAAAGCGCTTGTATTTTCTCGAACACCCTTAAATTGCTGCCTATGAGCCGGTGATCCAGAATTCTTTTCCGTCCACTAGGATTTGCCAGAGGTAATTTCATTGCTCTCATTCGTGATGCTGGTATTTGACCTGATTGTTGTTCGGGACATTTGACACGGACTTGTTCACGCGTCCCTCAGTAGATGAGGGTGCTCTCCAATTACCGGATCACCAGCACTACAAACTCGACACTCGCCGATGTTTCTTCTTTCACAGGATCGACCTGATCTGACTGAATCAATCAAACCTACCTGCAATAACAGCTGGTCGCTAGTGCTGTTCTACCTGTCTTACCTGAACTCCGATGCCCGTTTTCGCTAGGATGAGAACTAGCGGCTACGATTACTTAGTTAGGAGGCCTGGTATGTCATTCGAACAGTCTACAGGACCAGACGTCTAGCTACACCTTTTGCGCTTCCAAGCGCCTTCTCACTATTCAAGTGATCAGTTTTGCGTGATACTGTTTAGTTTATTTGCGGAAGTGGAATCCAATGACAGCCTCCTACACTGTACCTTGAATGCCGTTTTCGTCATGTTCTATTTTGATAGGATAACATAGGTGACTGCTTTCATGCATTCCTTTTAATTACATTACTTATTTGAATGCCACACTCTCTTCTCTTTAGCAAGACATCCAAGAGAAATGTTTTAAAAGAACATTGTCCTTTTACTTACTGGGTTTTTCTCCTGCCTCATGTCACTTCGTCTAGTCTGTCAGCCGCAAATGAACTCCTCCTTTCAGTTACTGCGGAGTACTTCCAGGCTCCATCCTCTCCGCAAACAATTTTTCCTACTGCTACTAATGGCGTAGGGTCGTTAGATTCCTGTTTACTAAACAGCCATATTTATGCTACAAAGTATGCAAATTTTATGCAAATGTGGTTGATTGGTCTACTTAACCTTTTTGCCTACACCCAATATCTTGAGATTGTTTTAAATAACGCAGCAATCTGAGTATCAGTAAACCATCTTTCACTTGAGATCCAAAAACGGATCATGTGACAGCGGACATATTTGAGCTCTGGTTACCCTGCATGACATGAACAATATTTGCTTGATCCCCTGGAATCCGTCGCGGATCTTCCATCAGAGGCAACAACAGAAACGGCTAATTAATCATAGAAATTTGCTATATCTATGGAATAGATTCACTATGCTACTGTATACCTTTGACAATTAGTGGCTCCCCCTTACGAGGATTTTTGCCCGCTTTTGGGCTTACAGCTCGACGACTAGTGTGCGGGTCGTTTCCTACTGAAATTGTATCACCCCTGCTGAAGCTGAGCAAGATGATTTTCTATTCATCTGCCTCCCGGGGCGTGGAGTTAGATGAGTTTGTCACCAATGCACTCCCTGG
Organism: Ligula intestinalis; assembly: GCA_036362985.1. Classification (NCBI taxonomy): domain Eukaryota; kingdom Metazoa; phylum Platyhelminthes; class Cestoda; order Diphyllobothriidea; family Diphyllobothriidae; genus Ligula; species Ligula intestinalis. The sequence continues at coordinate 40,079,151 of JAYGXS010000001.1, read as the reverse complement.
GTGATTAATTGTTTTTCCCAACCTGAGCCTGGCACCGAATGCGAGTTGGGCAGGTCATTACAGTTGTTTATATAAAGGAGGCCTGTTTACTATGACTAGAGCGAATCGCGGCCAACGCGATTGCAACCGCTTTCGAGAATGCTGACCTCCTCGCATTTGAATGTTTGGCCGGGTCCCGTCGAATGGGTCGTGATCTAAGAATTGGTGTATGTTCTAAGCGCTGCTGCCGTGTGTTTGGAAAGTCCTACCTTGTGAAGTCCTCAACTTTCTCCGACGAGCTGGCCATGGCCGGAATTGCACCAGATCCTATAGACGACTCCAATTGTTTCCGCCAGTAGTAGTGGGTCTTTTTATTTCATTATTTGACGACCAATGGTATCCCTCGGCCTGCGTACGACTTAAAATTCAGAAAAGTGCAAGAAGTCGGCTGACGACCACCGAGAAGTTTCTGACATACAAAATCGTTCGCCAAAAATGGGGTTGGTGTGACTTTGTCTTCGATCTCATTTGCGTATGTACCGGTTGACGAACTCGTGAAGATAGCCATTTTCTCTGAGCGCCAACTAGTAGATATTGCATCTGCGGACTGCATCCTTTAAATACTGCAACTCCCTGTGTATTGAGTAATCGCTTCTACCATTGTTTTCTATGGATGAAGAAGAAGGCAGGTCGAGCACCAGATCAATTGATTTATTGTTCTGAGCTTTCGAACACTTACAGGTGTCCATCTTCAGAGATGAGAAAGCAACCAAAAACGAGGATAATTATAGTGGCCAAAGGCCAATCAAATGCCAGAAATCGTCAGGTTATCAAGGGATTAGAAGCAGCAAATGAAAAAAGGGGGGTGGGGGGAAGGTCAATTGACCTCCTCCCCCACCCCCTCGTTCATGCAAGTACCTGGATCGCAAACCTTCGCATTCATTTGGGAATTGTTTTCCATGCTGAATCCTTAATGAAAAAAACGTCGGGTGTACGTTAGTGCTCTAGTGATCTCATCTGCTTCCCCCCTTTAACAGCCAATTCGACTATCATTGATATGTTTTCTGATAGTTTATGTGATCGAAACAGTGCAGTTGGTTTAGACTTGGGATGGCAACAGTTCAGAATAATTATTTTGATCATCCCTATCCCGAATTCTGTCATTCAGGTTTTTATGGTGGATGGCATAGGAAACTTTGGACTAAAATATTGGAATGACTTTTTTGAGATAAAGGCCTTGCTCGTTTTTTCGTCCTCATAACTTTGCCAAAAGGGAAATGGTTCCATTTTTTCACATTTGAACCCTTGTGTGGGACAATCATTTCAGTAGACGCAGTTGATAAGATAATTTGCGATATTTCTTATATAAGGAAACGGTGATAACTTGCTGCGCTGGTAACTTCCATTAATAAGTGAGATTTCTTCATTAGTTTAATTACGCACTTTTGTTTCGTATGCTAACTAGCTTCATAGCTTATAATCAAAAAAATTGTTAAAAGAGGTATCATTGGGCAACGCCATTGCCTTTTTTGCATAATTGAATGTTTTAATTACAAAAT
>JAYGXS010000001.1:40043887-40070628 GCA_036362985.1 Ligula intestinalis | reverse complement strand
GTTTTGAAATTTGTGTAAAAGATTGTTAATGATCGCACATAAAAGCTTTATAGATGCACTTGACTGGGAAGACAAGAAGTCGGGAGTAAGTGAACGGCAGCCTAACGTTCTTTAATGGAGAAAATGTTTGGGTTGCTTAAAACAAGTAAACAACGAGAAGGCTTTAGTGGCTATAAAAAACACTCCCTGAAACATTTGGGATGTTTTTTTTCTAACAGCAATGCAACAATGAATTAAATATTATGTCAGCCTGTTTTGGTAAAAAGGGTTTGTTGGTAAAAAGCCTTGCCTGCAAAAGCCTTTACGGATGTCATAGTAACTGCAAAAAAACCATTACCTTAGCTTTGATCGTTCGAGTACGTCAGTTAATGTAGATGTGACACAGAGCCTCATTATATGATAAGATTAAACCTGAAGTCTATCCGAGTCTATAAGATATTTGCGTATTTTGCAACCGTGCGTATAACGTCTGTCATGTCCGTTTTCTTTCAAGCATACGATGTTTGTGCACATTTAGACCGACATATTTCCTTTTGTTACATTTGCAACATTATGAATTAAAACTTTTCTTCAAAATGGTTGTGGGTTGTGTCAATTATAATGGAATATATGCATCCAGAGTTAGGCATGTATATGAATTTTTAATGTTTTTAGAGCAGACTACATTGAAGTTACACTATTTTGTTGAAACATCTTACCTTGTGTAATGTACGACGGCAAAACCTTCGGTGAAATGTGCAGTTGTAGACCATCAATAGAGTAAAATACGTTCCGCATATAATTTGAGTAAAGTTGTTTTGGGGAGTAGCTTAAAACGCATTTTGGTATCTTTAGTTGTTTACTAAATTGACTTGACTGAAATTTAGTTTAAAATATCGTGCCAAATAATTTTATGGAAGTAATACTCGGGGCCACTGGGAGCAAATTCAAAGCTTCCTGACACCCAGGTAGCTTAGAAGCTGTGAATCTAACTCACTGTTCTTGAGTGTCCAACATTAAAGCAGATTAATATAAACCAGAGATGTGTTTACTTTATCTTTTTAGGGAACGTTGCGTTCCGTTTTGTTTTCAGGGAAATCGAATTAATGCTAGTATGGAACGTCCTTATTTTTTTCGCGAAAACAGATGTGGATTTCGTTCAAAAAATCATCGCGGCAAATCAAGTTTAATTTGTTTCACAACATTAAGTTATAAGCTCATGAGGCTTTAGTGCGTTTTGGCTCACCATAAATAAGGACCATTAGCACGCCTAGACATGAATGCCAGTGACATTCCGTCCTTTTCCCTGTCATGCTCATTACAATTAAGAAGTTTGGTTGGACTTCCTTACTTCATAGTGAGGAAACAACGACATTTCATTTTCCATTGGCACACACCTAGGCATTAACGAGAACTTCTAAGTAACTCCATGTTCTTGTCAAACACAGGTTTATCGTCTCTGAGCTATTACTTATGTTCTGAAACAGAAACCAATCTGCGTTACAGCGGCAATTGATAGAGAAGCCGTACTGGGGTTCTCCTTGTTGATCCATCAACAGAAATTCAGCCTAAGCTTCAATCTCCTTCCTGTAAAAATAAGACATTGTTTTTTAAATAAGTTAAAAAACTTAAAAGGTGATCATATTGCATAAAATATTATTAATTGCGCTACTCGGGTGTGCATTTGTGATCACAGATCGGGACCTTAAAGTAACCAAATAATATACGGAAGAGAGCGTTTTGTTCTCTTTAGTAGAATTTTTTGTATCTTTGGGCCTTGTCTTACGTATTACGAACCCGATGCGACATCCGCGTTTGGATGAACATATTTTTAACTTTTTTTAAAACCTTCGTAATGCATGTTTTTACACTTTGCTGATACCGTCACTATTCTACATAATCTATATGTAAATTATTACATAATATACTTTTTTGATAACAAATGATGTTATCTTGAAATCATGCACTGACTGTTGTGCAATATCCATTAAAATTACATCCTATTTTTTGCCGTTTATGAATGTTCTCGTCAAGGATCCCGTTTCGATCGCAACCATTGCAAAATTGTAGGATTGCTATATTTTATTTTCTTAAGGCCATGTAGCATGTGATATAGTCCTTTCCCAAAGATAAAGTGTCAAAAATTTACTGAATAAGGTTTCCTTATTTTTGTGAAGCAAAGCATTTAAGGAAGGCAACATTTACTACCAAACGAGTACAAGAAATAATTTTTTCGTGTACGTTTTTTTATAAACTGCATTAGAATTTTTTAAAGGCAATCAAAATCAATGATTGAAAAGCAAACTACTTTAGTTGCCACTTTTACAGTGCATGCACTTTATAAGTAAATTTGGAGAAGCTCATTAGAATATTGGCATCCTTGTTTGACTAAAATAACTTCAGAACAAGCTACATGATAATAAGTTGTATAACATTACTCAACGGCAATTAGCGAAAGAGTGTCAATCTTTCACGTATGTTGGCATGTTAGACGAAATTTGGGCCGCAATGTAGTTTTTGGACAGATGAGGTACAGTATGCGAGAAACTGCACGCTTTAGTCTACCCCTGATTTGCAGGTTTCTGCTGTACCCGGTAGTTGGCCGATGCGCACTTCCGAAACCTAGAAGGGGTTGCTTCTGTTTGGGGCTTCGAATGCGAACACGTAAGGATCGATGGCAACAAAAGCTTATGTAGCCCCACTCATTTATTCCTACAATTTGCATGTTTTCCTACAAAAATGGTGTTAATCGGGTTTTTTGAGCGCAAAGTAAGGAGACGCAGTAGAATAAACTTTTAAATAAATTATTATTGCCTTTTAATTTCACCGCATTTAGAACGGTTGTTGATTTGTTTCTGCAGATTTTCCTATTCTGTATTATCATTTAACTTATTGCGAAAAACCCCGATTATCAAATTGCAGGTTTCTGGAATTTCTCACAAAATTGAATTGATGGTAAGGAGGTCATCTACTTCAACTTACCTGTGGTCCAACTTACCGTGCTGGAGTAAGATAAGTATAGACTGCAGAGCGAGGCGCCTCGCAAACTTTCAATAAATATGCGAAACAACCTGCACCCAGCGGCCGCGGGAAGCAAATTCGACTATTTTTTTTACTTTACAATTACTTCTAAAAATCTTCGTCCCTGCCTAGCTTATTTCTTTACCAAAAAAACTCTATAACCTCCGTTTTTGCGGGTCAAATTGCTAGGACTAGGGGTATATGAGTAGGGCTATGTAAGCTATTTTTACTGCATCGGTTTATGAAGGCCTTCGCATAGACGTTCCACATTTAGTGTTTGCAGCGAAATCGGACCTCACTTGCCTCTTCTTTCGTTTTCGTTGTTAGTTAGGGCTCTTTTGAACAGTATTTTCAACGCTTTGTTTGCGAGTCAATTGACGAGAATTGTGAAAATTGAGAAGTTGCGTGATGTTTGATGCTTTCCTATAAAGAGATTCTTCCTTAATCGGGAGGGCTTGGCAGGTTAGAAAAAAATTATTTGAATGATTAGTGAAAAGTTTTCGGCCTCTGTGGGAGTCGAACTCACACATAAGGGAAGGCTTTGTGCAGTCAATGCTCTACCATTAAGCCATCAGTCTCATTGTCAGCAGTAAATGTGATCGCACTTGGCTCGATATACCACTTAACTTACTACTCTTATGAAATCCATTATAGCGTATACAACAAGCTGACTTTCTAGGTGCGAATTAACCAGGAATCATCTAGAATCTGTCAAAATGACTTATAGGTTCGCCTTAAGAGTAGCAAGGTGGTTTGGCTTGCTTTGGTTTGACTCCAACCGAAGCCATGAATTTTTTACAATAAGGTGAACTGAATTTTTCTTTCTATGGTATTTGCAGTTTGCTTGAGGCGCAAATCAGAAAAAGGTAGCTGCCACGCTTCTTGTTCATCCGCTGTGAATGAGAAGATCAAGTTCACATAATCATTGCAATTCTGCAGCATGCTCTTTTTGATGATTACGAAAAGGGTTGGAACTCCAAGATTGAGATTGGTTATGACTAGCTGATGACGGCCAATAAGCCAGAAATAGCAATTTTGTTCCCCTTTGCTTTATCAGCTTCATATTTTATTTTTTATTAAAAGAATTATGAAACCCTGGTGGCCTCTGTGTGATTCGTACTCATGACACGGCTTTGACATCTTCAAGGAAGCCATATTTTTCAAATTTCCATCAAACTAATTATTCAAATGTTAACCCCCCCCCCCCATCACCAAAACGGGTCATTATGTTGTTCTCAAATATTAAATGTGCTAAAACAGCATACAATCAAAGAGACTGAATACTATTTTTGTGAAAAAACTCAGGAACTCTCAAAAAATACTTTTAGAACTTCATTTGTTGCTTGGTTCAGAAATATAATAATGTTCCCTACGTTTGCCTTCACTTAATTTTCCCTAACTACAGACCAGGTTTTTTGGTTTCAGATAGAATTGAATACAACTATTTATCGATTTTATTAGAATTTCTTCATCGGAAAGCTTTGTTCTGTCGTATGAGTTAGCGTTGGAGGTTTTTTTCATATCCGACAACCAACGACCTTACCAAAGGTCGGAATGGAACTGGACAAATGCACAGATCACGGTTAATATCGGCAATGTTACCGTTTTATTTTCTATGTCATTGCGCTCAACTGAAGACAATTTTCTATGTGTGTCTCAAATGCCGCTACGAATAGGTGCTAGTTTAGGCTTTAATTATGCCCTTCCGGGTCACTCGTACAGTAGTCGCCACAGACCATGCAATTTTTATAACTTTGTTTCGATCTGATTATTTCTCAAATATTAATGTGAATGCATTTAGGGAGATTTACAAATAAAAATTAAATGCATGATGCATATTAGGTAATTGAAAGAACCTAAGGAATTACTAAGTGTTTGTAAAGAAAAATTAAATTTTCTCGATAATCTCGTGATTCTGTAGACGTTAAAAAGATCTATGAATTAGAACAATAAATTAAGACATTTTGTTAAATTCAAATCTTGAAGCAACCACTTTCTACTTATAGATACGTATACGCATAGAAACGTATACGTATAGATACGTATTTATTGAATGTCATCAACAAAAGTGTGTCATAATTTTCTTTTTTACGGTCTTCTTTGATTAATTTATAAATTCTGCGTTTGTTCGCTGTTTATACAAAAACTTTTTAATATGAAAGATATAAAAAGCATAAACAAAAATAGAGTGTTTTTTGATATAAGTTTTAATGAATATGGCAATGTTTTAGATATACAGAAATACGTCAAAACAGCAAAACACATTGTCGAGGGTTAACCTTGTCCGCACTGGAGTTGTGAAATTTCTATTCCTAAGATAAATTAAAATAAATTTCCATAAAACGTTACCTCTTAGAAATTGGTTTGAATAGATATTTGGCTGACTAATTCCTGCGTATATGAACGTTTTCTAACGTAATGTCACAATGAAGTTTGATACTTTTGAGAATTTCTTTAAGTTTCCTGAAGGTAAACAATTCAATTTGAGAGAAGCTGAAAGAAATTTCTTTTCTCTTTTTAATTAATTACCTTCCACGTGAGTAGATGAATTCAACATTAAGTTATTAACTGGCGAATTCAAAAACACTGGTCATACATATTGTCAGTTTTGAACTACTTATTATTCCTTCGTCTGCTATATTTCTGATTAAAGCAAAAGAGCAACGTAAAGTTTACAAAAACTATATTTCTTCACGACTTATATTCAATAAGGTCTTCTTTGTATTAATTTCGCGTGAACATGTCAGATATTTGGTTTTTATTGAAGAAAATGTGAGGTTTATTTGTGCATTTGAACAAATACTCTTCTGTTACTGCATTTCGAGCAAAAGACTTCACAGAATAGCGTAACATAACTTTTAAAATACAAACCATCAATTTTACTGCAATTTAATTTGGTCCCTTTTACTTGGCTTTGCTTCAAGCTGAACAATTTTTGATAAAATTATGCAGTTCTGGAAGGGATATATTATATATCTTGTTTATTTATTTTGGAGTTTCTTTTTAGTATTATCACCATTAAAGTGTAGTTTTTTTCTTTCTTGTTTTATAGCATGGGAAATTTCGTCCATATTAGACTTCTCCCAATTTCCCGAAAACTAATGGCTAGTTTTCTTAACAAACCTAACTAAAATGACGATTTTACTGAGTAAAAGGCTATCGCAGCATTCAATAAACTAAATGAATCAAAATAGTGTTACTATATATACGCTTAATCACTAGGTTAATTTCATTATGAACGTTACATGCCCCTTGGCGACTTATTTACACCAGTCGGCATTCTCAGTCATATAGTGCCAGAGCATAATGAGAAATTTGGATATTGAATAGGTGTTTAAAACTACCAGTAAACGGTGAATGGAGAATAGAAGTGCCAAAAGCAGACTGTACGACTTACAGACACTTGAAACAAAAAGCAGAAGGCAACTTTGCATGAAATATAATCTCTGTAATACAATTTATTCAACCCTTTTTAATATTTTACGTTTATTTTTTCTGCCTCTGAAGAAACGCTTCAACCGGGCACATTGGTGGCTTGCACCTAATTTAGCACCGGCCTCGTATCCGAATGGGCTTTCATTGTGACTCTTGATCATAAAGTGGCATTAGATATTTCCAGCAGCATACTTTTGATTTAGAGAGTCTTAAGATATAAGCGAAATGGCCGTAAAAGTGTTAAAGGTCTATAATCGGTTACGTTCAGGTTATGGCAGTCCATGATCATTAAGCAAAGCGTATCATTTGGGTTTTGTGCGCGATATGGTTCTAGACCAACCATACAATTGTGTACAAGGACAGAGATCAGATGATAGTTTGAAGCATAAATGGACTAAATGAGGGTTCGTCGTCCACAAAAATGATTTAGTACGAAGTGGTAAGAAATGGAGGAGTGTTTAAAGCTCATCATGTTAACCCTAACGGCTGTGGTCTTCAACGCCCGCTCCGTAGGGCAGAAGTCCTTGGAAGCCCAGAGAAGAAGGAAGAATTATTCTGTACAGATGAAAATGAGCATATTTAGTAGGAGGTTTGACTATTAGCGCGCATGTTCAGCCGCAAGGTGGGCTGTGTTCGAAGTGATGTGGAGCGGTCACCACCCCTGCACATTCAGGTTGAGGCCAGTCTCCGAGTGTGGCCATCTCATTGGACGAATTGATGTCACGATGGAAAGGCAAGGTGCACTTGTTTGTGTTTAGTCCCAAAGGCACGCCAACAGCAGTGGGGTGCAATTAGTCAGCATTTGGCGGACAACCACGTGCGGCTGATTACGAGTTTTAAGTAGCGGTAGCGGTGATTAGGGTTATGTCTTGTCATGTCAAGTGCACTGGTATTTATAAAATGTTACTTAAAGACAAGTTTAATTGTTTGTTTGGAGATATGTTTTGCTTTTAATACCACATGAGGCAAAAACAATAAACAAAAAAATTTGAATGAAAATTAGGGCTTAACTAAAAACGAGTATGTATTAGCCATTTGCGCTCGATGATGAAAAAATAACCTGCTGATAAGAATCTCTGAATGATAAGAGTGAGTTTACACGGATTCTTACATAAAGGATATTTGTTGTCGGGTCATGCGTGCACAAAAGGGTTTACGCGAATTTTATCCATACATTCCATTCCACTTTAAACTCACCTTTTTTGTAATTTTGCCTGATGTTTGAAATTTGCTCCGCCAAGCTTTTAATTGGGTAGTTACTATATTCCGATAAGCAGCGCCTGCCTTGCTTATGTGTTTGTTAGCCTCGGACGCAATTTTCTCGACGCCGATTTTCGTTAAATTTAATTATTTGATTATTCTGTTGGTCTACTGGTGCACTTTTGGATCTGTATATTTTCCGTGTATTGTGTAAATAAAGCATCCATTTCATTCAACCATTATCAAAATAAAATAGCTTTTATGCTTGATAGGACCTGTAATTATTAAAAACCTCAGTAATTATAAGGTTAAATATAGTGACAAAGCGCAGTTTGGGTAAAAAGGTGTGGCCGTTTGTAAAATTCAAGTAGCTATTGCTTAACATACGCATGCGTTTAAGCCCAAAGTTTTCATAATTCACTATTTTACAGAGTATGGGATTTGTTTTGTCTACTGGGAGAGGTAGAGTGAAACCAAGCATGGAATGCCAAAAGACGTTTAGCGAGCTCAGCGACTTAAATTGCGGGATAACGTTCGAGAATGGTTGCTGCTGACCAGGTATTTTGTTGTTAAACGGCGCAACTCAACGCTTGTTGTTAGTTATACCTATTGTTTACAGTCAATATCGAGTAAAAAAGCGTTTTAAATGTAAGCCCGCCAGAAGTTCAATTTGAAGTTAAGCATACGTTGAAGATGCGTGTTAAACAAGACAACTCGTTTTATTCAGCAGTATCCAATGTTAACGTACATGTATTGATTCATTGTTTGTGTCTGTACAAAAGTAAATATATTGTGTATTTTCTTCCGTAAATAACCTTTCGTACGATGAAGAGGAACATAAAGAGTCGTAAAAGGTGAATTTCAGTGGACACTACTCTCTTTCTAGATCGTAACCAATGGTCATCGCTTGTTGATACAGGTTTAAATTAATGTGGAAAGTATTCGGTTTTCCAAACATTTCCTATTCGAACAGCCATGATCTGTCGCTTAAAAAGCGAATTCATTATAAAAGAAGGTTAAGTGGCTGCCACATTCCATAAATATTGAAATTGCTTACGGTAACGTATTTAAAGGTATTTAAGTTGAAAATTATTGACCATTTAAAGGCAGACTTGTTTTGGAGTCTTTACTCGTAAATGTTTTGTTTTCATAAGGCTGTAGGAAACTGAATAATCGATAATATTTCTCTATTGGCACCAATTTTCGAGAACAATTGTGCATTATGATGTGCAAAAATTATCCTAGAAAATGAAGAGGTTTTTTTTCCAAGAAACGTATGTTGTAAATAGATTCTTATTGACATAATGAAGGTTGTTATTCACTTATTTGAAGGTATGAGAAGAAACTAATATTAATGGAACCTTTAAGGCCTTCAACGTTTACTTCACACTATTGTATTTGATTTCTTTTATTTTGTTAACTATGAAAAAGTCTTGAATCTGCCTTACATTTCTTTAAGCCATCTTTTGCATTTTTTTTTCAGTCAACGCACTTACAACCTCTAAACGCATAATTTTTTTCAACATATTTCAAAACATTTTGTTAAGTCTAATGAAGCCAGACCCTAATTTTTTATTGTAAACGTTTTCAAGAGTTATTTTGAGCAGGCTCTGATAAAATCATCTCACCACCAGTAAACTCTCCTTCATGTAACCATGTTTCTCACATATGTATTTTTTTTATTTTAGACATGCATCATAGGATGACTTTTTTGCAATTGCTTATATTCCGTCGGTTTGCTTCTAAGCTCATTGTTTACTTTTCTTTATTAGATTATAAATACAAATGGTTATGGTTAGACGTATAAAAAAATCAGACGGTAAAAATATAAATGTTCAACAACGAGGGGAGCTATTATGTCGGAGGTTGACAAATGGCATATGTATGTAGAGTCTTTAAATCACTTTTTAGATGAGATCGGCCTTCACGCAAGAGGCGACAATCGTATGAGCAGTTAGCTGCTTGTGACGTGGTTTACGAGCCCCAGTCGATTGACAAGTGTAATGGCGTCCGCAGCCTCTATGCAGCGCTGAGACTCGGTTAGGCAAAAGTGTGCAGGCAAACACACTTTCCAAAGTCAACTCCGGGAATCCAAACTGCCAAACAATCATCACGCCAACCACCAACACGGGTGATAGCATTTCGGCAGGTAGCGCCTCGCATGCCGACCGTCACGCAATGAAGGCACTAGAGTACAATTATCCTTGCTAAGCCAGCACATGTCATATATATGTAGAAGACTAGCAATTGCATCCTGTGCATACTGTAACTCTCTGTGTACGAACTACCTTTATCTGATGCTTTCTGTCTCCAACAATGCGTTGAGGTTGGAGGCCAAACAAATGAAGAATAAAGTTCTTGTCTCGCCGATTGCATATGCGTCTATTTCGCAAAAACGGAATTGTTTGCGATTATTCTGGACACTGAAATGCGTGAACAATTCCACGTATAAACTCACATTCTCAAGCAAAACATGCCATTCATTTCACTTTCTAACTGTGCAGATTATTTAACTGGACAATTAAATGGTAAGTAATTTAACGTTATCGCAAGAATTTTATCTTTTCAAAGGGGCATTTATCAAAATTTAAAAAAAGAAAGGAGCACCTGTTAAATGTGCATAATTGTGGAAGAGTACTGTAGAACACAGCTAGTTTGGGACGCATTTTTGACTGTTTGTTTTAAAATGACTTAAATTAACGTACATCCTGCAAAAGGCTGGATTCTGTTTAGCTTATGTCTACTGTAAACTAACCCTTGCACGAACACCAGCATTGAAAATGTCGACACAATAACCTGTTTAAAATAATTCTGAACTTAAACTTGCAAATGCATTCCCTAGACGCCCCTGCTTGCCGTTTTTGTACAGTCTTTTTAACTTGCACTTTCTATTGACACTTATTTTTTCTTCACACATAACTCACTAATTTTTAATATTTGCTTCTGTTAAAAATATTTATATCCAGAAGCAAAACACAACGAGCTCATGGTGCAATGGTAAGAGCGTTGGACTTCTAACTAAGCAAGTCGGGGGTTTGGGTGGGGCACCACTTTGATCCACGTAATCGTACCCTCGCCTTTTTCTCTGGGAGAAACATGAACTCGATGTTTATAAATCTGCATATGAGCGTGCAACGGTAGTGCTAAACACAAGGACCAAAGGTCTCGGATTCGAATCCCGGGATCTTTAAACCTTGAGATTGGGTATGAATGGCTGATGACGTATAAAAAGCCAGCAATGACCATTTCGGTCTCTGTTTGTTTTGTCGAATCCATTCCATCAACTTACCCTCATAGTCACAGCATGAAGGCTTGCGTGGGCTCTAATTGGAAGCTCCTGGGCAAAGCAGAACTAAATTGTTTCTCTGCAAAATGGGCGAAGTAAATATATCAATACTATTCCCGATCTAACCCGACAAAGCAACGAACCCTCGATGCAATGGTAGAGTGTTATGTTCAATGACCTTAGGCCCCGGGTGCGAATTTTGGGGGTTCCAGGCCTTCAGATTAGGTATGACTTCCTGATGACGGCAAGGAAGCCAGAAACGGTCATTCTGGTCTCCTTTACTTTGTCGGGCCCATTTTATGTGCATATGTAACTATAATATCGAAATTCTTACGAGTGTGTTCTCCGTCTTATGCTTTTGATGTGCTCCGCAAGGAAATAGCTTTTTCAGTTTCTTCTGCTCAAGAAAGTGATAAGTTAAGAGGCTGCCATGTTTACAACAGTGCTGAGCCATGCTGCAACTCTTGAAACATATATTCAAAAAACGTCTTTCATTATGGTTTCGCGCCACTTCTGTTTTTTTAGTTGAGTGCTAACAATGCGTTAGCAGTGAATATATTCTGATTGTAGACGTGATCGAAAAAAGTATGTTTTTTTACTTTACCCAATAAATTATTTATGCGGCAAACAGCAACTGGTACGCTTGCTGTGAGGCTGGTCCTACAGGAGAGAAAGGGCTGGACCAAATCAAACGAGATTGCTTAGCACAATTTCTCACAAAGCTAAGACGCCATCAGTTCGTTTTGCATGTCACGTTCTTCGGTCAATTGAGAGAGCAGGGCAGAGCAAATTCTAACTGTAGCACTGTGCATTTGACACGTCAACTGTAAGGTGCATAAAGCAGTGCATATTTACACTCATGGGAGATGTCGGAAACGCTTTATGCGCTTAAAATAATCTTTGCATTCTTTTTGCCACATATTTTGCCTGACCAAAAATATATCTTTCGAGGCTCGTATGCCAAGCCAATAATGCCAATGGAAGAATTGTCTAATGCTAGAGCTCGGCATCGTTAGGTCCGTATACTGAGTTCATTAGCGAAACATGATTTTCTTTGGTAAAATTTGACTGGCTGTCTGTACGCAAAAAAAGAATTAGTTTACAATGAATGTCCACTTCTCAGTTGAAGCTGCATCCCGACAGACCTATCCTCTGTGGTTTGCAGGAAAAATGTATACGGAAACGTCTACGATTAGTATTTACTCGCATGTATGCAATATTTTCCTACCAAACATAAAAAATGGATTGGTATTGTGTTAGTAAAATTTGCACAGCGCAGATCATACCATTTTAACTGACGATATTTCACCACTTCATATAGATGACAGATGAAGATAAAGTTAACTGCACTTGTACAAAACTACAAAAGATTTAAAACCTGCCTAAAAAAAGAGGACATTTTAAAAGGAATCTTCACGTGAGAGGGCAATCTCACATTGATTTTGACTCCGCGTCCACAACACATTTCTTCTACTCGCTGCCCATCTTACTTTAAGTCTCCTCCCAGTTCAGTAACATCTAAACGCTCACCTCGGAATGCGAGCAGACCAAAAATGGTGAGTTTCACTTATGAGACATTTATAAACTCATAGCACCCTATTTAATGCAGTTGTCCCGGCCGGATGATGAATTGCTGAAAAATGCGTTAGCCGATCAAGCCTTATGATTTTTTGATAGTTTTCTAAGTTAAACTTATTCTATATGGTTTAATTCCACATACTTTCAATGTTTTTTTCTTATTAACACCGGCAACTGAAGTTAATGAAACAGCGCGCGACATATCACAGGGACATTTTAAGGCTTTAAACAAAAAAATGATCGCTCATGTCACAAATGTTTAATTTATTAAAACTCCGTTAAAAGGAGCGTGTTCATGCGTAAAATCAGTCTTTTTTCAAAATTAAATGTATGTGATAACGTTTATTATTTGTACAGTTTTCGTCAGTACTTATTGTTATTTGTGCACCTATCAGAATTAAATGCAGGGTAACTTATTCGTATATGTAGAATTTCTATTGTTAAAAGATAACTCTATTAATACCTTTTACCAAATCAACTGTCCATTACGGGCGAAATGATTTCAATTCAAGTATCAAGCGTCAGTACTATACAGCGGATTGCGCAACATTTACAACAGTTCATTTTTCCACCTTTGTTTCATTTTTGACAGACGGTTTTGGCTGTTTTTGTCGCAATGTCCTACAATGAATGTTTTTAAGGAAGGTGTCGCTCTTTACGTCGCTCCGGACATTCGCACCACCCCCGATAGGCAGTCGACTCTCCCAAACTTATGCTCTGGTGAAAAAGGATCGCTCTTCAAGAGAGCTAAGGCAAATGCAGGTATATGGACAGCCTTCCTACCGATGGTTCAATCGTCGCGAAGAAGGATGCGCTCCGTGAACCACAGGATCGCGTGTGCGCATTTTTGAATTGGCGAGTAAGTTTATGGATACTGATAAAAACCTGTGTGGCATGGACTGCAGAGTCTTATCCAGTAGTTACCTGAGTCAGATGACAGGATGGAGTCAGGACGAGTCACAAAGCAAAACCACCCGTCTTCGCGTGCAACACCCGGTCTGCTCCTTGTCAAAGTGTTTCAGATTTATACAGAAAAAAATGACTGTTTATAATGAGTGGAGCCTCATTGATAAGTGTTGTGTATTGCCTCGCGGTCCACAGTAATGACAAGAACAGACGATGTGCTCGCCTACTGACGTGTGTATACGATACAGCGTGTGGAGCAGGGAGGAATCCAGCATATTTGAGGGAGGCTTTAATTACTTTCGACAACTGCGACTGATCCCTTACAAATGCCTATTTCGGCCTGTAACTGTAGGAACTTAAAGGAATTTTGAGTTCGACGCTGTGCAACTTTCATTCCACCAAAGCATCAAAGCGTGGATTAAAGGGGACGCCGCATAAGAAAAGCCTCTTTATTCTTGATATATGGTGTTAATAGCCACCCAATACTTTATGAGTACAGCGTCAAATTTCCTACCTACTGAAGAACAGCATACTCGTTTCGACGGTAAAAAGCCAGAAAATGTGTTGCAAACACATTCTTGTTCCTGGTAACAAAATGGCAAAAATTGGTTTCTATATGCAGCATACTTATTCCAAATAGTAGTCAGGGAAACAATGCCCGTACCAATTCATCTACGTCCCCCTGGTTCACACCTCCAAAAGTAAAAATAGTAGCTTGGGCAGTCTGTGTAAGGATAATTTTTATGGCTGCATCAACAGGACATGGGAATAAGAACGCTCCAACTACTTTTACTTGAAAACCTCGTGATTAATTTCAGGAAGACTGAAAATTCGCGTGTTTTCAATTTAAAAAAGAACTTAAATGCATTCGTTCTCTAAAACCCTTCATCGAGAACCTACACATAAAATAAAAACTAACCATTGATATAAAGGTGAACCTCATCTCAATTTTGACCTTAATCTTAAACTTAAACATTTCCGTTTTGATCCTTAACGCAATTTCCCGCATAGGTTTGCACAAGACCACATTTATTATTATTAAGCGACCATACAAGTCATATTGATTGCAATCTGCCACATCCTGTTTCCCGAAATGACACCCAAACAAACGGTAGGAAGCACATTTTCGTCCGCCTATGAGTGAGAGTGTATGGTAAGGCTGCAGCAGGCTGTGCCATCAAAACAATATCCTAGCTTAGTTGCGTTCCGCACCATACGGTAGTAATGATCGCCTCGTTACAATGTGGCTTGCAATCTCTGGGAGGTAATCTACTATAAGTAAAAGCGCATTCGCGCGATGAAGGAGAAACTAGGACGGCTTTAAAACAAGTTATACGGGGATTCGCCAATCGGCAAAGGCGAAGAAGCTAGTTTCCTATAAATTTGTTGCGCATGACGTTAGCTGGTAGGACAATCTGTGCCTTAGTAACTTTTCAAAGGACTAAAATCTTGGTATTTTGGATAGTATGTGTAGCTTAACTGGAACGATAACCAGTACTCTGCTTCACCTCTTCAATAAAATGGAAGAGACCAGTAGAAAGTGTGTACTTCTTTAGATGCCTTCGGACATTTTGCAGCTGCCGACAAGCAGTCGACTTTAAACCTGCGCAAGATTATGTGCAATTACGATGGGAGAGCGGGCAATAAAGATCCTCCTGTGTGCCATTGTACGCTTGGCAATTTGATTGTGGCGGGGTTTTGCCCTTTTTATGGGGTTGTAACTGGCTGCCCACAAAACAGGCTTTGCACTGTTTTATCTACAAGAAGTGTCGATATCCAGATTATAAGCATACTTCAAGCGGAAGACTTACAGGCATTACGACGAGGACACCAGTCACAGCATCCCAAAACTCTATATTCAGCCTATTGCCGAGGAAAAGACTGATACTCCAGGTGATACGTGAGAAACTCTACAAACAAACAGACGGACGGATTTCCATGGGCAGCCCACTAGATCCAACATTCGCAAAGTATGAAGACTTAACCTCATAAAATTTTAGAGATGATAACTGGATTATATAATCACGATTTTCGGTTCCAAATAAGACGTTGATGACCTTTTTAGTATAATGAAAAAACTAAATCTGAAAAGTAAATTTTTAAGGGAAACATAGAAGTATAACAAGTAACCCTTTTTAAAATTCCTCATTTTTAAAATAAGGCACTCGTTTTTAACAAAAATACATGGATAGGGCAATTTCTACATTTACGCATTTTTTATGAATACAATGAAAAATAAATCTTGTATTAACTCTCTTTCAAGGGGTGACGAATATCTTCTCTAGTAAGACCCATCTGCAGAGACTTCCTGCATAAAAGCAACCTATCTTAAGCATAAATATCCTGCAGGATTTCTCTAAAATAATTGTTATCCTTTGCGGACAAAATTTATGGAACAGGCAGTTCAAAAAAGCCCGTTATTGCATTTTACCTTTAAAGGAGGATAAGATTTTGAACACAATTCATTGATGTTTATGCTGCAACAAAGAGCGGATGCACAACGCAATTGAAGTCTCCTTAAAAACCTCAACCAAAAGATTTCCAGTAAAACGGACAATATACAGCATGTCCTAGAACTTGTGTAAGATGCCGACATACGCAAAAGATTGTTACTCTCTTGCTAAACGCCATTGGGTTAGGTTGAAAAACTGATCACCATGTAGCCATTTTCGAAGTCATTCCAGTTACGATATGATTCTGTCTTCCTTACGAGCTTTCTTCTGCCAACTTAAAAAAGTTGGCTTTTTAAAAAATATGCTTCGCTAATAGTGCCCATTTTATCATTGATTTTGACTGCCTTTATAAATTCAAGCATATTACATACTTAAAGAAAGGGTGCCTTTCGGTTTCAAAACAGTTCTTAAATTGCCGAGTAATTTTTAAGCCAACTGACTGCCATACCTGAATTCAAGGTTAAAAAACTGTGCGCTGTGAACATCCTGTTTAATCTAAAGAACGTTCTCACGTACGTTGTGTAGAAGATTTTTTTCGGAACATGTTGTATTTGATGTGTATCACGCTGTATACATTATAGTCAGCATTAATTAATTGACGAATACAATATATTATTTTTACAATGCTCATAATTCGAAACGTTTCTAAACCGCAAGTTCCCCTTTTTTTAAGCATAAAATTCAAAGAAGGCCATCATTTGCTACCAGGTGATAACATGCAATTATTTTGTTGATGTTTTCCATAAATATATGTGGAGTTATAAAGGTGGTCAGAATCAATGATAAGGGCACACACTACCTAAGAAGCCTCTTGTTGCACTATAAACGTTTTGTTGGTGGTCACAGAGATGTGTGCTGAAAATATGGCATCATGTTGTCACTGAAATAGCTTAAGAATAGACTTAATGATAGTCAGTATTACAACCTTACTCTATGCCGTTTAGCGAGAGATTATCAGTCTCTCACAAATGCCGGCGTGTTTCACAAATTTTAAGCCGTACTGTATCCGTTGCCGGTGCACGCCACCTCAAACAGCGTGCACATTCGCGTTTTCTTGAGGACGTAAGCGTGTAAAGCGTAGGTAAAGGCAAATGTCAGCCAGGGCTCTTTGATAACTTGTCTAACTGGCCTTTTAAATACTAATACACAGTACCAGATGCTTATCAGATACATGGTGGTCGCCCTACCGACTATAAAACGATCTTTCTAGTACTCTGCGCTATTTGGGAGCGACCAACATACGGCGGGAGAAACCCAACCTATGCAAACAGTTTTACCATGTGGTTAATTTCTAATTGCCCTTATAATTTGGCACTTAGTTTAATCCCCACTCTGATTTACGTCAACTACCTTTGTCTCCTCCCCTTCCTTTAGTCGTTTCATCCGAGGATTAGTTACAGATAACTATGACGCTTGCTGTTATGCTTTAACATTCTGTGAAAATATAAACTGCTATATGCTTGTCTTCATCATTTGTATCAAGCACCAACGGGATGTTGTTTAAAGGCTGCCGTGAACGTTTTTTTAATTAAATAAATCCTGCTGTCTACGTTTGGTTTTATTTAAGTTGAAATTACAGTAGGTTACTTAACCAAAGAAATGCAAGGATTCTTACAAGTAAATCCCTGTTACTCAAACGCAGCCCAAACTGCGGCCACCAAAGTCTTAAAACAATAAATTAATGGCCGTTTTTCATAAAAGAACATATTGTGATTTATGAAGAAACATAAATTTTCAAGAAGTACCAGCTTTTTTATCAAAGTGGAAAATTCCATACGAAATTGAAACGGGCATACAAGGCCAACTAAAGTTTTACACGTAGACGAAGCCCGTTCATGCAAAACTATCGATTGAATAAAGCAGCACAACTAAATTCACGTTGGAAAATCATCCTTTTTTAAATGTTTTGGATAAATATGCTCAAACGTTATGTGCAGTTTAATATATGGCTGTTACCGCACAGACAAAACTTCCAGTATGTATTCTAACATGTTTTTATAAGAATTGCTAGTTGTTTCCTTCGTTTATGCATCGCTTGATTTACTTTAAACTAAGGCAATCATGTTTTCTCTTGACATGCCCCATTGGGAGATCACAGGAGTAATTTATTTCTTAAGCTCACGTGCGGACATGACAGTTCCAGAGATCGCATCTTCTGCCTCTTTATAATTTTTAAACTAATTTTGCTCTTGTTTTCCAAAAAATAATGCGCTTTCTTATAACAAAACTAGCATCAATGTCATGGAAGCAAAACAAAATTTTCCGTTTTGTGAACAAATATTATTAAAAAGATTTTGCTCTTTATGAATTTTCTTTCGTAATGCAACAGGCACACACAGGACGTTCTGTTCCGCAGCGTTTAATAGCGTAGGAAATTTATCGGATATCAACAAACACTGATTTTTCCCATTACCGCATTTGTTTCCTCCCAGTATACTGATTTGTATGGAATGCAGTTCCAGTAAACAGCACTTGGCACCTCAAGTAAGCCTAATGAACTAAATAAACCATCTTAGATGTGCGTCAAATCCCCCAAACTCCATCCTTTCATCAGATATTTAACCTAATGTATATTTGCTTTCTTCAGCATTTATTGTGGTTTCTTCTTTCACACGCATATAGTCCCACTGGGTAGGCAGAATCAGGACGACCGAAAGTGTTTTAGGACTTGCTCTTTGCAGGGTGTGCTAGCCATTTACGAAAAAGGTCTGCTAGCTCAGATCTAATCTTATATGAAGTGCCATATAGGTCAAATTTAGAAGAAAGTACCGAGCGTTTCTTAGTGTCCTCAGAGGACCGCAATGCCCAGTCATTTCCCAGCCTCAAAAGATTTGACTTCCGGAAAAGTTAAGTTAGTCGCCCATGTTCGATACCCGTAGCCTCTATTCCAGTGGTTACTTTTATTTCTATTAGTTTTGTAAAGTTTTGCTTTAAGTTAGTTTATAAGTTTAAGTTTTGTTTGGTTTTATACCAACAACGTTAGGCAACTAAACTTAAGCAACTACTTTATATTAAACTAAACAATTAAACTCAGCTAAACTACACAACGCTACCTACAGTAAAAAACTCAACTAAAATTCAATTACTTTATCAGATAATAAAGTAAAACTTAACTTAAACTGGCTATCCCATAAGACAGAATACTGCGGCTAGGGCCATCTTACGTGGAGAGCCAACTTTATGTTTACCTTGCGGATTCAGACGTGTCATACTAATTTCATGTAGAAATGCGTGGAAAGAATCATGGACAAGCGTTCCTTACCTTGCCCCATTGGCTGTCCAGGTCGGCCCGTCATCTGCCGCTGAAATTCGGCGAAGTGGGCTGATGTGGTTTGTGTCTAACGCCTTAGTGTGTCATCACACCCCCGCGTATAATCCGCGTTGTAAGATGCGTGGACACTGCACAACCTGATTACTGCCTGCCCGTTTTGTACACATCATCTAACACGCAGCCCGCTTTGTGGCGTAAATGCCACTACCAGCTAAATAGAGTGCTGCATTAATAAAGGCCTCCTAAAGGAATGTGCCAACCTCAATGCCCACGTCCGCAACACTGCCTATTACCTCATCATGTATGCGCTGACTCACTTTCGTGGGCGCGCTTTGTAACCGTGGGACAATGTGCTTATCTGATAGTAACACCATCGAGAAATGCTCTTCATGATAGCTTTGTGGTATCTTAACCGTTCCACATATAGCAGACCACGATTATTTAACACCCCTGCTTCCTTGTTTCATGGCTCAAAACGACTAAAGTTATGTCGCATTAAAAGAAATGACTCTTGCTGCCTAGCCACTCCATCCTCTCTCTCTCTCTCTTTCAGCAGACTTTAGCATGGACGCGAGTACACTCAAACAGTCAGCCATCCGTGTCCTACTTTATCATGCCACCTTGCTGTAAGTGCGGCGAAAACCACTTATATGGAAACAGCCTTTGCCTACAGGAGCCGCCAAAGACTATGCAACGCTAATTATGAAATTTGCCTGGACAATTTGGCATATATTTGAAAACACTGTTGTGATTCATTCAGTTTATTAAATTCTTCAAAAGCATTAAACTTAGTCAAATCGTGATTTAAGTAAGGTTTATTAGGAGAAATAACCATAAGTTTTGGAAAAATTGGGAGTTGGCTCAAATAGAAGGAATTTCCTATGCTACTACGAAAAAGCGAACCAAACCGCACGTCATAGTTGATAATACTAAGAAGGAACTCCAAAATCACTGCAACTGAAGAAAGTGCAAGTATGTGAGATATAGAAGCCCACGGCTTCAAACGAAAATGTTTAACATGCGTTGACTTCTTGAAAACTGGAGTTAACGTCGAAGGCGTCGAAGCAAATTCCGATTAAGGTTAATATCTTCACATTTAACCTCGTTAACATTAGGGAGAGAGACGATGATCACATATCTAAGCACCTGCAATAACAATTAGTACTCATACACTGGCTATGCAATCGATCCAACCGATTATTTTTGTGTGCTTTATTTTATGAAACGTCTTCAAAAGTATCACAAAAAGCGTGAAAAATTAACAGCCGCCGATTATGGACACGGTTAGCAATGGTGTTAATGCACCGGACGGGGTAAATGCATGGTCTGATTCACATTTACGATGGCATTAATGAATTATCTGAGAAGAATTATTTATCGCTGGGACAACACGTTTATTTTCCTGACGTTTTGACATATGCTGGAGATTTATCATCAGAGATATGGGAAGAAAACAGTAGCAGAATTATCGGCAGCTTAACCACTACAGACGTAACACTTCCTTATCGTCTGATGGTTGAATTTGCAATTTGAAATACTGATAGGGTTTCGACTTAAAAATCATGGCTGTGTCTCGACAGAATCAAAAACGTCAGGATATTAACATTCTTGTTTCAATGATCGCGTTTTTTTCTGAACTGCTTCATGAAAGTCGCATATTCGCTCCTATCGGCAGAGGCAGACTTGATACTACAGAGCAATATTGGATCTTAATCTTCTTTCTTAAACCCGATGTCAAAATTATGTGAAACAGAAGCTTTCAGATATGCAAATACGCAGTAAACTGACCGAACACAAAATATAAAAAATAAACCAATGACGGCAGTGTGAACGCCTTCGAGCCACTAAGGCAGCGTCTTACGCTCGACGGGCCAGATCTGAGGTTCTGTTCCGCTCAGACTGTTCCCGAGACATTTCAGACCAGGGAGCGTTAGTTGAATGTAGTGGAGGTAGATGTCCATTGCTCCATTCACTATATAAATGCCGAAAACGTCATTAATTTCTCTTTTCGTTAAATAAAGTTGACCTTGATTGACTAACCCACCCTGTACTACATGGCTTAAATAACACAGCAGATACAAACACCAAAAACTGTATTCTAATGGCAGTCTATAAATGTTGTGGCTCCCGATAATATAAGGCATTTTCAATGCGCAAAGTGGCCGAGGAAAAAGGATTGTTGCTTGTATGATGCTCAATGTGGCGCTTTTTGTAAAATATTTGTAAGGCTTCAGTTTAACAATAAAAACAGGCTTATTGGGTAAAA
Source organism: Ligula intestinalis (assembly GCA_036362985.1). NCBI lineage: Eukaryota > Metazoa > Platyhelminthes > Cestoda > Diphyllobothriidea > Diphyllobothriidae > Ligula > Ligula intestinalis. The sequence goes on along the minus strand of JAYGXS010000001.1, from coordinate 40,049,233 downwards.
TTTGTGAACGAAAACACCGTTTTTGTGGGATTATAGACACAATAACATGTCGAAGGACTAATGGACACTGTGTTTTTGTCGATTGTGCATTGTGAACTGAGATAAACTCGGGAAACTACGGCTTGAATTTCTTTTTCACAAAGGGTGACAGCTTATGATTAGGCGCTCTAGCTGACGAAAGGATGGCGTGTCTTACGGAAAACAGACCAACACTGGAAGCCTTTGCGGTAGAGCTGGCTTGTGCAGTTTCTTCACTAATTTTCTACATCTTTTGTTTTTCTTGAGCTTAATGGACATCTACCATAATATGCAGTCTGCAGTAGGCGGCAACAAACGCCGGACAGACAGGAACCACCCACAGTGTCTGTGTGCAGTTTTATACGAAGCTAAAAAAGACAGTCTGACTGAACTTGTATGCTTAAATTTGTAAACAGCAAAATAACTGTCCACAGAAATGATAAAGGAGCGGTGCACTCTGACTTGGAAAAATCTGGGTATCTTTTCTGTTTCTTCCTCACTTGAATTTTGTCTGGAAAAGCGTGTTTTTGGCTGTACTCCCAGGAACAACAGTTTTGTGTTGTATGGCAGTCAGATGGCAACTGATACTTTTTATCCCCTGATTGTGTAAATCTTGGTTTATGTTAAAAAGGGCCAGGTCCTGCTGTGGCCCGCGCAGCTGATATCGATGACCCAGTTAGACATTGCACACATGTTACATCGGATAAGTGACCGGCTCGAACGGTAATTTGATGCTGAAGCGGGGAAGAGGGCAGTGTGGTCGACGGCTCAGCGAATATTCCTCACTTTAAACAATCGGACGGGCCTGAAGCCATTACGCTGCGCTAAAAGCCGTGGCTTGAAGGGTTGCCAGTTGAACAGTGGCTTGATCCTGGCGGAGGGGAGAACGAGTGATCGACGGTTAAGCGCATTTTCTTCACTACAAACAGTCTGATGCGCTTGATGCTATCACGGTGCACTAAATGTCATGGCTTGGAGGGTTGCAAACCTAAAGAATATTTGGACAGCATTTTCGTGTGTTTTTGGTATGGAGGCGCTGATAAGTGGACTGAACGTGAGGCTGAAATAGTCCTTCTTAACGTTGCCTTCATGACACTCCCACTCAAGTGGTATCCTAGCCACTCCTTTACATTGTTGTGGTTTTCTGGTGGTGTTGACCCCAATGCATGGACCTGCGCCCTTTTCCGTTTCCAGCCTTCTTGACTTTTTCTTGACACCCGACCCAGGTAGGGGAGAGGAAGAGTGTACGCTATATGTAGTGTAAGACTTTTATTACATTAAACTTATTACCGCGAAATTCACTGACTCTGAACAACCCAGTTGTGAAATATACTGTGGAAATCCTTCAAACCGATGATCAAACATTCACTACGATCAGTAAATACTCACTTCCTTGGCAGAATCCTGTTTTGGGTCTTATATCAGGACGCGCAAATCCTATTCATCTGTAATATAGGACCGGATGCAATGAAGAGTATAGATTCTGGAAAACATAAACGTATATATAAATAAGGTTTATAAAAATAGAAAAAACTGGAATAATCTTTTAAATAATATTACCTTTGTAAAAAAAGTGAGCTTTGATTGAAAAGTTCAATAATTCAAAGATTATGAAATAATTAAACTAAAAATAACGCAGGCAAACTTAAAAACAAATAAATAACAACTCAAACGAAAATAAGGTAAACTCATTAAACTAAAGTATTAATGAGTCAAATAAGCTAAATACAATAAACTTGCACAAAGTTTTTGTGCATGTAAATTGAAGGTGCGTGCGGCGCTACGCGCCATGAAGTGTACTAATCTAACTCCAGAACGGTAAGTTGGGCTTCAGATAAGTTGAAGTATATGACCTCATTCCACCATTTTTTCGGAAATATCAAGAAAATCAATGAACTATAAAGTGGAGGTTAGTAAACAATGTCCAAAATTGTCATACCCAATAAATTATAAGTATGTGCAACATGTTAGTAAATTTCTTTGTTTTGTATGGCACGCTTCTTTTGCGGAAAGGTTAGATTAATTAAACAATTTTTAGACCCTAAGTAGGATTTCACTTGTTGATTTTACCATTAACACAAATCACATCTCATCAGCTATTACTTCTGCATATGCAAGCAAAGATAACTACTGATGTGGGCATAACGATGACATTCCACTCAGTATGTTGCTCGCTTAAAATTGAATTCAAACTCCCTCACAATGATGCAACAGCATCATGCGTAATTAGTGGCGACCTGAATGCATTTTTTCAATGCGAATCATACCACTTGTCTGTGTTTTAAAAGTCAACGCCCCCTTGAGATCTTACAAAATCACGTAGTCACACGAGTGAGCTCTATGAGAATCATCGCTGAGCCCATACTTGATTCATCAGTACCAGGAAGTATGCTTGCGTCGTCTACTTCAGAAATAGTTTATGAAGATACAAAATAATGCTGAGTATCATGCTTAAACCATCAGAAGTGTGTGCCTCAAGGATTAAAGTTGCATGCATAACCGCTCGTTCGCTGTACATATACTCGATCTAAACGTTGGCTAGCAGAAATTTTAGCCCGTAATTCCGTTATTTTAAAGACAGCTCTTTGTCTGCAAAGAGGCACTGTGCGGCGAGCTATCGCTGAAAATGAATTCTCTCCTAATTTACGTAACGATGTAGACAGTTTAATCGATATAAAAACGACAACCCTTCAATCACGGTCTTTTGTCTAGAAGAACCGCTAATATTTGGAATCCAACATAGGTCTGTGAAGTTGACATAACGCTCATACTCATCGTATTTTGATTCACTTCAAAATATTCCCTTTAAAGAAATGTTAATGTGAAATTAACTGACTGAAATTAAATTGTGAGATCTGCACCTAGAAATGAAAAGGACGATTGTGAAACATCAAGTTGTAGTATGATGGCTGATATGAATAAGCAGATGTGAGCTTCTGTCTACTGAGGTTGAAGCGAGTTAGTTCATGATGCAATTCAGGCCATAATTAAAGTGAGGAACCAAGGCACGATGATTATAAGCGTTGGAGTAATTGGAAGTCTGTAAATAGTCGTGCACTGAGGTTTCTGAGCTTTATTTATCGCTTTTAAATCTTTCTTACAAAGGGCACATATTTTAAGAGAATCCGTCCAAGCGCACGTAATAAAATTCATGTTTGAGGCTTGCATCAGCCATCCGCTCCCGATTTACTCATGTAATTAAAATTCGGCACGACGGTGGTTGTCTTCTTTTGTTTTGAATTCTGGCAATCCAGTTAGCAATGCATGCCTTTTCTCGTGTTGATTTGCGAAACTGAAAGCCATAATGGGATAAATTTCTTCAGGGCACTGGGAAGTTGATAGACCTTAATTAATTCCAGCATTTCATACAGTGGGCTATTTCATACAAACAAGGAGGCTCTTTATTAATGCCATTGTTGTTAAATGCCCTCCACATATAGTTCCGAGTGTTGTAAAATTCCACTACCAATAGTCAATTTAAGGCATGACTATTGTGGTGTTTTAATCTAACGAAAACATGTATGTTCATAATTTATGTTGAGATTTGGCTGTAGAAGAACCCTCTTAATTAATTTTAGCACTTTACGCGACTGAATGATTCGTTTCACATCCCTCGCACTAAGCCAAGTACTTCCTAAAAACAGTTTTCTTTTTTATTTAAATTGCTCTTGTGGTCAACCATCCATTTTAAAATGCATTCCCCAATCTTTTGGCTCTCTTGTCGCTAAGCTTTTTAGTCAATAATTATTTCCAGATGGCTTTAAACTAAGGGGACGTCACATAGTAGGCACTTCCTGATGGCAAGTTTGCCTTAACCTGATATGGTTGAACTTCTAAAGGTGAAGGAGATTTTTTACGTACGGTGCTACTGTTTTTCGGCTTCAAACAAATAAACTGCAGTGTCTTGCATGATAAGTTTTTATCGGTAATTTAGTGGGTGGATTAGGGGTTAAAGTGTTCGTCGTTGGCCAACTAAAAGGACTCGAAAGAGCGATTATCTAAACTTAGGCGTGCGCAGGGCTGGCTGGCGATGGTTAGAAATCATGAAGAGACATTCCAGTTTTCCTTATCGGTCCTTCTTCTGAAAGGGTCACAAATTCGATAGTATACGTAGCATCATGTTTTATCTTGCAGGCAGTATCTCTATGCTAATGAATCTTAACAAGGGCATATCTCGTATTTCTTAGCTATTATTTACTTTGTCCTGAGAAAAATTGATCTGGACAAAGTTATTTAATAAAAATAGTCGCTGGATAATATTAACTAAGTAAGGACGCATTACTTGGGAAATATATGTTCAATAGTTTTTAGCATCTCAATGGTATTTTCCGAAAAGGGTTACATACAAAATATGGCAGACTGACCATCGATTCCGACGAAGTCCACGTTTTTTTCCCCATACTGAGAAGCGGGCGCGGTGATATGTGGTTAAAAGTAGGAATTTTAGGAGATGAATTTCGACACTTTTAACGCACTCTATCCTTATTCCCCAACCTGGCACAGCACCCATATAGAATCAAGAAGACATAAGTTGGGATATAACACAAGTGGCTGGCGCGGTTTGAACCCTTACTAAGGTGTGTCCACTCACTCCCTTACCTAAACACAACGGGCCGAAGTTTAACAGTAACAATAAGGGACACTACGGAACTCAACTGAAGCGCTGCACGGGTCACCTCAAGGAGGAGCTATGGCAACCTTAATCTCTGCCCGGAGAGCAAAACCGAGGTTTTCATTCAGATCGCAGCCTTCCAAGCCACACTTGTTATGTGCACCGTGATATATTCTACCGCTTTGTATTGTTTATTGTGAATCATAAACGCTTAAATACTGAACCTCTCTCTTTTCTCTACCAGGGACTAGTCTATCGTCTAAACTGTTTTGTTGTCTGGGGCGCCAAATGGTCGTAAAGATTGACAGAACTAGAAACTTTGTTGAAAAGTAATTGACCTATGCTCATACGTATGCTATTAAAATCCACAGGTTATGTTCGTCAATCAAAGAAGCAAGAAATTAACTAAGAACACGCATTGTGGCCGTGATCTACTGCTCTGGATTGTGTTATGTTTTTACTGCGAATATTTAAACACGCTACAACAAATCATGTTTGTGTCACCACAAGCTTGTCAGTGCGTCTTCCATTAAAAGACCTGTCCTCCTTCACAGCACAGGAGGGTTTTGCAGATGTGGCACAGATATCACGTGAGGAAGGAGCAAAAGGAATCCCTTCCCAATCACTTGTGGGGTCCTTAGTTCGCGCCTGCGTTGTGTATGTTCGAGCTTGTTCCTGTGTAGTGCATGACTTTATTTGGAAAAGTGGGATGGTAT
>JAYGXS010000001.1:39979843-40037939 GCA_036362985.1 Ligula intestinalis | reverse complement strand
TCAAACTTGGGCGCGTCAGCAAGTTGTTTTACTATGCTCACACTTTTTTATCTTGGCATTCTAGTTTGGTTGCCTAACTTACAAAACACGGACTTTATGAGGTGAGTTATTGACCAGATTAGACAACTGTTGTAGTAAACAGCCATGCTTGATGTCCAAGTAACAAGCTGCCTATGCATGACATTCCCACTACTATTAAAATGGAAAAATTGTTCGTGAGGAAATTAGAAGACTTGTAGAAAACAATAAAATTTCAGTGTGGATGTAGGTAAGTAATTAGGGTGTCTGAAATATTTCTACTGAAAATGGGGAGGTTACCTGTTTTCTTTAATTCTTCAATGTCCCTTTTACTTAGCATATGCAGTGGAGCACGCATACGTTAACCAAGGCAGTTACGAGACTGCAACGGAAATCAGCAAAATATAAATATTTTGGTGCTTTAAATTGACGAGTGAAAATAGGGAAGTTTGGTACGTACGCAGACGGTGCTTCCGATAATTACATCCATAAATCCTCATTTTTAAGTTAACATAAAAACATAATACCTAAACAAAGGAGTCGACCAAAATTTTTTTAACTAGAAGCGTGCGCAGAGTTTATTGATCTTCAGGAGCAAGAGTAACTTGGAGCCTGGGACTTTAAAGACAGGTTAACAACTGTGTATCAAACATTATTATAGTGCGCCTGAGGTACCAGTTTGCGACAAAAGGCGGAGGACGATTGAGAGGATGGCCACCATTTCAACCGCAAATTGAAATTGGGCTTTAACTGCGGCCCCACTTAGTCATTTCGTTTATCGCATTACTAGTGGGATGACTTTCAACGGACGTGTTGACGTCTCTGGAAATATATTTGTGATAAAATCTGCCACAAACACCTAGTTGACAAAGTGGCTGTTGGCATAGTGTGCGTTGGTTTGCGGCTTGTGATTTAATGGCCATTGCGGTTTAATTTTGCAGTTACAGAGTGAAGATAAGTGTTCTATTTTCAGTAACCTTTAGATTTATCCTGAACAAGTCCATAATAAAATTCAGGAGTTATTAAATAGTTCAATCTATAGTCAATCATTATATAAATTGTCTATTCTCTACAGTTTTTGGGAAATGTATTACTTACCCGTCCCCCCCAATTCAAATTGCACGCCTTTTCAAAAAGTGAACTAGCGTCCTTTAAGACCATTCTCCCTATGTAAAAATTCTCTTATTTCTACGTCTACACTTACCCACCCTTAAAACCCTCAGATATCACCCTTTCAGTAATGCAAAACAATGAACTTTTTGCCAATACAAGCGAAAATGCGAGTCCCGGGAAATAATTGGGAAAGAGATGACTCGGCCGTTCGTCTGCTACTGCTCTTTTCCTTTGTCTCTGATGACGAAGCCGCGACGAATCTCGAAACGTCAGGCAAAAAAGGTCATCTTCTTTTAAATAAAATAACCGCTTTAATTAAACAAAGGCAAAATATCGTTGTAAGGCTAAGCACACAGTCTGACATGGGAGATAAAGGCAATAGATCCAAGAATATTTATCACTTACACCCAAGATTGCATAAGCCCGTCTCTTATGAGCCTCATTTTCGAGGACATTTAAATGTTTCAGCATCTTTAAATAAAACTGATAACGTCTTTTGGGTGAAGCCCAAAGCGAACCTCATAACTTGTGAAGTCTACTTCTAAGCAAAAGTGGCTTATGTAGCCCATTCATATACTCCTATTCCCAGCATTTTGTCCTGCATAAACGGTTATAATAGAGTTTTGGGCAGTGGGAAAACAGGATAGACAGAGATGGAAAGTTTTAGAAGTAAGTGTGAAGTGAAAAAAAATTGAATCGAAGTTGCTTCCCGCAGCCGCTGGGAGCAGGTTGTTCCGCATGTAAATTGAAGGTGTGCGCAGCATTTCGCGCCGCGGACTATACTAATCTAACTCCAGAACGGTCAGTTGGACCACAGGTAAGTTGAAATAGACGACCTACTAGCCACCCTTTTAATTTTTCGGCAAATTCAAGAGACCAGCAATTTGATTATTTGGTTTTTTCGCAAGAAGTTAAAGGATAATGCAGATTAGGTAAATCTACAGGTATAAATCAATAACATTTCTAAATACTGTAAAATAAAAGTGCATTTAGCATTTATCAAAGTATATTCGACTGCGTCTCCTAATTCCTAGCCCTTAAAACCCAATAACCACCTTTTTCGTAGGAAAACATGCAGGTTGTAGGGATTAATGAGTGGGGCAACATAAGCTACTGTTGCCCATTTTTTAAAGATATAGTCAGCAATCAAGAGGTGATTTATGAGCCAGTCGACGTGCAATGGTCAGCAAAGAAGTGTTTAACACATAAAAGTAAGGCACATTTTAGTGAAGCTAGGGGCGTAACCACGACTTAGCAGACAATTAAAGCAGGCTTTCCTACCGACCGAGTTTCGTATCTTGGGTTGTTTGCACAGGCGCAATGAGTATGCGGGCACCTGAGCCACATCCACCCCTAACCAATCAGCGAAGGGAACAGAGTTTATTACCGTCGAGCTCTCGCCACACCGGCGGCAAATTGCAAGTGGCTCGAGTAGAACACTGACGGGGAATATTGGACAGACCTAGTGCTGCATGCGATAGCGGCCGCACTGACAAATATAAGGAAGACCTGTCACAGTTACCCCGGTTAGACCAGCGGCGCTAATTAGCGATGCTGAAGAAATGATTCATGTCTAAAAAGAACGAGTTACCAATTACTCAGGAATGTAAGCATGACGCCATCGGCGTATTATACAGTCGCGAAGGCGGTGTGGACGGACTTTGTTGTTTCCTGCAGTGGAAGGGCAGTGGGTGTGGAGTAGCAGAAGAGCGCCAAGCACTGTTTGAGCAGTATCAAACTAGTATCCAGCTACCGCATGCATTGGTGCATATAAATGGGAAGACTGGAAAAACCACTAGACAGACTCAAGGAACCTATAATGCCCATGTGTACTAGGCCATACTTTATTAAATGGGTCAGGGAAGCTGCCGACCGGGGTTTTGTGTTTTATTAAGATCTCTTTCCTCTGACAGCCGACACATGCCCATTTCAAAGCTATGCGTCCCCTTAATGCAACGAAGTCATCGGACATCAGCTTGTCGATCACTCGACTTCTGATATGAGAAAGACTCTCCTGGGAGGAAATGGCTGCAATACAAGGCAGAGGGAAAAGATGAAAATGTAACAAAGAATGAAGCTAACGTAGAATAATGAAAGCTAGGTTGTTTGCCTACATCGAATACCCCTACTCGCAGAAGTTTGTCTTACGGAACAGGTGGTATCAGTTTAGTTAAGATTTTATTTTATAGTTTTCTCTTGGTTTTAGTGTAGTTTCAATATTTGGCTTTTTTAAGTTGAGCATATTTTATTTACTTTCTTTCAGTATATAGTAGTTATTTAAGTGCATTTACCCAAGGCTGACGGTATTTAAGTAAACTAACAGCTAAAATAAACTCAAAGCAACCACAGGACTAGGAGCTAGTTACATTTAAGGTGTGCGACCAACTCAAGTTTTACTGTTTGTAGAAGACTTTGCAGTTATGGAACTGGAGAGGTTTGGAAAACCAAAATATTCACTTCCTTTTCGTAATTCGCATTAGAGCACCTCATAGTGTTACTGTGACCAAAAACGGAAACCGATGACGATGGCGATGGCACCGATGGTGCGATTTTGGTGCAGCAAAAGTCCTCATTGTTGGTAGGAATAAACTACGCCACGCGTCAGTGTCTATCATGTCGCTTGTCGAAGAGGTTTATTTTGCGACCTGAACCACCCCGACCAGGCAGATTGGTAGTACGAACCATCCAGGTCACCATTTCGCCTGTTGGCTCTGCTAGGAGACGAATGAGGAAGGGGAAAACGTCGTAAAGGGTCTGACTTCAAATGCAATATTACAAGTCACTTGGTGGATCTGAGGTGCAAACTTATCGGCTGGCTGCCTGTTGTTGGAAAGGAAACCTACATTGTTAGCAAGTTTCACTAGATGTGCCTTCAACTGGGAAAATGAGACATGCTTGGAATGGCGGCCAGGGAGAATGTGCTGGAGCCAGTCATATATATTAATATGTTCGTGAAATGATGCCGAGAAGAAACGAGGACAGTCAGAAGCGGCCATGCCAGCCACCTCTTCCGAGACTGCCGAGACTGATTGAGAAAGAATCACCAACTATCTGTATGTAGTGAGTAGGCAACTGGAGGTGTCCCGAATCCAGAGCACATAAAAGGGAGGGACAGGCTTAATTGAGGCTGGAGAGTATCCACGCGATCAGAAGGCCGTGACTGCCAAACCTCTCATCAACTGAGCTTTGCCTTTTAGGTTGTGACGCCTGTATGCCCGTACGTGTGCCTTGCCTTTATCCGGCTGTGGCCAATCAGTAAAGGGTACAGCGTCGATCGACCTCGAGCTCTTGCCACTTTGGTTGCAAACCTCGCATGGCTGAAGCATAACCTAGACAGGGGAAGTCGAGCGAATCGAAGCAGCTTGGATGAATAGCCAGGCCTTCCAAAATATATTGTAAGTAGCAGAACAAATACCTGTTATGATTATGACACTAGTGGAGGTTTAAAGGGACAAAGGGGCTGGTGTATATGGGAAGAGAGAATAACGGGAAATCCTGCTTAGGTAGAATTGGTCGATACTATATGGCAGGGTTCGGCAACCTTTTTTAACTAAGAGAACAAAGAAAGAAAATATGTGGAAATATAGTTCAATGAGAGCCATAGAGTATATTTTTAGATAAAATTTTAATTAAATGCGACATTAATAAGCCTCTGCATTTATTCTGTTCAATGATGTTCTGATAATACCCATTGTTAATGCGAATTCTGGTGCTGTATGGATCCGCCGATGGCTTTATTGTCTATTTGTAGTTGGTCAGCCAATTTTTCTTCGAAATCTCTACCGGTGAGACAAGGAATGCAACTTACGTCGGCCGTGTTCAGCGGACAGTCGGTTGAATGGGTGATGAACTAAAAATTATGGGTGTGATCTCAAAGTTCTCCAAATCGTGCTTTGTATGACTGTAGGAGACTAAATGCGAAGCCAACTAGCTGGTGGAGGTCGAAGTTTTCAGTGGACTCACTAACTGTGTATGCATCTTTATATTGTCTCAGTTTTTCACAATGTAGTAAACGATCTGTTCCAAGATCCATGATAAGAAGTTTCAGCTTTCGTTCAAAAGCAAACATGGATTGTTGAAGTGATAACACTGTATTTCCATTGCCTTACAATTTGACGTTAAGTTACTTCAGTTATTTGGTCGTATCCACGAGATAGTAAAATACGAGGAGCCACTCAGGTTTGGCCAGCTCACAAGGCTCAATGCCCTTCATTTCAGGGAAAGTGCGGATTTCGCTCAGGCAAGCTACAAAACGGCTTAGCACTTTCTCTTTAGAAAACCAACGTACATTGCTGTGCAAAAGCAGTGTTTTAAACTGTCGCTCATTTTAGGCTCACGCAACAATAAAGTTTATCACACGAATGACCAGCGACATCACATCGCCAAGGTGCCCGTCACATTTCTGAGCACAAAGAGCTTCCTGGTGTAGAATGCAATGAAAACGTAGGATGGGTCTATTTTCATGTTCACAGAGAAGCGCCACAAATCTTTTTTCTTCACCATACACGGAACGTCATCGGTACACACTGAGATAAGTTTATCCATAGGTAGTATATTTTCTTGAGCGAACTGCATGGAAGATTTTTATAAATACTCACCTCTTGTGGACCCTTCTATTGACAGAACCGCAAGATTTTCTTCGTGCAATTTATCCCCAGCAGTATATCTTGCAATCACACTGAACTGCGTCAAATGGCTTACGTTTTTTGACTCGTCCAAAGCCAAAGAAAAGGACGGCACTACATTTATGTCTTACACTTGCGTTTCCTCCACGTGGATTGCCATTAATATGGTTCGTTCATGAACAGTTTTTGCCGACAAAGGCATGTCTTGTATCCGTTTGCTCACCTTGTCTTGGTTCGGAAGATCATCAAAACGTTTTTTTGACTACATCCAGCATTAAAGTTTTAGCAACCTCGCCATCTGTGAATTGTTTTCCGGTCCTAACTATTGCTTAGGCTCCAGCAAAGCTAGGGGAGTTATACTCACCTAACTGGGTCCATATGCGGAGTTGCTGCTGGATGGTTTGCATTCTGCTCATTAGCTCTTGGCATGCTTTCTTTTGGCTATCTTTCGCAGGGTATTTTGATTTAAAGGTCCTGAAATGTACAATACTCCTAACCTCTTTTTGTTTTTGCCATCGTCTTCGTTGCAGGGGGTAACTTTGAGCAAATGTGAGAGAGTGTAGCGGTTAAGGATGTGCGATCTACTATAACCACTACACTAAGAGTATTCTGTCTGGTGAAAGAAAGTAGTCAGATTTTAATATCGATTTATTAGTCCACAAAGGTAGTTTCTGCTAATGGACTGTTTGCTCCACCTGGGGGACATAAACACGAGGCACTTTATGCGACAAAGCCAGCTGGCTTATGCGCTTAAGATAGCCTTGTCTGTCAGTGTGAACTTGACGAAGCTGAGCTCAAGTCTGCGAACTGTCATGTTTAAGTAGAGCGTCTGTTATTTAGCGAGCTGGTGGCCGCTGTTGGGACGCAAGAGAAAGGGAGGCAGCTCCTGTCGGCAAGCCGGGAAGAAATTACCCAGGTCAAACCTAGGCGTGCCGAAACGCCAGGGGTTGTTCTAGATTAAATTGATTCTAATATGCATCTCGGCCGTGGCGCGTCAGTGGAGGTGGGATGGATGGCCACAATGCCTGCTAACCCCCTCCCCGCTTTGTTCTCTAAAACCCGCTGCCCAAAAGACAAACGTATTCACAAACAACTGTTACGATGTTCACTTGCACTGGCACCCCCTCCCCGAGGCTTGACCTCGCAGCTGCTTCTGGCTAACCGGTAACAGCTGTGTCAGCGTCCCGTTTCCTTCGGTTTTCTGGCGGCCCCCAAAGTTGATCGCAGTTTATTGAGTCACGTACAAACACTCATGCAAACAAGCGCGTCAAAATCAGCGCGCCTACCTAAGGGCCATTTGAATATCCGACCTCTTGGCCGATGCAGCAAAGATCCCTACAGGCGACATCCGTCCGGGCAATTTCAAGAAACCAATAACTGAACAATTTAACCCACTCAGCAATCCTACTAAATTAGCTGTCACCACTGTCTCAAGCTCTTTAAGGTCTGGTTGAACGCAGTCAACACTAGCCCTGGTTTCGCCAATGGCCACTGCCACCTGGTACAGCAATTCGGAGTTCTGTACATAATAAATTACTTTATTTTCATCAATCACTCTTTCTGGTGACTTCTGACTTTTAACTTTCGACCTGGGATATGGCCTAATGATTGTAGTGATCCGAGTACACCCATGACTAACAACCCTAAAGAGTGACCAAAATCACAAAATCAGAAGTTTCTGTAGGAGCCAGATGTAATCCTCAATAGAACCATATATGGCTCGCGAGCCATAGGTTGCCAACCCCGGCCATGTGGTATAGTACAGTAGACGCCACAGATCACGCAACATTTCGATACAAGTGAAAGATTAATACTCTGTCGCTAATCGGTATTGACTCACATTGTGATACTGATTATCGGAAGTCTATTCAGAAGTTTATTCCGTTATGACAGGATGCGGGCTTTTTAACCAGCTTTGTGCTGATTACCAGCAAAAAGTATACATTGTAAAAAGTGGTTACTTAAGATGTTTACCTTTTAATAATTGATTTTTACTGCCTTTATTGTTGAAATATATTTTTCAGAAAACATGCACAAAAAAATTAATTATAGTACTTGTTTGATAAAAACATTACGCCTTCTTTAAATTTTTACTCCAAAACAGGTAGTTTTTGGTTCTTAAAAGTTGCTGACTATGAACTTTTTTACCATTGTGAGGTGTTTATTCATCAAGCATCTTATCCGCCAAATTATTAATTCTGCCTTTACTGCATTTAATATGCTACACATCTTTTTCTATATTTTATGACAACTATGTGACTTCTTCCTCAAACAGTATGCAAAAACCTACTTTTCCTTAAACAGGATGTACACAGTGTGCAGTGTTTAAACCTTGAATTCGGTAAAGCAGTTACTAGGTTAGGAACTTATTTAGTTACTTAGCAACTTTTATAACCCAAAGCTTCCCTTTCTTGTAGTATTACATTTAAAGAAGGCTTAATTTTCTATCAAAAAAGTACAAAAAACAATTTTTTCGTGCATATTTTCCATAAAATATATTTGAATTTATAAAGGCAGTCAAAATCAATGATAAAATGCATATTGTTTAAGTAGCCAGTTTCTACAATATATACTTTTTGTTGTTAGCCAGAACGAAGCTGGTTAAAAAGCCCGCATCCTATCACGAGGGAAATTTCAGAAAAGACTTCACGATAATCAGTATCACAACCTGAGTCAATACCGATTAGCGAAAGAGTTTAAATCTTCTGCTTATGTCGAAATGTTGTGTGATCCGTAGCGTCTGCTGTAGGCTAGACGGGTACCTTGATCCAATAAAGGTTGAACTCGTGGTTTCCATTTTGGTCGAGTAGGTCTGGTGGCTGGTATTGACTGTACAAAAGCCTCCAATCTTGCTGCCATAGGTAAGAATCTTCTTGAGGTTGCCCTCATTTTTCACAACTGCATCAAATGAATAGTCATATTAATTTTTTTTAGGACCTGGAATACTCTTCGTTGAACTAGAATACTATCATAAGGGTTATTGAAATAGTAATTTAAAGGCCTCTCTTGGTACCATACATCTCGAACAATAATTATTTGAAGGCATCGAAGAAGCAGAAACAAGTTTCCCTGGGAGACTTTCAGTGTATGTCTGCCGTTTCAGATGGTTCTGTCGTCCCCCAATTCGTCTGGGATTAAACACTCAGGCTCACGGTTATTGTTATATACTTCTTTTTTCCCTGTGCGTAGCCTATAAAGACCAACTCGGTCGCCGCGTATGGCATGTACCTCACTGTCACTTGACTCGCCGCAGCCGTACTCACCCTTGATCGACCACGGTGTTGCGTCTGCCCATATCGTCCTTGCTTGCTTAGCTCTCCCCCCGCTAGCTGGCTGCCTGTAGTAACGCGCCCACCCATGTCTCACCATGGGTTATTTCGCCCCCGTACACGTGGGTGCAAGGAGAGCGCGAAGAATCTAGCGACGGTTTCGGATATCCCTTTTATATACGGAATACTGCACCGTGGCTTTGGCGGGCAACCTTCCTCGATCCGTGTCCTTTATGGCATTCGATTTTGTTCAATGGAACCTCATTAGTTCTGCAAAGTTTCTGGAGGAGCTGCATCTCCTCCCGTTAGGCGACTGGCGTGCTGCACTGTGTTTTCATTCATTGGGATAACGTGCGCTCACATCTTTGCTTGTGCCGCAGCAGGTGGCTGCTGTCGTAACTCAACATTTTGTACGCGTTTGTCAGTTTACGGTAGACTGGCAGTTGCTTGAGTGTACGGAAACGGAAGACTGCCCCTACCTCATCCATCGTGGACTTTAGACAGGGCGAAACGGAGACCATTTAATATTTTAGGGTTAGATTCTATCCTAGTCGATGACGATCATCGTTTTCTTGTCACTTAAGGAACGGGCAGGCCATCGTCTCATCGTACGTCAACAACGGAGAGCGAGACGGCCGAGCAATCATCACGCCCGAGCCCACCGCCAGTGATGAAAGTTTAACAGGTCAGAGCCCACGTGCCGTCCAGCAAACAATCCGCGTGCAAGAGGGCAATTAATGTTAATAGTCGCTGTATGTTTTCCGTAGTGACTGTATACTTTAAATACTGCAATCGTCTGTGCATGCATTACCTGTTTCTGCTACCCATGTCTTTGAGTATGAATCCACGATGGATGTCGAAACGTCAGGCGAATAAACGTATTGTCCCAGCGATCGAGTCTTCTTCTCCTCAATTGCTTCCTGGGACACGCATGTTCTCTTGTGTTGGCAATAAATATGGGCCTGACGATGGAAAACATTTTTTTCTTCGTGAGGCCTCCACCTATTCGCTGACCGGTTTCTGCACACATATCTTGAAAATAACGCGTTGCCGAAAAGTGTGAGATACAAGACCGCGCTGAACATGGAGGCGGCGCGATGCGTAATGTTTCAAACCGGCAAGACAATGATCCATTTGTTTATTCAAGATTATCACGCGAGGTTACACATATACCGCCAGATAATTGACCGTGAGAAGATTAAATGCTGTGAACTCATGGGTTTGGACAGCACAACATTGCTTCAGCAGAGAGTGCTTGAACGAGCCCGCGACAAACAAACAATGCACGAAGCGGTGCTGGACAAAAAATTCCACGAACCATGCAATCCTACGTTATCAAGAAACTACGTACTGGTACACAACCTGTGGTCTAAAGAACTGACGACGGTGCAAATACAGGTTCTACAGCATGAAGCCTCATTCAACACGGTTGATGATAAACCTGCTAACATGATTGCAGCTCTGGAATCAGTCATTAATCAGACAGAAGCAACGGAGGAGACGAAGAATCTTATCCGACACCAGGTATCGTCCCTCCTGATGGCTCATTAACAGCGGGAATTGCTCCCCAAGGGCAAACGCGTTGCATTAAGAGCACTAAAGACCGACCGGGACATTGTCATCGTGCCAGCTGACAAGGGACATTCTACGGTCGTATTGGACAGAACCGACTACCTTCTGAAGGCGAAACACTTACTGGAAGACCGCCATTTTTTATTTTTCGTGTGAAACTAATCCCACAGCTGACACGCGAAATTTATTCGATCCTGTTGGCTCTAGAGAACTCGAGTGCAATACGGCCATCTAACCACGCATGGTGACGGCACAAGAAATAGCCTTGGTCCGCTTCTATGGCCTCCCTAAAGTGCACAAGGAAGGGGCTCCTCTCCGACCCATCGTATCACTAAAAGGCACTCCAACGTACGGGCTAGAAAAGTATTTGTTTCGGTGTCTTTAATTTCTGACCGCTGATTCGGAGACCACGGTCCGCTCGTCAACACAGTTCTTGGAGAAACTTAAAGGGTAAGTCTCTTGCCAAGTGATATCACAGTATCCTTCGACATCACGTCCCTTTTAGCTTTTATATCTTAGAATCTGGCAATGGAGACTGTCTTTTATCTTTAGTGAAATACATACGATAAGACTGAGAATCACCTTGAACACGCGGATCTCCTACAGCTCCTGAAGTTCTGTCTCAAGACGTACTTCACGTTTGACGGAAGGATCTACGAGCAGGTGCAGGAGACACCAATGTGTTCACCGATTTCGGGACTCATAGCCGAGGCGGTCTTGCAGCGGCTGGAGTCGCTGCTTTTCCAATACCACAGACTGAACTTTTGGGCGCGGTATGTGGATGACACCGTAGTCATCGAATGGGATCAGGTCTTCACGTTTAAGGCACGTCTTAACAGCGTCTTCCAAGAGATTTAATTGACGAAGGAGAAAAAAGAAAACAACCAGCTGGCCTTTCTTGATGTCCTCGTTTGTCGCAAAGATAGTTGTAGTCTAAATACTTCTGTATTCAGGAAAGCGACAAACACGAGGCAAGTACTGAATTACAACAGCAACCAACCAATCAGCCACAAACGCAGTTGCGTGAGGACGCTCTATTGGCGTGTTAAGACGCACTGCAATGAACAAGACGATAAATTTGCCGAGGTAAAATACCTTCGACGGGTGTTCAGGGTAAATGGTTTCCAATACAACTTCGTCAACCGGTGCTTGCGCAAACGAGAGGGCCAAAAATGGCTCACCGTTCCCAAAATTTGGCGTTCGATCCCGTATGTCAAAATTGTATCGGAAGCAGTCGGCCGCCTTCTCGCACCACTTGGAGTTGGAGTCGCACACAGGCTGTAGGCAACCATAAGGCGTCAGATAATGAAGCCGAAAGACCAAGTGCCACGGCAAGAAACATCTGGGGTCGTCTACATGATTTGATGCAGTTGCTGTCAAAGCAAATATGTCGAAAAAACCGGCAGACTTCTCAAAACGCAAATAACCGAACAAGTGGCAGCAGTGCGGTGAAATGATCTCAATTCTCACGTTGTGGATCATTCGACGAGACCCGGCTACACGTTTAAATTTAATTAGGCCGAAATTCACCCAAGAGGTGAAAATCGGGTCAGCCGAGAACTACTTTAGTCATGGTTCACGGGTCCCTAATCCATAAGCAAGTGCAACGACTTGCCCAATCCATATTCAATGCTGAGATTCAATTTAGCCAAAGCAAGCCGTCACCTGAGGAAAGGGCAGGCCACCGCCTCATCGTACGTCAACACCGGGGAGCGAGTCGGCCGAGAAATCATCACGCCCGAACAAACCGCCCGTGATGAAAGTTCAGCAGGTCAGAGCCCGCGTGCCGTCCAACAAACAATCACGCGCAAGAAGGCAATTTACGTTACTTGTTGCTGTATGTTTTCCGTAATGACTGTATTCTTTAAATACTGCAAACTTCTCTGCATGCATTACTTGTTTCTGCTACCCAAGTCTCTGAGGATGAATCCGCGACGGATATCGAAACGTCAGGCGAATAAACTTATTGTCCTAGCGATCGAGTCTTCTTCTTCTTATCAGTTTCGTTAACGTAGCGTGCCAACAATGTGGGTTAGTAGTCTTCGAATAACCGCCACTCTAGTCTTCCGTTAACAACCTCGTTAATGAGCCTACACATTGGAGACCTTACTGTGGTGTCCTTGACGCCTTCAACGGTGGGGGATATGTAAGGGCAATGCTCCATAGGCTCCATGACACCCTGCGTATTGGCATAACTAGCTTTCTGAACGTAGTTATTTCGTGACGTGTCACGTAAAATGCAGTACCACTTACTTTCACTGCGCACACGCATTCGGGACTGAAGCAAGTCGTGATGAGACGTGGACCGATGCCTTACAACAAACAGCTCACGGACGTGGAGGGTCAAAAAGCAATAATGACACGGCACAGACGCAGTATCATGGACGATCAACGGCTAATACTGCTGTAGCCACTCATGTGAGAGTGAGGTGTGAGCAATACGCAGCGGCTGCGCTGGTCTTGACAGACTTTGAACACGGAAAAAAGCAGCATACAACGAGAACCATGAGCCTGGATATTTTGGATGTTCTGTTCTGAACCTGGATTGACTAAAGACGGGTAGGCGACACTGCCACCCAGACGTCACATCTCCTATAAACCTCGTTCGATGCACGTTTTTCCTTCTTTTTACTTTTCACCTGGCGGTCACATTTTCACTACTTTTTGCAGTTCTATTGGAATCGAACGTATAGGCGATACAGGTTGTGAACTTGTGGTTCAGGAAAGAGTAAGCAGTGGACCAATGACCTTAAAGAAATAATCAGGCAAACATGGTTAAAATCTATTCAGCTTTTGAAATTTGCGGTCCCCATGGTGTGGCTAAAATGTATACTGACCAGAGTGCCATGTAAGACCCTATACGTGTGATTAACACCTATTTGCGCTACCCCCATTCAAACCTTCTTTGAATTTATTTGTCGCGAGATGTACTCAGAAGCTCGAGTTACACTTTTTTTCAATTAAGTTGTCGCGAAACGCTACCCTCTGGCCTTCCCGATGGCTGCTGCAATTAAAATTTCATAGATAGAGTTGTCGTCAATTTTCCATTTTTTGTCGTTTGCCAGCCGCAGCACCATGTTTTTCTTTTTTTCGGGCGACTAAAGGTGGTTTATTGATGACAACTCTACCTACAAAAGTTTTGCAGCAGCAGGAGGCTAGCTGTGCGCGTCAGGTAACATGAAGAAAACGGTGTGAATCGAGCTGCTGCCTTGATCTCGCGACAAATAAATTGAAAAACAGTGTGAATCGGGGTACTGAGAAGATGCAAGTATTCTTACTTATTGTAGCCTAGAAGGTACTCCGACCGGTATTAGCAGAAGCTGGTGGTAAAATTTAAGTTGGAGGGCAGCAAACGGTCGTTACAAGTTAATCAGATGTAATTACTTGTAGAAAATGGCCGTACACTATATTTTTGTGTCGCACTGAGAGCAGTGGTTAAAACAGATTGACTGGAAATTGCGACAAAACTGCCGTGGATTTATCGGAATTATTCCTCAACTTCTGACAGTTGCGGCACAAAAATTTGAGGTCTTTAATAGTTTACTGCATCAAAACCTTCCCGCTTAATTCCTTGGATGCCTTGGAAGGGGAAATCGCGTGATTTATCCTAGTTAATATGATAACTTGTATGTTTACCATCTATCTCTCTTGCGGATGCCCGAACTATGTTCTATGTTTAATTCTTCTGCGTGCACTATTTGATCTTCCTGACCTTATAGAATTCGCCGTTCTGGCCTCTTCGCGTTTCAAGAAAATGAAAAAATGTAATTACTTGCATTTTAGAGAGGGCCCAATACAAATTACTAAGGCGAAAAATGAAACCATACGAAAACGAAGTTGATCATATCTCTGCCTACGCTTGGATAAATATATGTAAACATTTTGGATGGTTGACGTTTTTGCTCAATAATAATGTTGTTTACCCGGGAAAGAGGCCTGCAAAACTATTAAGAAAAAATCGACTCCGGATCACCGAGTCTATAAGATCCTATGTCGAGTTCCTTTAAACGCTGTACTTTGCGTGTCAACACCTGAATATCTTGGTTTGCAGATGTTCAGCTTTAATCAAATATTTGTCGTTAAGAAATTCGGACGAGTCACTTTGCATAAAAAAGATATACCGATCAAAGTTATTTAATGGCTTCCGTGATAAGCCTATTTTTTGAATACGCTTTGTTTATTTACATTTTTTGTCCATATGAATGATTGGTGTGAGATATACCAACCGTTTTCGCAGCCGGTGATTTAAAACCTGAAAACTAAAACTGCCTGGGATTTTGGCCAGATTGATTTGGGCGTTGATGTATAACTCCTTAAAAACGCCGGCAATTTACTGAAAATGGGGAAAAAGAATGCATCACTGTAAAATTAGGCATGAGGAGGAATTTTATTCGGTTAAGGCTGCGATCATTCACCGCGCAGTAGGCTTATCAAATGAGAACGGTTAAAGTGGTACCAATGACATCCTTCGTGATATACTTTTGGCGTATTCATGCTATATTGTTGTTTTCAAATGCGCTTCTGAAAGTCTCAAAACGTCAGCTCTGATTGAAAGACGATTGGTGGATAATATAAATTGATAAATTGATTAACACCAGTTCAGTTTAGAGCCATATTTCCCTGAATCAAATTTATATGTAGAAAATGCTGCAAAATGTATTGAATCCAAAACATTTCGGGAGCGCTTATCAGTTGCAGTTATTGAAGATTAATGAATTTTAAAAAAAACCTTAAATTGGTACAAAAAGTCACAGGTCATAGTCCCTAGTCTTAGTGACTATGACCTGTGATCTAGGTCATTCGAGGACACCTGGCCACGCATCAAAGTCTCACTGGAATAACTAATCACTTACTCTGCATGATACTTAAATTATAGTAGTCCATCAAAAGGCTAAAGGCAATGACCACCCGCCCACCTGCACATATATATATATAGATTCTGTATAGTGAATTTGCTTAGACAGATAATATGGTCGTACGAGGAGATCGTTTGCAACCTCATTTCCAGTAACAGGCCGGCAATTTTTCCTCTAAAGAGCAACGATGCTAACGATATTACGATGATCTATTAGTCAGATGGGGACAGACTAGCAAAAATCGCACTCAACGGGCTATCATGAAAAATGTCCAAAAATGTGTTTTTATAGTTATACCAAAGAACGAATATTATACGCCTTTTTCAAGCAAAAATATTTAAAATGTGTCCTGCAACTCACCTTACAACATTTTTCGCCATGTTATTGCTCTACAGGAGCGGCTGTGGCCAAGAGTGATGTCACATATGTTTTTTTTGACATAAGCGGCTATCACCTGCAGGAATCTGCGGCAGACGATTTTCGACAGGTCACTGCCATGCAACAATCAACCAGTCGCATTGATGGACTGAGAATTGTCCTACAACTGCGACAAGTTTACTGCATGCAACTCTCCCTGCACGCACGCAGAGCACTTTGGTGCCAAGAGGACAGACGTTAGAAAGAAGCCACCTATTTTCCCAGATAAGGGAGAAAGCTAGTCGAGCACCTGTGCATGGCAAGCCTTCTCCCCATCCATGCAGACACTGAAAATGCAAATGTTTGCATTCACACATTTTTTGCATTAAGCATGCAAGTGCTGACTTCGCAGAAAAAACTAAGGTGCCTGATAAACTTCAGCCCCTAGACAGTATGGGCCAAAAATCGTGTACAATGCATAACTTTGTAAACGTTTTAAAAACACATTTAATAAAAACTGGAATGAATAGAGTAACGTAAACTTAGAAATAATACTAAACAGCATTTGACGTATTTAAACTTAAAAGAAGTATCAAGCGTTTGCTAAGAAAAAAACGAAATGTTCACGATAATCCTTAAGTTCCAGAGATGTAAAAAAGCTCTCAATTAGAACAATAAATTTAAATATATTGTTAAGTTTAAAACTTTACGTAACAACTTCCTTTATATAAAAAGAACTTTTTTGAAGCAAAATTGTTTGTGCATATTTCTATTAATAGCTAACTATCTATTTGATATCGTCTGTTTAGTTCGGACATGCTTTCTAGCATTTTCAGTGTCCTCATGCTTTCATCGATCAATTGAGATGGCGGTCGACGTCTACATGAAAACCTCTGAAATAAGATAAGTATAATGAGAAAGCAAACTCGGCAAACCTTAAAATCCCGCTAGCTCCCCCATATTCGTGTTCAACAAGCGAAAAGTTTCCGTGAAGGTGAAAACCGTGTGAGTGCTGAGCTAATTAGGTTATGATTCTCCGACCCGCAGTCCGTTAAAAAGCATAATTACCACCCTCCTTGCATTCAGAGAGGAAAGTGCGCCTGATAGGAGTATATTTCTACACACGCAAGGCACGAGTACCGATAGGCTTGACGCAGCATGTTTATTGCAGGGGGTTAAGTGTGTTAAACCCTTGCAACTGCGATCTTCGGACAATGGTTGCTTAGAACAGAAGAGAGAAGTCTTGGGAAGGCCAGAGTGTTAGGAATAGTGTATTCTGCATAAAGAGGAACGGAGAATAGATGGAAAGAGTTTTGACTCTCGGATGACCGCAGTCCGGCTGCGAAGGCATCAATACTGGAGTGACGAGAGCGTCTGGAATCCCTGGCGTATGTATTCTTACGGCAGCCAATCACGAGGCTAATGTCAAGACTAGCGGTTGTGGCGTGACTCTGAGGTGAGCAAAGGCTGGCCTGGCCCCAGGCGGCAGTGTGCACGCAGGCCAAAGGTGCCATGCGTCAGTGACTGATCTTGGGTTCCAAGTGGCTACTAGGGGCCACTACATGTTTCATTCGACTCGTCTACAGACGAGAAGATTTGTTTCTTTTTACAGTGATCACAGTGGTCATTAACTTTAGCCTTTTGATGGACTACTATAATTTAAATATCATGCAGATTAAGTGATTAGTAATTCCAGTGAGACTTTGATGCGTGGCCAGGTGTCCTCGAATGACCTAGTAGTTATCGCCAGCCAAGCTGACTGCTGATGCAGGTTCGTCAGTCTGCACCAGGAATTATGTACAGACTCGCCGTACTACCTGATTCATTTCCACCTGCGCCTATCGTTTTGAAATCTGTCGTGGATCCATCCGCAGAGACAATAGCAGAAACGGGTAATTAATGAACAGGGAGTTTTAGTTTCGATAGAATACAGTTGCTATGCAACTGCATAGCTACGAAAATTCGTGGCTCCCTCTTTTGAGGATAGTTGCCTGCTTGTACGCTAATTGCTCGATGGCCGGCATGCAGTTAGAGACCTGTTGAAATTTCAGTATCCGTGCTGGACTTGGGCGTGCTGATTGTTCGGCCATCGCACAAGCGGACAACTGTCCTTGATAGGGGAGAATGGTTAATTGCACCAGCTTAGCAGTAGCATAGCGACTGTACCCTTTAGATGCTTAAATTTCCTTTGGTTTAATTGCCCATTTCTTCTATTGTCTCTGATGATGAATCCGGTACAAATGCCGAAACGTCAGCTGAATAAAAGTATTGTCCATGCGATCGTATCTGCTGCTATATACCTCTTAATTCCTGGGACTCTTCTTTTGGCTTTATTGCATAATACTCTTTTCTTCAATTGAGATATTACAGAAAAACGTTATCATAACGTGTTTGCCTTGAGCCAAATACTGTGTGCATCATTTTAAATGGGGCCCTCAATGACAAGAGCTGCTTCTTTACTATACTGAATTATCTATGACATTCAAGAGAAACATAAGGTAGAGGACTGTAGGATTAAACTGTCAACTTTATATTCTAAATCAAGCTTTCCCTCATAAATTCATATTTTCAATCCTTGTATCCCTCTTCGCCATTAATGCCTACCAAATCGGTTTACCTACAAAAATCCTCCATATTAAATAATATAAAGTTTTCCTTAACTCATTAATCACTTTTGCTTTCAACCCAATACTTCATCCCTTTAGTTTAATTGTTAATCGTAAAATGTTGCTTTTTTATTAACAATCACGAGTCTAGCCTGCGTATTGGCAAGAAGCTCAGCACGCTTTTTCCTAACTCGAGCTCAGAAGTAAAAACGATGACTTACCTATGAAATATAACTTTTTCTGCATTTTATAATTTGCAGCCTCCTCCCTAATTTACGACTTGATGCTCGCTACAAATAATTTCCGTGCAAAACAGCAAGACCACGCTGAAAACGTGCTGGGGTTTGTATTTTCTCTATTAGAACTGCGCTTGAATTTATAATTACTTGTTCAGAAGATGTTAACGTTTTCTGAAAAAACGTGTTTATTGTCAGCTATGCTTCTGCAAGATAGGAAAACGGCTATTGGTAGGGTACGTTATCTTTTCTGACTCTGCGAGCGCTTTCAGAATGCTGCAGAGTCCCATTTGACGTCCCAATAATCATAGGAAAATTCAGTTGCCATGCATTGCTTCGTAAATGAAAATTTCTCTCTTAACCTTCAGAAATTGTTTGAAACTATTCACTTTACAAACTTGTCTCAGTTGGTCCGCGCATTCACAAGGATATATGGTATAATAAACGTAATGTTTACTCAATGTATCCACCCTTCATTCATAAATTACTATTGTGGCCTTTTTTCCAATGATCATCCGTTCACTTATTTTTGTCCTACCGTATCCTTTTCCGGTAAGTCTGCGTTAAACGGTACCATCTTGATTTTGCCATATTACTAAAGATACAGTTCATTCTCTTACAATGATTTTATATTGGCACAATACTTTTTTTTTCACTTGACAGAAATTATCCTTTATTGCAATCCACAGAAGGTTTTTACAGCAAATTATATTTCTTTTACCGCCCTTTACTTTCTTAAAAACAGTTTAACAATTACAAAAGTAGCTGAAGAAGCTATTCATAAGCCTATTACTTACGGATGGCTTAAATATTTGAACTGGGAAAAATGAAACTCGCGAAAGATAGGGGTACGGATTAGCTAGCACTTTGTGCTGCAAATCCTTCCAGGTCTATTGCTCGAGTCATCCGTCTACAACTGTCACCCTACCAGCATAATCCGCCTGTTGGACGGGAGATGGCGCTTGGGGGGAATACGGAGAAATACGGAGAAATTCGGGGATGAATAATGTTTTATTGATTTATTATGTTTACAGAGTCCATTTTTTAAGATCTACTTTTTATTTATAAATTATGAGTGACATCCGCTAGCAAAACAATCAATTTGGGGTCTAACAATGAGTAAAGGGGCAGAACGGGTTGAAGTCCCCGTTTAATACGGGGAAATATCGCAGTTTTGGGTGGGGCTGTGGACGGAGATTTTAAACCATCCCCTCGCCAACTGAAAAATATTGTTGCGGCGGGACGCCCTCTTGTACTCATTTTGGACACCCGTTGGTTGTTTTTTAGAGGATAAATTGATAATTTATTTCTGGATTGAGACATTTTTGATGTGTTCGTAAAACATTCTATCTAGCCAAACTATTTAAAAAATAATCACCACCTAATTTTCATATGGTTGAATAACAATTAAGCTCTTATATTTATCCAACATTACTTTTCCACCCTAGGTTTCTGAAAAAACACGGCCCATGTTTTTTTCTAAATCAACGATCCATTTCGTAATGATCTACACTCTTTATCTATTTTTATCTTAGTAAAGTCTTTGATCAAGTGTTAAAGGGAAGGCTCTGAGTGTTCAACTCCCCGTTATTCGCTTACGTACTTCATACATATCTAATCAGGAACAGAAGGTCTTCGTTGACTCCTCAATTTGGACTGAGGCACCCATAGTGAGCGGTACCCATAGTGAGCGGCTATCTTTTGTTAGTGCTTCAATATATTTCGTCCCGCTATATAATACACGCAGTTTTTTATTTATGCTTAAGATCTCAAATGCGTTTATTTATTTTCAAACTCTATGTCATAAGCTTGTGTCATAGATGCCTAAAATGCTTGGCAAAAATGTTTGCAAGCGCCTACGCCCTGTCCGTTTGCGTCTGAGTGACAAGTGATATTCTCGTCTTTTTAATATTTTTTGCATATTTCTGGCCCTGAATGACTAGCTTTCACCGGTTATTATTCAAGACAACCCTTTTTACCTAATTTTCCACCCTAATTGCAACTGAAATTGACAGCAATATACTCGTTTTATCGAAAGCTCCAGATACAAATATCGACGGTGATATCGAAAATGTCCGTTTTGCCAATACACACGAAATATCGGTATTTCGAGATAGTTCGATATAGGCGAAATTGTGAATTGACCGCTTTGCGCAAGGACCCGATATGAACCTAAAATTATTCCTTCGAATTAGATTGAAATGCGCCTGTACTACATTTCCCCCCTGCCATCTTGTGGTATGCCAGGCAGTACAGTAAACTGGCTAGCTAACGACTTTCGAATTCGCGTTCTTCGCCCGCCCAGACGAAAATCATACGATAGGCAACGAAAGTCAGGTAAATGTGTGAAAAAGTTTATAATATTTTCTTGAGTATGTCAAAGTTAACTTCTTGAAAAATGGAAGCTCGAAGTTTGTAGGCGATCAAAGATATTGCACAGGTCCTTGGCAGGTCGTAGGGTAAAAGTTGCTGCACCTGCGCCTTCGCCGCTAAGAAAAGTCTGCTGAGTGGGAATGAAAGCTCCACCATTAGTGGTTTGGATAAAAAGATGCCTGAGCAGGCGTTTGCGAAGGGCGCCCAAAGATCGCTTAAGGTTTCGTGTGTACGCAGCTTCCAGCAGACCTAATTCCCGGAGCCGTATTTCTTCCAGTCCACATACAAAGAAGGAGAAGGAGACGTTCACATTAAAAGTTGGCTACTCAACTGCATCATCGAGAGCCTATAATTGTAATTTTGATCTCTCCCGTCACGACGACAGAATAATGGCAAAAGCTGCTCAGGTTTGCACCTTTGCTTCTTAGAATTTTTCATTTTTTCAAGTTAAAGGAAAACTATCAAATATTCATCCTTCCTATTCATGAATACTGCTGCCAATTCATTGCTCAAATGAAAAATTCTCGCTCGACATTGCTAAATACGTTCTGCTCGAAAAGTTTCAGGGACTGGAAGACAACTCTCGCCTCGCTTAGCTCTTGATTATAATTAAACTTTTCCTTAGATTTTCGCCTTAAGCTCTCTTTGCCGTCCATAAAACCTACAAAAGCTCTCTCTGATTATGTCTTCTCCCGCATCTTCCACTTCTAAACGCACTGTTTTCATTGCTACCGGATATACCTTTCTTTGAAATAACCTGTCGATCGATAGCAAATTTTCTGATAGTATATGCACTTTTTAGCGAAGATTGCCTGTTTTTCTTAAGATTGGTTCGATCAACCTTCTTTATTCCTCAGCTTTCTCCATGACTTCGTGAATACACTATTGGGAACGTGGGGAACCATCTCCAAATTACTTTATATGCTTCTATTTAATTTCCTGCGCATATGGCTAAGCTTTTCTCGCTTTCTTATCAGGAATCACATGTTTTAGTCTTTATATTGTGTCTTTAACAAAAATAGTACAACAAGCTCTTGAACTAATAATAGTATAATAGTGGCACACACGAGTTGAATCACCTCTGTCTTGTTTTCCGTCAACCAGAATCCATTCTAATTACTAAGATGCCACGATTTCATTTCCATTTTCTGTCTCCTGCAAGATCTTCTGCAATCCTACATCCTAGAGTGCACTTAAATGACTTTTCGTATTAATATACTAAATTGAACTTGTGGTTTCATCCTACGCTCTGAAGCAAAATACTTTTTTCCTCCATAGTGCTTCGTTAAACAGATCTTATCTTGTACCTTCTTGCACAAAAGTGGGCGTTCTATGAACGCAGCCCCCCTCCTCTCCTTTTTGCTATGCTTCTTTTGCTTTTTTGCGAAGTTCCCAACTCAGAATATTTTCTAAAAACTACCTATTTCGAATTTTTTATATTATCATCAAAAGTTTCTAGTGCGAGTGAAAAAGTCTCTGACTCACGTTGAAAACAACGATTTTTGTATTCTACTGTATATTTGGTCGTGAACACACAACACCATTTCTACATTGTAACTGTTTTACCATTTAACTGAGTTTTAAATTTTTGAACTCTGCACGCTTAAAAATAAACGCGTATCTATTTATCAACAAGTGATTAATGGCTTAAGACCTACAAAATCGGACAAACCCTGCTGAGGTTAGTAGCCCTTCATTATTCCTTCCCAAAGTTTCCGGACATTGAAATATGTTCAATAGTCACCAAAGATTGCATCCTCTGGTTCCGGCCGCCGTTTACTTCAGGAGAAGCAGTTTCGGTCGTTAACATCGACTGAGAAACAACAGTTGTGATTGCTCCAGCGTACTTGATTTGGATTCTGTATGACAGAGCCTTGAGGTATTGCATGCCTTGGTTGTATTCTTTGCTAACGCGCTTGGTGTGAGGGTCAATATGGTGAACGAGTTTTTGGTAAAAATTAGACTAGTACGTGTTACAACGCGCGGATGCCTTTAGCGTTTGATATCCAATTTGAAACTGCCCTTCGGTTTCTGTTGAAAAAACAGTACTTTTGAAGAACAGGATACAGTGCATAACCATTGACAGAGAATTTAGTTTTTTGTTGGAGCTACCCTAGCTCAACGGGAAAGTTTGGGGGAACCAACTTAACGCTTTTCACGTCTGACTCAACGTAGATGGTCATCATGAATTCCTCCCGATATTTATTGGTGCACGAGTTGATAAAGCGCAAGAGCACGTCTGTCTGATCGGATTTGTACTTCACATACACCGTATATTGACATCGTAACTCAACCAGCGCTAAAACGATTGGAGGTCTAGGCATGAATTCCTTTATTTGAGGCGAAAATTGTAAGAAGGGTAGGTTAGAAGGGTTGAAGAATGGTCATGATGCCCAATCTTAAAATTATCAACGACGACGATTATAACCAATACCGTTATAAAGACGACGCGGTGAGTTGTTACGGTGACATTTGACGTGTGCCACCCATTGAATTACGCCCTGTAGAAATCCTCAAGGAAGAGCACAATAAGACGGGCATAATTCTGGAATCCACCGGGAGAAGGCTTTATTATATACAAAACCCGGAGGACCTGTCTCAGGTGGCTGTTACCTCGCTGTGTTGATCTCTAGCGTCCTCGCTATCCGGTGTGGCTCCAAATCTTTGTGTCCTGCCTCGGGGCAAGACCGGCATTGGAAGCGGACTGGCGTCACGACGCGTCCCTTGTTTCAACTGTCTTTGTCAGGGTTGACAGTGGCTTACAAGAGATTGTCTGCGAGTTCTCTTGTGGCCTGGTTGGCCGCATTGGGATAACGTCACGCCACCACTTGACCCTCGGGCATTGTGCCTTGCATACGCTCGTGTGCGTGCGCGCGTTTGGTCTAAGGTCCTCCCGCGTGGATAAGCATCGCCTATGATGCGGTCAGAGCTAATCAACAAAGACATTTGGCTAAGCTCGACACCTTAGGAAAGTCTCCAAAAGTTGCTAACATTTGGTCTGGCTAATATCCTGACATAGACCTCCTACCAGATTTGTCTTTAGTTGCGTTCCGTAAACGTCATTGACCTTCTTCTATGACAGATAGGCCTTTTTGTGTTGTCGGAAAATGAATGTGAAATCATTAGTCGAATTTCATAGTGATGGGCGTCTGCTACAACGACAATATCCCCTTAACTTTTGAGGTGTGTGAGTTGTCAGTCAGATATCAACACTCTTTTTATAAAAGTATTACCGACAAAAGTTAGGACTGCTAGATACGCGTATTTCTGGGTCGATACCCGTCTTCATTCGCAGTTACCCAACTTTAGTATAGCCACATCAACTGCCACTACACTCGAGTATCGAACCCGGGACCAGTGAGTTATAGAAGACCATCCAATCCAATGAGCCACCGGGTCAGCGTCTTGCCAGTTGTTGATGGGGATGTAGATTAGTACATAGGTGTACTCCGATTTGGTCCAGGATTCACCAACCCTGGCTTGTTTCGTCTGGCGAGGTGTGGACACTTCACGTTTCTCTCAAGGACGAAACAATTATGCTACTCTCTAACTTTAGGTAACCAACGTATTACCGGTAAACATTAGGACTGCAAGATACTTTGAAAAAGAAGAAGAAAAATGCTATATTTAGGATGAAAAAATTCTGAACTTTCAGCCAAAATGGCTTCATTCAAGAAGAGCAAGGGATAACGTTAAGAAGGGGTCATAGTAAAAGGTCATATGTCAAAGGCATGTAATATTCACAATTCAAGTTTTACACGATATCCACATCAACTATGGAGACCGATCAGCTTTCAACTTCTCAATTTCCGCTTCTTCACACGTGAGGTAGCATGTTAGGATTGGCAGTACTGAGTGCTGATATGCTGATGTGCGGCAAGACATACGACGGGAACCTCGACGCATGAGACGGGAAGACTTCGTAATCATAAGTTCAGAGTGGAGAGGTGGAACGACCTCATTAAGGATGCGATCAGCAAATTGCTTGACCGTTTTAAAGTGGCGTTGTATTATAATATCAGCTAAAACAACATAGGAAACACCGGCAGCTGTAGAGAACATTCGGAGGACACGTATCAAAATGACTAGGT
The DNA here is from genome assembly GCA_036362985.1 of Ligula intestinalis. Lineage (NCBI taxonomy): Eukaryota > Metazoa > Platyhelminthes > Cestoda > Diphyllobothriidea > Diphyllobothriidae > Ligula > Ligula intestinalis. The sequence goes on along the minus strand of JAYGXS010000001.1, from coordinate 40,012,823 downwards.
CTTTTTTAAGCAAGGCTGGAAAAATGACCGGAGAGCAGTTATGAATGACGAGAAAAATGCAGGCATTTACAAGGCGCCAGATTAGGGCTTGCGGTGTGTGATATGAACACAAGCGGCGGATATAATATAAAAGTTTACGGATTTTAATAAAAAGGCCTTGTATATGAAGAGCAAATGTAAGCTTGGATGCTATTTTACACCAAGGTATCGGAAATAAAATACTTCGGTGGGCAGAATGTCAATAATTTCGGGACTGAGAGAGGGTCGCAGTAGAAAAATACACTGGACTGACTTTTGCTCGTTAAGTAAAAAGCCACTTGCTGACGACCATGTTGAGCCATTGTCTAGGCCATCCTTCAGTATTTGGATATGTGACTGACTGAAACATTCTTGCACGCGCGTGGTTTGAAAGTTTTAAGCAGTGGCGTGTCAAGAAAAAATGCTTGTTTTCAACGATCAAAAGATAGTGTGTCAAGAACAACACACTCGATTTACGTACAAAGCAGTATACTAACAAAATTTGTTCACTGAACAAACCATATTACAGTCTTCCTCTCTTAAATCACCATCTGGGTCTAAATTCATCTGCTCACACGGTTACTTTGTAACTATCAAAGCAGACTATCGGCCAAACTCTTCCTAAATGAAATTGGAACAGCCAAATTCCTAAAACGCTGGTGCTAGGAAACTCTCAAAAACTAGTTCACACCAAGGAGCAGGATAGAAAACGACAAAGGCTGAGTCGCTTGGTTATATTGTATCAATTTATTTTGATACCAGTATTGAAATTACCTACTGCATACTTAGAAACTAAACTAGGTCGGTTGCTACGCCTATTTTTATCAACCCTAAACTAAGTTTACAAGTTTAGACATTTACCTAGTAGTCAGTCAAAGCTCTGCTGCTTAAATTCGAAACACAATCGTCTTGAGTAAAAAGATTCGACTCCTAAAGGATTCTTGTATCAGCAAAGCAAAGCCTTAGGCTTTCTATCTCGTATATAAGACAAAAACTTCATAACTTAACCTTTTGTGTTGAAAATACAAGTTTTGTACCCAGTTATGTAGACCAGAAGCCAAATGCAAAATTTGGCGCGAGGTGGGCTCGAACTCAAAAACGCTCCTTCACGAGGCCGCGTCCCTAACAATAACGCCACCGACACACGGTGTGAGACAAGATCTAATAGTTTTACCTATTGGGTGTGACCGACGCAAGTAGTAGATTATTGCGATAGATATGATGTGCTAGCCTCAAAGTTTTATAAACTTGTCGACATAGTAAAAAATATGCAGGAGTTTATGCTGCAGACCCTCGTTTCCAAGGAAAAACTCGAGGAAGAAATGAAAGGCCAGAAATATTTTATCCAGCAGCCCCTCGTATCAGCAGAAAATTTGACAGCTGCCGCGTTGATGTGTAGAACACCTCAGAAACCTACAAGTGTGCCTAAACCTAAAGTATAGGCCCCCATAGTTGACCATGCAGCCACAGTGGAGGCTTATTCGAACACCTCCGCTGTGGTAATCAAAGGGACGGCTGGGCCACCACCAAAACCTAAGGCTTTCATAAAAAATTGCAAGACTGTGCCAACACCTAGCGTGAATGTGCCTAAATCTGCCGTGTCTGACCTCGCGATCACCCCTAGCGATAGCAGGAAAGTCAATACTGGCGAAATATTGACTCCAGCCAGTCCGAGCTCGAGGCCCACTGCCAGCCCAAGCTCCCAGATCGCAGACAAGGATTCTGAGGCCAACTTAGAGACCGTGTCCAACACCGAAATGACCTACAACAACGAAGGGCTTGGCTTCCCGAATGCATATAGCAACAGAAATTAGGCCCATGCTGGGAAACCATCTACATCGGCCATCCCGAGCTCGAGTCTCACAGAGGCAAATATGACAAAAACTGTAGAAAAAGTTTACCAACACCCACAGGGTCGACAACACTGCAGTATTATCCAGGGCCTAGAAGAATCTACTTCAGTCAGTTCAGACCATAACGCGGAGGACATGGCGTCCTTCAATCGTGTTCTCAACGATCTGTTCGAGCCATGTTTGGAATTTCCAGTTCCAAACTCATTTCGGATCGGAAAAAAACTAAAGAGGCCACAGGTTCGCTGCGACCATGACCTTTAAAAATTGTGATGCAAATGACGCACCCATTCAACTGATCCATCAAAAATACCAGCCTTCGCCAGTCACACAAAGAAGTTTTTTTCAGCTGAAACGTCGGAAACTTGTGGCAGAATTACTTTCGAGAAGAAAAAATGGCGAGACCAACTTGGAAATCTCGAACAAGAAGATTATACACAAGAATATGAGGTTCTTGAACCAACCGATAATACTTCGAACAATGGCCTGATCGGGCTTACACAGCCGCAGTCAAACGAAGTTTAAATTCCACCGAGACAAAATTCGCCAAAAATATGTCACTGAAATTCTTCTACACCAACGCACATAGTCTGTTGTCCAGGTTAGATGAACTGAAAGTGCAGATATATGACCTTCCTCCCAACATTATCTCTCTGAAAGAAACCTGGCTGTCTGAAAACGTGGATGACCGCGAATTGGCACTACCTGGTTTTAATCTGTTCCGGAGAGATAGAAGAGGGCGACAAGGAGGAGGAATTATAACTTACGTCAAACATGGACTGCTATTCTCGGTAAAAACAGAGTGGTTTCATTGCAGTACCGAAGCCATTTGGCTTGCTATAAAGGTACCGGAATCACCCAGCCTGGAAGTTCTGACCGCGTACCGTCCGCCTAGACATGATCACGAGGCTGACACTGGTCTACCAGAAGATTTAGCGAGATTAGCTGCTTGGCCCGACGTCTTGATTGTGGGAGACTTCAATGCCCCGCTTATCGATTGGGGTTCAACATAAGCACGAGGTCTAGAGCAAGCACTCGACTGACGTTTACTAGCTCTGACACTTAATGCATCTCTCAGTCAACACGTTCTATTTCCCACCAGGGTGCGTGAGGGGCAGCAATCAAACTGCCTAGACATCGACGAGGTGAAATCTCTACCTCCTCTAGGGTAAAGTGATCACATCGTTCTAAATTGGGACTATTCTATATTTTTGGTACCTGAACAACCCACCAAGGTTAGAAGGAATATTTGGCGTGGTGACTTTCATCAAATGAAGGCCGAAATAAACAACATAAATTGGGAATTGGCTTTTTCCGGCAATATAGCTGATGATTGGGGATGGTTCAATGAGTTATTGCATACTCTCCTGAGAAACCACTGTCCGATTACACGGAAGATGCTAAACAACAAACCTTAGTGGCTGACTCAAGCACTGAAGAAAGAAATAAATAAAAAGGGGAGATTGTTTAGAAAGTATAGGGCAGATAGAAATCCGGTATCCCTAAATGCATACAAAGCGCAGTGGAACCTCGTGAAGCGACTTATCTTCAAAGCGCACAAACACTTTGAAAAAGATTTACTTAACCGGGCAGTTACAAATCCGAAGCTATTTTATGGCTACTTAAGAAAGACCACACGACACCGGGACCCAATTCCCCTCGTGAAGGCAAGCGACGGAACAAAAATGAGTGAGGATGGAGCAAAAGCTGAGCATCTTTCACAATTTTTCAAATGTAACTTTACGACTGAAATCGTATTCATCCTTTCAAACTATGGCTTAGACGACGGTCCAAAGATTGAAAATGCGGCCTTAGCCAAAGCAACCGTTCTTCAGGAGTTAATGGCACTAAACGACTCGAAATCATCCGGTCCCGATGAATCCCACCTAAATTACTGAAAGAACTTGCTGGGGAGTTAGCCAAACCGCTTTCTATTCTTTTCAGTACCTCGTTTAACGCAGGTTGTTTTCCCGATTGAAAATCCGCACGGATCACACCGTTGTATAAAGGTGGCAGAAAAGTTTTTGCAAACAGTTATAGACCAATCAGCCTCACTTCGATCTGTTGCAAGATTATGGAAAAAATTGTAAAGCGAGAGCCGATGCGTTTCTTAGAGCAGCATAACCTTCTATCGGATGCGCAACCTGGGTTCTGCAGAGGCAGGTCCTGCGTGACGAACCTGCTTTATTGTTTGGAACGCTGGACTTGGGCAGTTGATGGAGGAAATCCGCTTCATGTAATCTACATCGACTTCAAGAAGGCTATTGATAGCGTCCCACATCTACGACTTCTGCAAAAACTCAGCCAAATAGGTGTTCGAGGAAATCTGCTGAAGTGGATTCAAAGCTTCTTACTTGGCCGCTCTTAAACTGTCCATATTGGTGACCAGCATTCGGCAGACGTTGCAGTCGAGAGTGGTGTCCCCCAAGGCTCTGTCCTTGGCCCTATACTGTTCAGTTTATACGTCAATGACTCCGTCCGTGAACTGGACTGCGATGTGGCTATGTTTGCCGGTGACATTAAAATTTGGAACATCATCAGCAACTCAGCTGACGAAGAACATTTTTAGATAAACCTAAACCGTCTTCAAACTTGGTCTCAAGACTGGATTTTGCCGTTTAATGAGAACAAATGCATTATTCTACGAGTTGGCCGACCCATCTCTCAGAACCCCATAGTTTACAGCCTAAATGGCATCCAACTGCAAGAGGTTGACGCGCAGAAAGATTTGAAAGTATGGATCTCTACGTCTCTCAAGCCCTCGCTGCACTGCGCAAAATTAGCCACGTCTGCGATGTCCGTCCTGTATCTTGTCAAAAGGGCTTTCTGTGCTTTCGATAAAGACAGCTTTGCTAGGGTCTTTGGAACATTTGTGCGGCCGAAGTTGGAGTTCTCAATCCAAGCATGGAAACCCTGGACCGCGAACGACCTAAATTCCCTTGAGAAGGTCCAAAGGCGCGTGACCAAACTGGTTACCGGTCAGAGCGTTTTACCCTACGAAAGACGTTAAGCTAATCTCGATCTTTTTCCGTTAAGTTACAGACAGCTACGTGGTGATCTGATACAAGCAATTCTTATAATGCACGGGCAGAACTTTTGTCTCTACCTGGCCACTTCTTAGAGAAAGCAACAACGACAAACTTAAGAAGGCATCTCTTCAAACTACGCATTACAGTGGCCAGACTAGACACACACAAGTTCTTCTTTGGTAATAGAGTAGTTGAAGCTTGGAATGCTCTCTCCGAGGATATTGTTTTCCCCCATCCGTGGATGCATTCAAGATAAATTTAGATTTGCATACCCGAAATGCCCACTAAAATTAGACCTGACGAGACTGAAATTATATTTATACATAGAAACTACTCACTGATTTCCAGTAATATGTTAGTTAAGAATAAAAAGGATAACAGGTGTCGAGTCCACCGAATGTTGTGATCCGAGGCTACGCGGATTTGTAAAACTTTCCCCGATTCAGGCATGGAATGCTCTGCCCGCGGACTTGTCATGTCGCCATCTTAGCACACGTTTACGCTTAAGCCAGACCCATCTGTAGAAATGTTTAAGACACGAGTAAGTTAGACCAAATAGCCACTGAAATGCCGAAAAAAAACTGCAAGTTGCCGAAAGCAAATTGCGAAATAATCACATTATAAAAACATTCTACTTGCTACTTTTCAGTCATCTGTTTTTAGAAGAATACGATTACATATCCTCTGTCAATTAGTAGGTAGACTCGTTAAACCAACAAGGGTGCACGATGGGCTCATCGCCGTCACTCGATGAGGTTCGTGTGACCTCCGCAAACTTCGCTTCGTGGGACCCTTGGTATTATGGCGAAAACCGCGATGGACTCTCCCTGACATTCTTCAAACACAGACCATCCTCTTTGAATATACTCTGCACCCCCACCCCCACCCCCTCCACCCCACCCCCCTAGTGACAGTTTTTCTCCTTAAATCTCTCAAATGGCATTCAAGCCGCTACGCTAATGAACAAAGCCTGAGGTGTTTTTTTTTCACTGTCGGCTCTCCCTTACCCAAATTCAAATTACTAGTAACGCCACTGTTCTGAAATGTTCTGCAGATCAAATGCATTGAAAAAACTGTCCTGTACCAATAGGGAGTTCAAAGGTATTTACCTATATTTCCCTCAATAAAACCTGACCTGACTATTGAGATGATGGCCAACAAATATCATCAGCATTTTTAACACACAAGCATTCGTTTGGCGATCGTAGGTCATAAGTGTGGAGAGAGAAGAGATGAGTGGATAATATAGCCCCTTGAAGAACTCCACAGTTGTTGGGAAGGACCGTGGATTTTCGCTTTATGCAATGAATGAATACAGTGTGGGAAGTGAAATAGTCTCCAAGCCAAGACACAGCCCGGCCGGACGAGCCGCATGCAGAAGTTTTATGAAGAAGTAGATGGCGTGGGATCGTATTGAATGCTGAGGAGTAGTCGAGAAAAGCACAGCCGTACGCATGGCAGCCCTTATCTTAATCTCTAATAGCAGAATGGACTACCAGAGCAACAGCATCTAGTGTGCTCCGCCTAGCCTTATACGCAAATTGTAAGGGCTCAGAATAATTGGAAGAAAACGGCGTGATGATGCCTAAGGTGACTTTTTCTGCATGTTTCAATAGTGCAGAAGAGCAAGCAATTGAATGAAAAGATTTCGGACCAGAAGAAAGGTTTTTTTCGAGATAGATTTATTCTCACTGATCACCACTCATTAGGAATCTTTGACACCATGAAGGAAAAGTTGATGAGGTGTGTCAATGCAGGTATTAACTGAAAAGAGCAGGAGATCCCATCTGGTCTTGCAGCTGTTGAACTTGGAAACTTTTTAAGATGTTTTATTACTGTTTCCACAGACACAAGAACAAAGACACTTGGTAATAAGGAAATGGCGTCTGTCGGAAGATGGGAGGCAGTGGGAGTGTGGATGAAGTTTGCATTGAAACGATGTTAGTCTAAGTCAGCAACTACCTGTGCTAGTGTATTGGGTTGACCAGTGAAACGCTGAAGACTCTTCCAAATTTTATCCGAGGAGAGAGGAGAGGAAGATTTAGAAGAAGTAAAAAGCTAACTAACAAAAAGGTCATTCAGCCTGAAAATCTCACGCTTTATTAGGACGTTCACATTCTTAAGTCTATCTCGTAGACCTATTTTGTAAAACAATTTCTTTTGGCGTCTCACAGTTTTTAGGTGGGAAGAAGAGATTATCTCAGGTCTAACCATGACAGTGTCAAGAGGACAACATATAGTAAAAAACTTCATTGAAAAAAGTTTTCAGAAAATTGGAGCACAACTTGACGTTCGAGTGTCCAATAAGTGCAGGAAGTTTTTCAGATATGTAGGTCTAGAGGAAAAACATATTCTGTGGGGACATGTCACGAACCTTAAGTTTCCTCTAAGAGTATGCTTACAGCCCTTTCTTAGAACCACAAAAGATGGTTGGTAGGCCCAACAAAAAACTGTGATCTGAGTCTAACAACGGGGTCCTATTTTTGACAGCAAAAACTTTAGGATAATTGGTCGATATGTGATTAAGAGGAGCGTCAGCACGAGTGTTGAAAAGAACTTAGTCTTCGAAACTTAACAATGTGATGAGGCGAAGATTCACACGGTCGAATTCATCACCTAAAACAATGAGATATTCGCAGGACAGAAGGGCAAGTTTAAGAGAAAGAAAATCAAAAAATGCACTTAAGTGCCTTGGCATGTAGAGGGGGAATAAAGATGTTAACATAGATGATACCCTGAGAATATTGTAAAAATCGAGGCTTACAGACTAGAGCAATGGCATCTATTAAGTCATCGGGTAAGAAAATAGGGACTTACAATTTGTGCACCATTGCTGGTTTACAAAGACCGCCACTCCACCAACTCTACTGTTGGATAAATATTATCTGTCCGAGTGAAAAATATGAAACTCTGGCGGCATAATATGTTCAATTTCAATTTTAGAATATTTAAGACAAGGGGGCCAAGGTGTGGAGGAGTCTCTTCAAAGTTATTTCAAGCCAGAAAAATAAGCTCAAACAGGACAATGATCCTCGAAAGGACGTGGGAACCGCTGACTGGTTGAGTAGACGTTGTCATCGATTGCTATTAAAAAAGGCATCAAGGCGTCTTTCGAATCTGGGCACTGACGTTGCTTGGACAATATCCTCACTCAGCGAGTTCAATCTTTGATTACCCGACAGGAAAACTGGTAATTCCAAGGCAGATGGTCTGAGCGTTGCTGAACTAGGCGAAAGGAGTGGCCTCGGGTGCGAGCGTCGTAATTTTGAATGATGTTCCAATAAAATTCGAAGTGAAACAGAAAAATAAGGTCCCCTTTACGTCGACCATACTCTAAAGAAAACAATTCTAAACTGTGAAGACGTGCTTCATATGGTAGTCCATGGAGTGGTAGAACCATCCTAGAACCCAGTCTTTGCACCGATTCAAGTGCGAGCATTTCTTCTGCGTAGCAAGGAAAGTTGGCCGGACCCGCTAACTCAATGACAGGTGGAACATAGATGGAGAAAAGCTTTTTAAATATGGTGGCAGATCACAAAGAGAAGGTACTTTTCAACATCCATAAACACCGAAGCCCAGCCGCACGAATTTCGGCTGTGTGACAGTTTGTTTTCAAATTTTATTGTATCATGACTCCGAGGTCACGGAATTCTGTGATTTTTCAGAGTGGGACACCATTGAGCTAGTATGGTGAGACGACCTAAGTAGATCCAATTGTCATGAATGCCGATTTCCAAGCACTGACCGGCGATATTTTACTTGAAGCCCAAGAGGCTAACTGGATAAGATCCTGTTGCAGGGCGATTATGTCGTTAGCACCTGTGACAGCGCGCCATAATTTCAGGTCATCTGCGAACAATACGAATGGAGAGGAAAGGCATTGTTTCAGATCCTAAACGTAGATATAGAACAGGGTGGGGCCAAGAAGGGATCCTTGCGATTCAATATCACTATTAAGCCAAGTCTCTTGAAGAAAATTAACTGCATACTTACTGTTCTCTTTTTTTAACAAGAGTGCCGATCATTCGACACTTTTATTGAAAATTTAGTGGCAATTTGTTGACAGTGGACCTTGTATGGTCATAAATCTCAAAGGTTTACGCTGCATTGCTTGTTGTCATCCAGGTCGATGTTTTGATTTTTGTCTTCCTATTTTCGTCCTTCGCAGAGGTTTTAGCGTTGGTGAATTGCAAATGCGGCAGATCGGATGCATCTGACACTTAATGACATTATGGAATTCAGAGCAAAATTTTGGCAAGCGAACGCTTTCAGTAACTTCTCATCAGGCCAAACCGTTAAAAACTGTTACTGAAAGCGTTTGCTCGCCAAAATTCTGTTCTGAATTATCCAATAAGAATTTTGCAACATTATGGAAGGTTGTAGGTAAAATAACTTGTTTTGTGCATTCAAAAAGGTAGCAGTGTACTGTAGATATGACCTCATGATCATAAATGCAGACAAACAAAGCAGAGAAATACACAGAATGGTATACAATGATAAAATCCCATGTGAATGGAGAGCTAAAAAAACTGCCGGATGGAATTCGAAAAGCCTGCATTTTTTAACTTATTTCCCGTCGTCAGTCGCAGTTACCTGACTTAAGTATAGCCACATAAACTGCCGCTACACTCGAGTTTTGAACCCAGGACCAGTGAGCTAGAGACGACCGTCCTATCCAATGAGCCACTGGGTTGACGTCTTGCCACTTGTAAGAAGTTCTGTAAGTCTAGAACCTACTCCGACCCCTGAAAATCCGGTAAATTTAACCGCATATTTGCTCATATTTGAGCAGAAATTACTCACGTTCAACCAGTCTGTCTTCGAAAGCCAGATGGCTACGATTCCTGATCACGTTCTTTAAGCTCGCATACATTAGTATCACTTTTATATGTCCCTTCTTAATCCACGGAGGGCAAGCGTGGTTACCATCGTCTAAGTAACATCGGAAAAATTTTCTGTACGTTTTCTGAACAGTTCCTCATCCATCCACATCAATGCTTGTCCCAGCATTAATGCAACCAGAATGGTGCTCTTGGTTGCTTTTAGACAGTGTGGCGATGGTTAAGGTTAAGAGATTATTAGAATACTGAGGTACTTCTACTCCTTAACATTTGAATGGTAATGCCCAACAAGCAATCATCGAAAGGAATTATCCTCCCCTCCGATCTCTCTGGTACAAATTCGTAGAACCAAACACTTACCAAAGTAAAAATTAAGAGTCAAGGACCAGACTAGTGAGACTGAGACTCTCTTGAAAACCGGGTCTGTCGTCGTCAGGTCTGATGGCTCTCCACAGTTTAACATAGTCAGCAAGTACGATGGCGCTGCAATGAAGCTCGTCGACAGTCAGTGACGTGAACTAGGAAGAGCAATTGCCTCAAGCCTCAGCCCCGATGAATGCGCTTAGATCAGGGGTTAAGATTGACTTAGAGACATTACTGCACATGGGTTGCGAGCTCCCTGCAAAGAAATATATGATGCATGTCAGCGGCTTTCCAGATATTCCAAGATAAGTTATTGTTATATAATTTATTTGTGAGGGATGCTTTTTGAGCATTCTTTGGAAATGAGTGTGTATCACTTCAACCTTAACATCGTCAATTAGTACGCAAGTTCTCTATTAGATCGAGAGCAGTAACCTGGAGAGTGAAGACTTACTTTGTCTGAAATCGCGCTATAGCCTGAGAGTAAATGGTTCCCCTCCGAAAACGTCAATGCTGTCATCATCAATGTTGTTTCCATTATGCTACAGCAAATTCAAGTTCGCCAACGTGCCGATAATGGTTGACGTTAGTTCGAGACCCATTTTCGTACATCAAACAGATAATTTTAGTCTTCCATTCCAGTGACAGTCGCGCAGCAAGGGCTTTTGAAATGAGCTGATATTTTGCTGTTTATTTACATGTAAATATCATATACATCCATCGGTTGGCTAAATACACAGGTAGTTTAAGCGAAGAAGGCGGGTTACATGTTAGCCTATCTGCTGGCTACTAGGCGCATCCACAGTTGGCGGCCTTCATAGAAGGTCAGCTTTGAAACAAGCAGGCTCCTGGGGCTAGCGAATAAGCAGTTGCGAACCAAATTGGCAGTGCTACTAGGGCACGGACGGCTCATATCTGGCATCCCGACTGCCTTATAAATTGCCGCAGGTCCCAATAAGGATATTTTGACATAGCAAGCGAGAATAGTTTTGCTTTTCAGCGCTGCTACGGGAGAATCTGAGAGGCTGTTGGGGACCCACCTGTATTCAAAATCACCAAGTTCCCTCATGCACAATTTCTACTTACGGTACTAGGATCCAGGCTACGTCGTCCGCAGGAACCGACGTGCTCCACAATCCATGCTCAATGGTGCGGATGAATAGTCTGTAGATGGACTACTTGACCGGCAACGGACTCTTTGGTATTTGATGCTGGAATGTACGAACACTTCTGGAATCTAGCAATCAAGTCCGTCAATACCACGGGGATATTTATTGCCTGTATGAAGTCGGAATCCCCGACCCAGGCATCTGATAAATAAAAATCCTAGAAGTCGATTCCCAGTTCACCCTGCATCAGTGACCCACGCGACTTATCCGGTAGAAATGGCGTGGCTATTGCCCTCTGGGAACAATAAAACGGCTAGCTCCTGGTATGGGAGCCAGTAAGCTGTAGAATGGTTTACCTTCGACTAAAGCGTAATTTAAAAAACATCTGTGTTGTTTCTGTGTATGCACCTACATCAGCTGCCAAGCAGCAAGATAAGGAGAACTTCTACTCAAAGCTAGAGAAGCTAGTTTAAAGAGCTCCCTGCTGTGATCTCTAGATATTTTCCAGAAACTGGAATGACTGGACTGGCCCGATGACTTTTTGCAGAGTCACCTTATGGGTCATTTTTGTCTTTCTGTTCGACAGTGGTGACAAGCTGCTGTACATTGCTAATTAAAAACGACCAGCTGACAGCAAAGTTGGTTAGGGATGACCAGTAGAAACAGTTGTCCGAAGCAGCGACTTTCATAGAACAGGCCTCAAATGTCGGTGATATGCCATAATCTAGCCTTTCTTTTGATGGATCCCCCATAAATATGTTTTTCTAAAATATTCATAGTTCATTTAACAATAACTACGGGACAAATTGTAGACCAGGCGCAATTTTTTGTCCACCTTTTGTTTCTCCTCTGCAGTTTCCCTTTCCGTCACTAATTTTTCCTTTTTTATAAATATTGATGAGCGTAGCTTGCATCGCAGGGCTACACTCAGTGCAAGCTCAGTCAATGTGAGATCAGCTTCGGAGAATACAACAAGCAATTTGGCCTAGCTGACCCGTCGCAGGAACCAAAGTTGTGCCCCCTTAAAGTGTTCGTTTTAAAAGCCAGAACTCTGCTATCTAAGATGCCTCTGCTCTAGAGTCTGGTTTTCCTTAACCGCCCAGATATTGTTATGCTAAAAGAGACGTGGACATCGCCCTGTGCAGCTGGCTCCAAGTTCTCTATTCTAAGCTAGGCTTTCATTCGGCATGACCATAACAATGGCGGTGGCGGAGGAAACTGCATCTTTGTTAAGCAACCACTTACATTGCACCGCTGGACTATCCACAATTTACGGCCGTGGAGGAGAGCTTCTGGCTCCGAGTTGATCGAAGGAATAACTACTCCTTACTTGTAGGCTGGGTGTATCGCCCACCCAATACCAGTTTGGACTACGATCTATGCCTCTCGCAGGCATTTCATGCCGCAGCCGACTTGAATCATAAGTACTTCAGGCGATTTTAATCTTCTTGAAGTGACATGGTTTTCACCCTCGGGTCTTCCAAAGTTTACGCAAAGTACTGTTCAGTAAGTATTACTTGCATCGCGTGTCAAATAATGGGGCGTATAACAAGGGACATTCAGTGGGATGCCTGAAAAGACAAAAAACAATTTGCGATGGCTAGCACGACTTTTGTACAGAAGGCTCTTGCCTCGGGAGTGCTCGTTACTCCCGTAAGAAGTAGACAAGGGCCACAGATAAGGCTGTCCTATTGATGTCATATCTTCGGAGTTCAAGAAGGCCTTTGGTGGTGTACCGCACAGGCTACCTTTACAGACGATATGGGACATAGTAATACAAAGAAAATGTTTCAATTGACCAGCAGTTTCTTATCTCTCAGAGAAGAGAGGGTTGTTGTTTTTTTAATATCAGCAAGGATGTCGGCGGAAATTGTCTCGTTTGATAGCGAGTTCGAAGGTCGTTCTACGAGTTGGCTGAATGCAAACTTTCTCACATCCAATCGAGAACGTTCTTTTGTGACCTCACGAGAATGACTACGTAGTTAAGTTGTGATGGCTAACTCGAAGAAATCGTCCATTCTCAGGGAGGAATCATGAGCCTATTTAAGATGGGCAGATTGTGCTCGCAATTATTTAACACAATGATTTTTCCAATCTATACAAAGTGTTTATAATCGAGTTGTTGACGACATGCAACAGAGGGTAGGGCTGGAGAGGTGGCTCCGTCTTATAGACACTTCGGAAAAAATTCCGGAAGAAGCTCAGCTTTTTGCGGGCCACTGCTCACATTTTTGTTTTTTTTGTCTTTTAAGGTTGCGAGATGGTCACGGTACTTTATACAACTTCCGACGTAGGCATAGAATGCTTTGGATTTTTGTGGCGCCTCTTCCAGGAGTCGTCGTTCATAAGAGGCTCGGGCTTCTCTGAGGAGTCTCTTGCATACGCTGCGTTGTTTTCTAAATTCTTCAAATTTATCTTTGTTTTCTGCTTGTATAAATATTTTCCACAGCTGGCGCTTTTATGGATCTCCTTAGTTACCGCTTATTTAACCATTTTGGTCTATTGCCATTCGAATACATCTTGATAGGACAGTGCACTTTGATCAAGTTTTTCATTTCAGATTCATAGATACTCAAGCATTCATTGGTATCCATCTTGTAGTTCCATACGTCAATGCCATTGCCTCAAAGTTCCTACGCCAGACATTTCTTAATGGCTTCGATATTTTTTCGTGCACATCTACGAGTGTTGATTCTCACATCAATTTCCTTTGATCAGATGACCTTAGAGGTAGGCCTGCATTTATTTCATCAGTACTTTCCTCGCTTTTGGTAAAATAACATCCGGACAACTACATATCTGACCTTCACGCATTCGAATGAAAGTTCACACATAAGTTACTTTAAGTCACTTTATTAAGGGAAGAAGGCTTTCGCCCTTGAGATCCGTATTCATAACCAAAAATCGCAAAATGTGTCCACCGTAACAATAGTACATAATACATGTGTAGGCTTAACATCAGTGATAAGTGTGAGCCAGTTGCAAAGTGCTGCTACTTACACTATGTTCATTAAATCTGTCACAGTTTCTCAGAAAATGAGCATCTACTTTTTTGCTTCAAAGTGTCAACAGTATCTGAGAGGACTACCTCGTCACGGAGTCCGCTCCACGCTCCGATGACCTTTTGAGAGAAGGTGTTCCATCGAAAGCCGATATGGGCCGGTATCCTTTGAGCCAATTCGAAGAAATCGTCAAATTCTAGGGCGCACTCCTCCTCTTATTTGTAAGCCAGTTTCGCCTTTGTTCTTTCTGTCGTTTTGATCCTTTTCAAAAGTCACATTTTTCTGCGTTCCTTTGGTTTATAATCCAGCTGAAAGAAAACTCCAGCATGCATGGTCCGCAGCGACGACTTTCTTGCCAGCAGAAGTTGTGCCTGCGCTTCGGTGTCCCAAATGACTTTTAATGGTGGTGGCTGAGAGCTTGAGTCATTTGGCGATTGATCCTTGCCTATTCTAAATGTTTTGAGAATTTTCACAGACTCAGTGCCCCTTAGCAGTGATTAAGCGTACTGCCGAACGAGACCTCGATCGTGCTCTACCTAATCCCCAGCAACGGTATGCGCTGATTCTGGTGCACCCTGTATCACTATATGTTGCTTACGGTTGGCTCGAGCTTGGGCTGTGGTCGCATCGCACTTAAGCAGAGTAGCGGCAGGTGTTCCGAAGTCCAGATTGGTGAAAAATTCTATGGAAATTTTGCTGGTAGCATTTTCTTCTAAGTTCCATTTTACCCTTTGGTCCAATTCAACTTCCTTTTCTTCAGAAGTCTCCTCTTGAAGTGGTTGTCTTGCTTTTCGTTCACATAACGTGTTCAAAGTTCTGAAGGCTTTAATTGGTCTTTGGCAGGCCATTCTTTAGCCGCCTTCTGCTGGCATATGCACCTGCGTTTGGCCCTGCTGGACGGGCAGTTTCCTGGTTTAACAACCACTGACCTGTCCTTTGCATACGCCACATTCTCTTGGAGTAGTTGTCTTACGTGTTCCAAGTTCTGAGGGCTTTGGTTGATTTTTAGCAGTTCGCTCTTCAGCCGGCTTCTGCTGGCGCATGCGTCTGCCTTTGGCCCTGCTGGACTCGTGGTTTCCTGGTTTAGCAACCACTGACTTATCCTCTGCATGCGCCGCATCCGGTGGTGTTACCTTATTGTGCTTAATGAGCACTGCTAATACATCCGCGTAAAATTCAAGGCTTTCGTCTAAACGCATTACGCGCGTGGCTAGTTAAAGGCATCCATCTCAATCTGCACGCGCAGGCTTATTTGGCTGGATGGTGTTCGGTTCTAAGACGGTTGGTGAAAAAAGATGCATTTTTGCAAATTGGATGGTCTAGGAATTGGCACGCGTTATTGAAAGCGCTTCGGCTATTTCTGGAAGTACCATGTCAAAGGTTGTAAGAGGCGGCTAACATAAGTTAACCTGATTACCCCCGTTAGGATATATCTTAGCGACTTCGTCTTTGGGGTGTGAGCTGGTGGTGAAGTCGGTAGAGCGTCTGACATTATGAAAAGAGATCTGGGGTTCAAATCCAGCCGTCGACGAACATTTGTTTTCATCTAGCAGAGATGGATCGTGCATGTTAGCGTGACCCATGCTATTGGAAACTATATGAGAGTGCATTAATTCAAAGTCTGACATCGACCGGCCGTGCTTATATAGATAGCGAAAAAATTTACTTGTGCGATTTAGTTCAACAGTCAGAATTTTAATGTGAACGACTCAGCCTTTCTTGTGAGGAGTTCTTTGCACTGTAGCAATCAGAGTCTGAAGCAGCGATGTTGTTTTTAGGAGCGAATGAACTTCTAGACTTGTGCTGACCGTAGGAATAACTTCCAGAGCGTGGTATAATCCGCGGTCCAGTTAGATCGTGAAAGCGAAGGATTCGTCTCACTCAGAAAGGATATTTCCAAAGGGCAGATAATACGCAGTCCAGTTAGATTGTGAAAGCGAAGGATTCGTCTCACTCAGAGGGAATATATCCAGAGGGCAGATAATACGCAGTTCCTTTGTCAGTTTTTTTCAGCCAGTTGTGTCTTCTACACTAAGGTAAAGACTAAAAACCTCGTTAGCGCAAAGAGCTTAAATTCGGAACCAATTTCAAAATTCTCACCTTCAATATCGAAAATCTAAGAGCCTCACTTATTATTTCCTTAAGCAATCCCGCAAGGCCTTGCTATTCTACACTTAGGACTATCATTGGTTGAGTGGGGAAGCTCATGGAGAAAAATGCATTGTGAACTGGCTACGAGAACTTTGCCCTGGGGGATTTGTTGAATAGTCCATCTGACCCAGCACGGGCTTCAGCGCTATGGCTATAGTGATCCGCGAGGCTACGCAGTTCATTTTTATGAGCCGATGCCATACAGGGCACATCCTTTAATTTCGGTTCGAAAACCGTGCCTATCGTCAGCGGAGTTTTGAATTTCGCGTGTTCCCCATGGGCTGGAATTAGTCACGGAATCTCGGACTCGCAGATAGTCACAGGTATTTCTGAAGGATCCTGATTATGGTGCTCTTCGTTGATGACTACTTGGCTATTAATGTTACAAAAGAACGCACAATTTTAAGCCTGCTCATTTAGCTTGATAGATTTATTATTTATAGAATAAACACATATAACTCCGCAAGATTGGCATGCTTGGCCAATATTTATCTGTAGAGTTTTCAAAGGCTATGTTGGTGTCCCTTATGTATGCTGAATTTTAGTGCAAATGTTCGGTGCTACCCATCTATAAGCATGTTCTCGACGGGATCATATGTAGATTCTCTGATAGGGTATTTCAAGTTCATTTTTTCGCTATTGCAAATCGGCATCCAATTATTATGCATTCCTCACAAAAACTGCGTAGTTGGCTGGTTGTGCGTCTAAGATTGTTGTTAGCATAATATCGGTCCACTGCGCCGCAATTTTTTTCTATCCCTCTAGGTAAAATGTAAAAGAGGGCAAAGGCAGTTTCTTTTAGCAACCAAAATATGATAGGCTTCCGAAAGCAGCGGATTTTCAGGCTCTCCAACAATCTGTTATATATCGAAGTTCTGTTCGTTTCTGGAAAAATGTTGAGCAGAGAGCGCTCTGGCCTATAATAAACCACTCACTGATGTGTCGCTTTTCACGCTTTGCCCTCCCAAAACTTCTGCAATATGTTGTCACACGCACAAGCAAGGTTTCACTTGCATTCGATACAGCAGCAAATGCTGCTTAACTGCCTAGGTGCCCGCCTGTTAACTCCAGCAGACGTGGTTTATTACGGCGCTCATTTTGACCTCTTCTTTTCGCCTAAGGTTACAAACCCACTGCCATCTCGGCCTATTAAAAAGTATCATGAGCTGTTTTTACGGTAAACCTGACTCAGTTCTACGTCTCAAAACGACTTATTGTGGAGAATTTCCAGTTAAATAATACGACCATTTAAGCATTTACACAGTCGTTTTGCCATAAAGTATGTTTACGTTATTTCACCACCTTTTGCAGATCTCTAAGCTCCCCTATCCTGTTTAACACCATGTGGTCTCACTCCTTATTTTCTATGCGGCCTTGTAAGCAGTCACCTGTTTTCAGTGCGTTTTGTCTGTTTTTCAGACTCTCAGTCTTTATTTGACATGGATGCTCAAAGACGGAACTTTAATTTTTATACTTACCGCTTCGAAATCGAACAATATAATTTGCGAATTCATGATTTCGTGGACGGTCATATGGAGTGGAAAGTCATGTTTATAATACGTGGAACAGTGATTTGTATTGCGACCTAGGCGGCAATTTAAACTTGTTCGAGCTCGTTTTATGAACTAATGTTAATATGATGAACGATCAGTCGTGGGGCATTAGTCTCTGGGTATTATCTGCACACATTTATATTTTTTTAGGATCAAACATCAAATCTTCTTAAATATCAAGAGTCCGGTATCGCACTGCACGAGCGAATTCAAAAGTTTCTAATAGACATAGGGAAAATGCAAACAGAAGCCTTTGCTGCTCAAAAGTATGACTGTAAATTCGATTGAATATGCAAATAGGAAGTTATGCGAAAAATACAGGCTGAACATTAAGAAAGCTATTGGGCTTGAAACAACATTTGGTATCGGATTCAATGAATTTGTTCAAGCCGTTGGGAAATTGATCGACTCAGAAACGTTAATGCCACTCTCCTTCGATCTTCAGGCTACGGGAGAAACTAAAAAAGCAATTGAAGAACAAAGGCAACAACTTAAAAAGTGGAGACAATCAAGGTTTGCATATAATATACTCAATTATTCCTAGGGATCGTTTCCAAACTGAAATAAAAACACAGATTAAAATTATCGAAGAGGAAAAACGACGCTACCGGGAGAAGTACAATGAAGTGCTTCGGTGTAAAGCCGAATTCGAGAAAGTCGATGCTGACAATACGTGCTCTCGACTGGAGGTTGAGAAGGTGCATTTTCCCATAGTGTTATCATTTATCAATATATTAGTTTTGGTCAGGATTCCATGAATGTTGCAATGCGATATCCATGTAGTTTACTCAACAATTATAGTTCGTTGTCTATTAATAATTGCCCGAATGAGGATTGGCTGTCTTCAGTTGTGCTCACTTCGATGGTTTTACGAATCGAAGCAGGACTATTTCTGGAATGATTATTTTATATATTTCCATTCAATCTCTTAATTTGCTCGATTATCTTCGGGAATTCACATGCCGCAAAAAAATTCTTATGTTTCTTATTACCAGGATTTTGCATATAGAACCCTACGCAGATCATTTGGTGTGTACTCATTGTACATTTTATATTAGGAAATGGTGAATCCTGTTAGAGAAAATGATTCGCAGCCAGCCACATTGACAGATCAAAGCCATATGAAGATTTAATTGACACTGCTCTAAAAACCACATCACACCGGAAAGCTACCTATGACTTCGGTAAATATTCTTCACCCGGAACCAGTCATAAAATACCTACATTTTACTGTCTTATTTTGAGAGGTAAATTTCTGAGAAAACTTTGCCTCGAGAAGTCTAAGAAGCGTATTCTTAATATGAAGTTCAAGCGGAGGTCTACACGTCTTCAGAGTTTACTAAAATTAAAGCCATTCGCAACGTTCAATTAAGTCATCGTAGCTTCCACAGCAATTTAACGCTTATAGGAATAGAAAAACTATAACTGGCGTTATCTACTGTGTGGTCATTCTCCCGATACGCGTGGAAGACCTAGGCTTGTTAAAGGTCAAGAAATCGGAAACCTATGCCTTCTGTATATGCCTGTTCTGATAAATTTAGTACGCTATGCGTAATATTTAGCATAAAAAACGTTGAACGCATAGTTTGTTAAAGCAAAAACTGTTTATTACGCCGACTGTGGGCATGCGTATAATGTGATAGCCAGTCAGTAAATGTGACTTCGCAATTAGATTTCTCACATGCGTCTTTGTCTCAAAATGGTTTTTTGTGAAATTTAGATATTGTTTTTGTTGAACTTAAAAAGGAAGCGGTGGTCTGTTTGTTGATAAATTTTATCAAAGAGTGCTTGGTTTTGACCTTGCAACCTTAAAGTATGCCTTATCGTATGCGTTTTCGAGAAGTTATCACCAGGCCTAATAATAACCGGGAAGGAGCGAAATGTATCAATTCAATTTTCACGATCGCACCTCTAAAACGCTGGATCGCTTGCATCAGCGAAATCAGCATCCAAAACTAGGCAGCCTATTTCTTTTAAGTTGCCAATTATTTGAACTAGATATATAAATTCCTACTTTCGGTGGTACTTTTATTTTCAAATACAGCTCCAAATTATGTACGTAAAAAAATAGCTCACATAAGTGTTGTGCAAACCTCCGATTTATTTATAGGTGGAAAATTCAATGCCAAATACTTAAGCGGACAGCTGTATGAGGGGATCGCCTTGTGGACTTAGTCATTTTTATTTGTATAAAGAATTTGTCCTATTTTATATGTAATGACAGCTCAGTTCTGTTAAAGGGCCATTTTATTCCGTACTACATGATGTGAACCAATATCTCTTTTTGCTTACCTAACCTTAACCGCTTTATTCCTCTTATGAACACTTAAAGATTTAAACTCACAGCTATAAATCGAAGTCTAATGTTTATGCCCAAAGGTTTCACTTTTTGGCTTAAGTGAAAATATAAAGGCTTTAATTGCCTCCTGACGACCTCTTGTTACTTCTTTGTACATCAACATTTCCATCTAAACAAACGAATGGTCCAATAACAAAAAATTCCTGTTCGTGGCCGGAAACTGAAATATAAATCCTTCGAACTATGAATAGATAAAAGCATTTTGGCATACACTGAAAACGTCTGAGGTGTGTTTTGAAACTTCCAAATTGATTATCTAATCATCAGTGCTCAAGATAGCATTCGTTGTCACCTTCAGCTAGCATATATAAAATGAATAGTTGAATTTCGCATATATTTTGTTGCTTTACATGCTTTTGAAATGTTAGATTGAATTTTCAAATTGCATATGTGCTGACTTTAGTTTGTACGTTACTCGAGCAAATATATGTGTTATCCAGCAAAGAGAAAGCTTTGGTACAGTCGACACTCTAGACAACTGAGCTATGAGGATTCCTTTTTTCTTAAAAGAAACTTGAGATGGCCAAGTTTTTTCACAATTGGGTCGAATAAGTTATTCAAGCATGCTAAACCCCTTACTGCTTCTAAGAACTTCAGATTGTCTTAGCTTAAGTCGAAGCTATAGCATATGGATATGTAAAAATTCACTTTGTGCCACTTTTGCCCAGCAGTGAATAAATTAATTTCGGTCGAATAGCTTAACGGTTGTCTATGCATATACAAGTGTTCTTTAATCGAATTTTTGCGCAATGATGCTGGCTTATCAAATCATTTTAGGTTTCCTTTATTATACTGCAAAAATTTACTTAATAAAACTAGCTGAAATCGCGTCCCAGATATAATTTGCAAGTCAAAATAGTAAAAAATATACATTTATTTTGCCGACGTTTCGAATCAAATCATTGAGTTTTATTTGATTTTACGTACCACATTCAAGTTTCTGTCCTGCTACCCAGGCTCCCTTGCTGTCCAATGTCCATCATCTCAATTTTCTAGTACATTTAATGATCAATTGTCGACTGGTGTTAGGGAGCTCTGGTGTATAATCCCACTGGCCGTATACCATTATCTCTCTTGAAATCGATTCTACTGAGGTAGTTCTGGCGACTGTCGGAAGTTCAGTGACATTATTATCATTAAGTGCTTCACTTTTAATGGTCAATCGGGCCTTGTGTGGATATCGCATCCAAGTATCAGACCATGAACCTCTTTTAGTAGGTACATTTGAATTTTTGACAAAGACTACCAAGAAATCAGGTTCGCGCCTATAAGCGAACAAAAATGTATGTTAGTTACTGCGAATAAAAGGTGAAGCTAGAAAAGGATTTTATGTGATGGAAACTTTGTTTCCTTTTAAACATCTAAGCAGTTGTAGCTAAGCGAATAATAAGTCCATTGATTAAATAAAATGGAGCTAAGGGATCCAAATTTCCAATTTGGGGTCCTTGAGTAGCCAACAGACGTTGACAGATAAACCAAAAAAAGTCACGTTTACTTTTTTTGGGAATATTTCTTGATCAAAGACCACTTTCTGTTTAAAGATTGTCTGGGCTGAATCAGAACCGAGTACCTTAATCAACATGAAACGTATACATTATTTTATGCAATCTATCTGAATCTGTGAATGCTCTTGTCACAGGATTTAAGCACAGAAGAGCGGTTTATCAGTACATGTTTGCAGAGTATGATTGTTTTACTAAGTTTTTATTATGATGTATGATGCCTTTCTTCCTTGTTTCTTCCATAATGCATAGTAAGCCAATAATTTCTTAAGCGTCTTGAGGAAGGATGTATTAGAAATTTATTTTTCCTATATCAATGATCTGCAGTATAGTCTACAGCCTTGTAAATGACTGAACCATCCGTAGTATTCAATTTAAAGTTAAATAGAACCTAGTCCATTCAAATGAGTGGTATCTCCGTGAAAAACTCGAAGTGCTGACCAGTAATGGTGTTATTAAGCCATTATATTTCGTTACACACCTAGAGATGTCCTACGTTTTATTCGATTATTTATGACCTTTTTATCTAATGTTACAGGCACTAAACTTGTACAGTTTAAAAAACTGCGAATTCAAACGTGCCAGAGCGGACTATCTTGTCGCGCTGGATCAGTTTAACATGAATAGGGGCCACCACTATAATCACACACTCAAACAGTGGGGTGAAGTGGGTCAGCAGATGGAGCTCTTCCGAATCAAGAAGACGCAAGAATTGCTCTGCGTTCTGGCTGAGCGCCTTCGCGTGACGATAGAAAGGATGTCCTCGGTATGCTCCGATCTGGAGGCCACGGCAGCTCGTATCGATGCCAAACAAGTAAGTATGCAACATTATTTTGCGTGGTCTACTCACTGACAACTTTTCCAGCAGCCAATAATTGTTTAGGTCCCGTAAATCTACATTTAGCCCTCACTTTTGTCAGATTGTGGGGTTCGTTAATCATTGTGGACCTGCAGGAGGCGTCGGCTATAATAAGGGCAGAATTTGATGTGCCCTGATACCCTATATCATAAACTTTATGATCATCTCAAAGAAGGACTTCTTGTTTTCTCCTCGTCATATGTATAATGGCGGTTTTCTCTAATTTTGAGCTGTTTCGTGACCATTTATTAGACCAGCCAATAAACTTAACTATTTATACTGTGGGGAGGGTTGACAGATTAGAATTATTCCTCTGACAGAGTCCTATAAAACTGAGCGGTCTCAGTTGGATTCGGACCAATGCCAGCAAGGGGGACGCATTGGTATTGTAAAATGTGCTGCGATCGGCGAACGTTACTCAACGAGTGTCAATGAGCCCGACCTAAACTGGCAAGAAAATAAGCCCCCGGCCCATTGGTTAGAACGTTAAATTTCTAATCAAAAGGTCAGCTGTTGGATCCTCGGATGGTGTACCAATTGGAGTTGGCTATGACTGGCTGATGAAAGCTCATGAGCCAGAAACGGCCATCCTAGTCTCCATCGGTGATATTCATTTACTTGTCATATTAGCTGCTATGATACTGCTGGAAGGGCTCGAGAGTGAATCCCAAGACAGCACGGGACGAGTAAGTCCCGTATCTGTTAGGCAAGCGTTTATTCAGCAAGTTAAAAATGTGTATACTCCATCGCCGACATGCTGACCTAAAGGATGTAACTTTAAATTACCTGCCTCCCCTCCGCGCCCTTGACGCTTTCCTTTGTCCTCCAACATTGCGGTTTTCCCCATACCGTCGAGGATGTAAGACGTACATTGCGCTCGATATTAGCATTCGGCCGGCCATTTGTCGAGTGCTCCCGCATCACCTCGCCGCAAACATAACAAGTACAATCGAACATGCATAACAGATCGCAAAGTGCAAACCACACCATGGGCAGTACTAATAAAGGAAGCGAACGCAGTCGCTGTCTGCAAGTCCTTTTTTCTGTCTTGGCAGACTGTCGCTTTAACCGTATGCAAGCTCTGTCGCCTTCCAGGTGCATAGTGCATTTTGACGTCTAGTTTCCGAGGCACGTTTGACATTCTAGGGTTTTTGTAGTCTAAATGAGTAGGCGCGAATAAACAAGTGTGGAAGAAAACTGAGGTCAGAATTGCGCGGGTGTCAGCGTAATCTGATCAAAACACATCTGGTCAGCCTAATTTGCGACGTTTGCAAGCAGCCGTAATTAACATTGACCAGCTGGAGAGATTATGACAGGTACTTGGCATCTGAATACATATCTCTGCAAGAACGCATGTGCTTAATCGATAACTTTTTTCGCAACTCAAAAGCAATTTACATTTTTTTCCATAAAGAGGCATTGCAAGGAGGGCGCCGAATCCACTTGAGCCCATAATGACGACTCAATGTGACAAAAATATTTGGAGTGTCCTCACTTCTTCCGGGAGGATATTCCGTAAAGGGTTTTTTTACTCGATCCGATTTAAACTAATTCATGTACTGTGGGGGCAGCATTCCCGAACGTTTGAACACTACTTCGTAGGTATCGTCTACTTAGGCCTTCTCTATGCGATGGATGGGTAATTATTTAGGAGGGCAGATTGAAAAGCGTTAAATCATAGTCACTTTTTTTCAACGTTGATAGGTTAACTTTTCCTGCTTGTTATGGGAATGTTCTTTTTCAAAAATCAAAATTCATTGATATATACCACATCTTGGTCAGAAAATAGTTAAATTTGAAACCGAAAGTGCGTCTTAGAATTCAGGGTTTGAAGGGCATAGTTGTAACTTCAGGTTCTGGATGTTGCAGAAAGGATGCCGATCCTAATGTGAGGTTTGAAAACAACATCAAGGCTAACTTCTTTTGAAGTGCAGCTTTATTTGTCCAGAATCTTCCCTTTGTTAGATCTACAGTCCATGCATGCCAGACAGCTACGTTCTCTTCAAGTGCATGCCCAAAAACATGGCTTATTTAAGGGACATATATTATTTGATGTACCCTAAGTAGTGCCTTTGGAAAATGGTTCACTGTAAAAAGTTATATTGTTGACTATGGGATATACTGGGAAATTACTATCGTTAAGCACATGAGCTTTGAATCTTAAGGTTAGTAATTCTTTTTTCAGTACACAACTTTCTTTATGCGGGCTAGTGAAACTTTTCACCTGTTCGCTGCAGAAAGATCAACTTTCATCCTCATTCCCCTATGAAAACTTATAAAAAATGTGAGTCGCCGAAACATCCTTGTTAGCAGGCACTATAAGTTGCCTTGTGAGGTTTGGGGATGTTAACTTACATAAGTATTTTAGCGAACGTCGCTGTAGGCGTTGCGACAAAGACCTTGCTAAAGGTTGGACCCAGCAGGAAACCCACATATTCCAGGCCCCCTTGCGCTATACATCAGTGTAGTTGTGGTTCGTGATACAGTGAAGGGTTGAGTTAAATTTTACAGTAGGACTTGACGGACACGCACAGAGCAGTGATGATACTCGCATACACAGGTACACGTATACTGGTGGGACCGGCAACACCAATGGCTGCGATATACACAGGTACACACACAAGGGACTGCCGCCACCAGTATAAAGCTCTGCATCTCTCCAGGACTGCTTGAGAAGCTTCTGCTGTATGACTATGTCTCTGATGACGTATCGGCGACGGATCTCGAAACGTCAGGCAAATTGAAGTTTTGTCCCAACGATCCAGTCTTCTTCTCCTCAGTAGGACTAGATTTATGATTAGTCTTAGAATTTTGGTTTTTGTTCAGGTTTTTAATACGCTTCGGACACGAGAAATTATCAGTTTTTTGGAATTCAGCCCAAGATAACGTCTCGTACTAACAGCTCAAGAACCATTTCTTACCTCTATTAAAATCTTCCTGTTCTTTTGTTTACGTAATAGTTAATGCGTTTCAAGCTGGAGCTGTTGGTTTCGCCTGCGGTTTTCAAGATAATTCGTATTTCTGAAGTCAAATGTGGTAGTCGCATTAATCATAACAGTTCCTCCAGCCTGATTCAAAATTTCGTTTACCAGGAAGTCGAGGACCTCTGTGTTAAGAGAAGTTACAAAAGGTTTTTCGTGGTTGGGACAGTTATGCATACTCGTACGAGATTTCAGTATGTCATCGCTTCCGTGTATCACTTATATGTTTTAGTTTTTTTCTCCACCCAAACAAAGTGTCTTATCATCTTAAAAATTGCGTGATCTCCATACCTGCGAATGAAGAATCATCGAAATGCAGTGATAAGTACGTTATACAACTATGGACAGGGAAATATTCATGACCCTATGTTAGGAACTAAGGCCGACTCCTTAAGTTCTTTTTAGCTACTTCCCTCCGCTGTACGTTATTGCTGTCTAGTTTGAAGTACCATAAATGATGATAGTGATACTAATGAGTAAGACAAAGGTTACGGGACTAGCAGAATTTATTGACGTCTTACAATTTGGCGACCTCTGATTCAACTGCAAACGGTCATTGCCTATTAATAAGATAAATTAACTATCCAATTAAGTATTGATCTAGAAGAGTGAAAATTAATAGGTAACTAGATTAGAAGACAGTAGTCTTAAATGCGGGCGTATGGTGAAGGGATAGAGGAGGGGAAGATATTTTCAAATGCGTCAACATATTTCATTTATATATGATAAAAAGCTTAATTGAACAGAGAAGCAACCAGAAAGTAAGCGCACATAGGTGTAAAGCTTAACTATTCTAGTTTTCTGTGTTAGCGTTTAACAGCCTGCAATCAGTGCTTCTAATAATCAGCTGACATCAGTTCCCGTAGGCCACTCATTCATTTACATTGTTTTTACCGGTAGAATGAATTTGCCGTGGTACGCGTGGTGATTACCTAACGAGATACCGCAGGCGGTCCTAGTATATACGTAGGTACGCGTTTGGATCGTGAAATCTTTTGGAGTCTTGTTACAAGACTTGCTTGCTGCAGTGTGTGCGCATCGCTGCATCGCCTGTGAGAACTGTTTCTACACCTACAGGCACGTACCCACCGTGGCAGTGAGTCACCTGAGCACGTTGCTAGCGTTTAACTGACATACGTTGCACCTGCATTTGCCGCTGCATGCCCAGTAGAGAGTTTTGTTGGGTGAGTGGGCGGCTAAGTGGGGCGCGTATTGATCAATATTTATAGATTTCTCCGAATTAGTTATCTTTTCAGGTCGTGCGCACGCAAACATCTGTACGAGGCCTAGGATATGGCTCCGAATTCGTGCAACTTGCCGACATTTGCGGAGTATTGATACTCCCTAGCTGATCGGCATTGAATAAGGTTGTAACACTGATTATCTTGTAGCGTTTTTCCAATTCTCTTACAGTCGGCTTTTTCAAGAGCTTCTTTCTGACCGCTAATAAGAAGTACGTACTGTAAAAAATGGATACATAAGTAGCCATTGACTGCCTTTATAAATTCAAATGCATTGAATGGAAAAGCTACACCAATTAATTCTTTCTTGTACTCCTTTTGTAGCAACTTACGCCTTCTTTAAATGTTATTCTTAAAGGAAGGATATCATTCGGCTTTAGAAAAAGTTCTAATTATGACATTTTTTCGATTGTTAAGTGTCCATTCATAATACATCGTATCTGTCTATTTATTAATGCTGCCCGTAACGTAAACAGCAAGATCCACGTCTTCTTAAATATTTTATGAGAACGAGGTGACTTTTTCCTCAAATCGTAGGCAAAAACGTACTTTTCTTTTAATAGGATGTACACAGCGCGCAGTTTGCAAACCTTGAATTTATGCGTAGCAGTCAGTATGCTTCAACATTATTCGGCAATTTTGAAACTGTTTTTAACAGAGAGGCACCCTTCCTCTAAGTATAAGATTTAAAGAAGGCATAATATCCTAAAAAACGAGTACAATAAATAATGTATTCTTGTATGTTTTCCATAAATTATATTTGGACTTATAAAGGCAGTCAAAATAAATAATAAAAAGTAGACTATCAAGCAATCATTTTTACAGTGCATACATCGTTTTTGCTAGTGCTCAGAAGGAAGCTCATTAAAAAGCCAACATCATATCGTGAGTGAAATGACTTTAGAATAGGCTGCAAGATACTCAGTATTACAACCTTATGGCAGAATTTATTCGATCAAATAAATTTCGTGACGGCTCGTCAGCTGCGGCCCGTCTTTGCATGAATGAATAACAAGTGGGTTACAGCACAATTTGAATATCAACAAAATCGATAAAAGCAAGGTCAAATTTACGCGTAAGCGAACATTCATATTGTCAACGTAACTCGGGAGGGGCGGAAATTTAGGGGGAGAAAACAACACAAAAACAAACAAAAGGTGACTAAATATAGGCCTATGGACCCCAAGGCAGCTGCAGGTTAGCCACATGTTCTAATTGCTTACATAGGTCGGGTTTCTCCCGCCGCATGTTAATTCATAGACGCAGTTTGGAGTGGCGTGCAAAGGCAAGGCATCTTTTGTCCCGTTAACGGGAAGGCCTTTAATAGGGCTGAGGAACACCAATGGAGCTGCATTGTACGTTCTCTCTATGGTGCATCGCAAACGTCGTTTGATTGTATTTGATACATTGTCACCTTTGAAGGGTAGAGATATAAAAACGGGCTTTTTTGGAACAAACTGTTCCATAATTTTCAGCCGTAAAGGTTTACTGTATTTCTGAATGAAACGTGAAGGATATCCACGTTTAAGTAGGGCGTCTTTGATGCTGGAAATTTCTGTTGGTAATGTTTCATTGCTGCAAATTTTCTCAGCTCGCTGGAAGAGAGTTAGTACCAAGTTTCGTTTCCACTGAATAAGCACAAAACTAGTAAAGTAGCCTCGTGATAAACACTTCGCCTTATTGAACCATCAGCCTCTCTAAACAGGAGGACGTCAAGAAAAGACAACTTGTTGTTTTGCTCCATTTCCATTGTGAACTTTATTTTTGGATGCAATTTATTCATGAATCGAAGAAGGTTTTCAGCATCTTGTTTGGTTTCAACTATAGTGAAGATATCATCGACGTAACGTCTGTATAAAGTTGTCTTGTTGAGTTGTGATGACACGTTTTCTTCTAAATGACCCATGAATATGTCAGCAAAAGTTGGTCCAAGTGGACTTCCCATTGCGACTCCATCGATTTGTCTATACCGATGCCCATTGAAGAGGAGTTGCACATTTTTCGTACATAGTGTAAGCAATTCCCTTAGTATATCAGGTGGTAGACAAGTATAGGATGCATGAGTACATATAACGTCGACTGTTTCGTCCATAGGCCTACATTTAGTCACCTTTTGTTTGTTTTTGTGTTGTTTTCTCACCCTAAATTTCCGCCCCTCCGGAGTTACGTTGACAATATGAATGTTCGCTTACGCGTAAATTTGACCTTGCTTTTATCGATTTTGTTGATATTCAAATTGTGCTGTAACCCACTTGTTATTCATTCATGCAAAGACGGGCCGCAGCTGACGAGCCGTCACGAAATTTATTTGATCGAATAAATTCTGCCATATTTGCTTGCTTCAAATTTCTTTCTGGGAAAAGATGTTTCACATTACAACCTTACTCAGTGTCGATTAGCGAAAGAGCATGAATATTTCGCAAACGTCGGCAGGAATTCTGAGCCGTACTGTGAGTTCGACAGCTAGCTCTTACATGGTTTTACCTACCGTTACAACAAATTCGTGTGGGCTTAGCCCTTCTACTCGGGTCTCTTACAACGATCCTATATTCCTTTAGAAGTTTTATAAATAGGAAAACGTGCGCTCAAAGCGGCCACATTGAATCGGAAGCTGCGTTAGCTTAATCTAGACACCATACGACATTGGCAGGTATAGTACCTACATGAGAAAAGAAATGTTTAGTTTGAAGCATGCAGATATGCCTTGTTGCCTGTCGTCCCACGAAAGAGTTTTCAGAGGCGCAGGTTAGATAAAAAATCATTCTTTTTGACCTGATAACGGATAAGAGATTGCCTTTTTAGTTTTTTCAGCTGAACTTACTTAAATTTCCGTTCATTTCCATACGGGATTTCTCGTAGGCCCAATTCCTCAAAAGCGCTGCCTTTTTTCCACACCCTTTGTCATTGCAAAAGCCAGTTTGTCCTTTAGACTATTTCACATCACCCACTCCATCCCCTTATTTGTCGAACGTTTTTTTTACATTTTTATGCTGGCGACTGCAATGCAGGAATTTATTTGGCAGAAGCGAGTTTGGCCCCGATACAGAGCCCAGGGCCTGACCTGCTGGGTGGTCCATACTTCCTCACCACATATTCAATTTTGTTGAGTAAATGACCTCATCGGGACATCTATAAAAAAAGGTTATTTGACGCACTGTTAACCAATCCAAATAAAAACGAGCGTTGCTAATTGTATATGTATTTAGCATTGTTTGCATAAACTTACAACCAAAATACTTACTGACAGAAGGCGCTTCTACCAATCAGCTCTCACAAAATAGCATCACTGATTTTTTGCGCATGTTGGTAATTTAAGTTTTTAGTTGCACATTCTCGTTAGTCTGAAGAAGAGCTGGGGAACAAGACGCGAAAATGACTGATAAAATTAACCTTTTTATCCCAAAAAGCATCTTTTCTTTAAATTTAAACTTAAATATAAAATTTGCCGTATATGGTCATTGGAAATTTGCCCAAACCCATTGGGCAATGAAAGCCGGGAAAATTTAAAACAGGCCTAGAACATAGCAAGATCATCTCAGTTCCCCTGACTTTACTGTCTTCTATTAAGAAAATAAATGGGATCACTCACGTACAGAAGGCTAACTGTGATCATAATACGACCTTCTGTTAGTAGAATGCGCCTATTTTCAGAAAGATGTTTGTTTCTCTTGAATATTGGTGCCCAAATATTTCGTGCGGCCGAACCTTATACTGCGGCAGGTGCTTAAAAGTGTTGACATTCTAATTGAATTTAAATGCACTTTTGACCAGAAGGCATTAAAACCTTCGGGTTCCGATGCTAAAGGACGGAAACCGAGTCCGCGGTTGATTCGTACTAAAAGTATACCGACTTTTAGCATGAACTCCTTACCAGTTTAGTATCCAGGACGGCCCAGATGTAACCGAAGGCTAATTATTATTCAAAATTACAAACAAATGTAACCGAAGTTAACTACACAAATTTAGGTCAAATGTTAGAAATGTCAATCATAAATTGCAATCAAGTTGCGATATCGCCCAACGCCTTACTCAGTTATGGTATGAAACCAATGTTGCCAATCATTCATTACTTTTAATAGTGATTGGGGTTTGGCTACAGCTGAGCCACCTTGTATTTTGTTTGTATTTATCGGATATTTTGGTGCAGACATGGATATTTTGCACAAGTGATTCAATCTAGGGGTTCCTAATGTTCACTCTCAATGACACTAGGTCTCCTTAAAAAAGATTTCTTCAAAATGCAGCGTTTTTCCGTCAGAAATTGAAAAGTGCATTCACATTTGACGTTTTACTTAGTACTTTAAACGTTTCCACGTTCCTTTTCAAGATTCTCTGGGTGGTAATGCACGGGTCACCCAATTTTAATCGGATCCTACTCTTTGCAAGCGACAACACTAGACATGGGTGTGATAGGCTGCATGACTACTCTAAAATTCTCACAGTTCCAATGTTTTCAAAATATCTTCCTAAATCAATTAACTTTTTCTAGGGGTAGAGTTTGTCAACATCTGGTAATGATTAATTCATGCTTCTGCATGCTCTACGTACATAGGCTTAAAGCTTTGGCAGAGTCATTGTTCGATTAGCTCAAAGTTTTTGAACTTGGGTTGGAAGATCTAGTGGGAGGTTATTCAGCTGGAACCTGTCTTCTTCTTCGTTAATTTACGAATTGATCTGAAGCAACCTTTTCAACAGTAAAACCCACCTACAGGTCTGTGTTCTTCTTTCTCGAGTTTTGGAAAATACATCCTGCCGCCTGGTTTTCCCATCCTAATTTGAAGTCGCTAACAACATGATTCTTGCTGTCAATGAGGGTCACCTTCAACGCCTTCTAACGAAGAAATCTGAATTCTAAATAGGAAGTCCGCTTACGCGTACCAACTTCTAGTTCCCACACCAATTTCTATATGTGGATTCTACGCATGAGATATGCCATCAGACGATATTTCCGTAGTCGGGAGTTACATGAGAAGATCTGGAGGGGTGAGCCACCTTTTAAGCCTAGTAGCTGTACACACTGAGAGTGCCTAGTTGCACAAGATGTTTACATCAGTTGTATTCGTGTGGCGCACATCTCTCAACTGTGGTCTTCATTCTTTGTACTAGAGAGTAAAGACAAATGAAGGCGAGAGATCTGCAGCAGTGCTGCTGGCTTTAAAATTCTCTGTGGAGCCTTGTTTAGTTTTGGAAGGGAGACCAGTCGTGCTGCGCATTGTGAATCTGGAGGTTCTTGTCAAGTTAGCCCCTGCTCTCGCACTCTCTCTAGCTCTCACTTATCGTCGGTGGCGTACAGCGACGCAAGATGAGTTCAATTTAGTCAAATCTTCTTCGCTCTGATCCAAGTCACAGACAGTTCAACATCCTGCTCCGCGGTAGTGGTTATCTACGTCATTGCAGAGAGGTCAACTAGTATCATGTCCCTCAGGCTTATGAAAAGGTCATGCAGCGAGGAAAAAAATGTCTGCAGAAGTGTAGCGCACTCCACTGCATTCGCCACAATAAAGGACTGTGATAAGCTGAATTAATCTGTTGATCTCAGCGTTGAGTCCGTTTTAATGAATTAATCAAATGTCAAAACGGGCTGATGCAACAACGTTTTGCAGCCCCACTCAGGCTACATGCAGCGCTCTGCCCTCTTGCCTAAGTTTGACTCTGAAGCAGACTCATAGACTTGCAAGTGCAGTATAATATTGCATTTTAAGATATTTAGCTTTCCAAGCTTCCAAATCAACTGATCTATTAGAAGATGCGCTGTTATTAAAGCCTCGACTATCGTGTAACATGTCAACTGTCACACGTGTGTCATGTATGTGGAAAGAAACAACCGGCATTTACTATTCAATGGTATTCACTGTTTTCGTTGGATAATACGTTAAGCTTTTAAATCCGAAGAGATGATACCTACTGCATGCAACCACGGTAAGAAGCTGTGATTGCTCAGTTCGAAGAACATTAGAGTGTGATGTGAAGGGCGGAGGGGTGGGGGGTGGGTCAGTGATTTAAATCCGGTTCACAGAAACTGTTATCTATCTGACCTGTCGATACTGCCGCTATTCGGAGACCTGTGCCTTTGCTTGAGTCGAGTCATCACACGTTCTAGGGCCAAATTTTATCACGCTAAT
>JAYGXS010000001.1:39928756-39979833 GCA_036362985.1 Ligula intestinalis | reverse complement strand
CAACGTATGCGTGGCGATAAATGAGTTGAAATCGAAGTGTGAAGCCAGTACCCCACGAATTAAGACCCCAAGCGGTGGTTACAGTAGCTGGTTATTGTAATACACATGCCGATGACCGCTACAAACTATAAATACCGTGCAACTTGTGAATGTATCAGCCCAATCTGCGTATGTCTAACACTATCCTACGGTAACCCGTGATTAGGGATTCTCGGCAGAAACCGAAACATCAGGAAAAAAAATTCTTGCTATAGTTAGCATCTTCTTCTGAACTGCTTCCTGGAACTCGCATATTCGCTTCTATCGACATTCTATTTCAACGTATACTTTAGAGGACAAATCAAAACCAAATAGCGCCAAACTGTATGGTTTGTCAGCATTCTTTGATCATCCCTTTTGGTTTCTGTTTATTGGTGAATCATACACCATTTGCTCTGCAACGCTGCACTGGCTAGCAGACTGGGTTTGTTCAGCTGGACCAGGGGGCCTGAAACTCTGTTTCGTATAAGACGTTGGAATAGGAACCTCCTTATTCGAGGATTCTTGTGCCAAGTTCCAGTGAAGTAGGAGTCTTTGTTAGGTTTAAAGTTACAGTTAACAATAGGATTCTGTTTAGGATTAGATTTAATATTCATTAAGATTTTGGTTAGGATAAGTCTTGGGGTCACATGTATGAGTCGATAATGGTTACTCTTTTGAAATGTCGCTCAGAGCTACTTATGTTGCCCGGGGACATCTAGTTCCACAGTCTTACTCCACGCCAGCCACTTGCAATTAATTGCCGATTGAAGCGAATATGCGAGTTCCAGGAAGCAGTTAAGACGAAGAAGTTGTGACCGCTGGAACAAGAATTTTATTTGCCTGACGTTTTGGATTCTGTATCGTGTAATCATGTGAGACATGCACAGCTTGCGGTGATATATGCACAGATTGCGCGGTATTTACAGTTCGCGGTGGTCACGCGATCGCCTGCGCATTATAATTGCCCACTCCTGTTACCACTGCAAATGGTCGTAATTGGTGTGGTGATGGCTTGGCAGTTCGCCTTCGAGCCATTAATTGCCGCGATTTAGTTGTCCGCGTTCGATGTGGGCTTGATAATTGCGCGACAATTATTTTTGCTTTCTTCGGAGTTGTTTCTGGACCCGGCACTTCCCTCGTGACTGATTCTCCTGCTCCGATAACGTCTCAATATGGAGTATGAGACCAGCAATTCGTCGCACTTGTTGCGCAAGCTGTGCATATATCATCCCAATCTGCGTACGCCTCATACTATGCTACGGTTACTTATGATAACGAATCCTCGACAGAATTCGAAACGTCAGGCAAATAAATTTATTGATCCAGCGATCGCATCTTCTACGTCTGAACTTGCACCTTATCCCAGCCTTCAGATAGCTAGACGGCACCGACGATGAACTGGCCAATGAGAGAACGAAAAGATTTCAATTTCAACTCTGGGGACGCTTTTCCTATCGCACTCAGCGCATTTTCTTCACCGTAAACCATCTGACGTACTGTGTAAACTGTAACGAGGTGCAAAACGCCGTGGCTTGGAAGGCTTCCGACTGATGGTATAACCCGCTTCTATTACGAAGGGAGTACGATTGCAATGATTACTGAACTATAACTCAGGTGGGATCGGAGACTCACCTTTTAATAGTGAGATGCAGGTCATGTGTGGCTGTTTTGCGTTGCCAGCCATTGTTTTCGATCCCGCATTCCGGGCTTCTTGACTCAGTCTTGGCACCGGTCTCAGGTAAGGTGGAAGACGGCAGATGCTGCATCAGTCTTTTATCACCGTAAACTAATTTATGCGCACATCACCGTATCTGCGTCACCCATGCTTCGATCGGTAGCATCTTTCGCTGCTACTGACTTCCGCTTGCTGCTGTGAATTCGAATTTTCAGTGTGTTATCTGTTTCCTGTAGATCGTTGTCCACATGCAACTTCGAATTTGATGGCAGAAAAGAACATCTAGAAAGGGAGGTCATGTATTCATTTCTGTACACATCATGAATGCACTTCCTGGAAAATTTACTACTACTGTTTTATTTTATGGTATTTATATTTCACGTCAACATAGCGATGTTTATATGCTTCGGAAATTTACCTTTCGAATATTTTGGATGATCACCTTAACACTCATCTTATACTTGAACAAGGCACGGATCATGAGACTAGCAAACCTTATTGACGTCACATTGTTTCGAGACCTCTTATTCAACTGCAAATGGTCATTGCTTATTAATAAGATAAATTAGCTGTCCAATTAGATATCGACCTAGAAGGGTGAAAGTTTATAGGTAAATAGATTATGAGCTATAAGTCTAACATGTGGGTGCATGGTGAGGGGGTAAATGAGAGGGCAGTTCATATTACAGAGAAAGCCCATGAAGTGCGATTAAATGGGAGGCGTGAGAGGAAATGGGTTCATCGATCGCCACCATGGCAATGTGAGGTTGATCACACGATTCAGCTGCCTACAGAACTCTTGTCTTCTCCGTATTGCAGTCGCCTCCGAAAAGAGGACGACTCTAGTGATCTTTGCCTATTTCAAATTTCGTTCGGAAAAAATGTTTCAATTATCTTATATTGTCGATAGAAGTGCGAGTAAGCGCTTCGGTTAGTAAATCGGGACAAAATGCGATCGGTGAGCAATACTTTGAAATGCCTCGCGTTTTAGGTGCTCTTTCGAACCCAGACTCCGAGAAAATTGCAGAGTTCTATAAGCTCAAGACGTGCCGAGTTTATAGTACTTATTTTCCATCCCAGGCTGGAATTTAATCTGCAGTTTACATCCACTTCTTTTGTTAAAATCCTGAACAAATTAAGGCTGTGACCACGTTGTGCATGCCGAACGTGAGAGGTCGCTGGTTGCAGGCTCAGACACCAGCCCCTTGTAGCCTTCCTAGCACTCAAAGGTCGTACGATTGGGATCCCGATACCTAAAGGAAGTTCATGGTGTCATAATGTTTGTCAGTTGCGTCACCAAACTGCCGGACTTTTCATGAATGCATGTAGTCGCTTCTTATTTGCATACAACTTGGTTTGACATGATAAGGAGTGCCAAAGAAACAGATTTCGCAAAGAAGACTTTATTTGTCTTCTTAAATTAATGCTTTACGCGGTTTCAAAAGGATAAATCCGACTCATGCGTTTAAAAGATATATCATGCTTAGATTTCACCAAATATGAATGAAAAGCGATTGAACTTTCCTTACTTAAAACTTGCCGCTTGATTATACTATTGTGTTGAAATAATAAGCGTTAACTATCCTTTTAACTTCGTTACTTAAAATGCTATGAACTTCGTCAGTTCTTAACTTGTCAGCCATTCTTATCTTAAACTAAAAAACACCTACGCGGATTAATTTATTCAGCCAATGGTTAACTGAGTACTTTGCATTTGGCTTTCGCCTGTAGACTTACTTAATTTTATGCAAAATACCATCATCCATTCAAGCAAAGAGATCATGCAACATGGAGAACGCTTAGGTTTTTTATTCCTGCATTTTTTCTGCGTCGGAAGCAACACATACACACATAAGAACAACCCCATGTTATTGCGAACAGAACAGAATTCTGCCTGCATATCAGCTGACAAACTGACCTAAACTTATCTGCTGCGCAAACATATTTTTGCCCGCTACACAACAGTGTCAGGTCAAAAATACGCGAGAGAGCTTAGATTTCGAAAAAAACTATAAACGTACCTTTGCTTGAAAACTATTGAAAACTTTACCGTTGGGAAAATTATTTCACCTTTTATCATTATTGCAATAAGCATATAATCATTTTTATATATGAATATGCGATTTCTTTTATACGGATTACAAGACCTATGTGGATAATTGTAAAAACTAACAAACTAAGTGCACTTCCTGTCTCTTGAAGTCCTTGCACAGGTCTTGTGGGCAGTCGGCGCCTGTAATGAACCAAATATTAGCGAAAAGACCTTTTTCCCCCTTAAAATCTCTGTGAGTTTTCATTTCAGCAGCTAATTTTTTTTAAAGTTAAAGGGTTTCCTCCAGCCATTGTATACTACTGCGTTTTATTTTATCCCTTACCTGCACAAATAATAGCATAATTGTTTCAGTCAAACTGCATCTAAAAATGGATATGCGCCAAAATGAAAGAAATATTTCATTGTCAGTCATTCAGAATATCCAGAAATTTCTTAAATTCAGCCTGTGTGGCAACTTGTGTTATCGCCTTTTTGGATAAAAGATTGGGATATAAGTTTGCATAAGCCAATTGAAATCTGCAGGTGATAAGAACTTCTGCACCTATCATTGGCCGCCACGTAGGACTGCCTAGGATCTCTGAAGTTTCTGAATCATAGAATTTGCGTTGTCTTGCAGTCAACATCAGTAGGTAACGCCCATAAAAGCATGCTAGGTAACGATGACGTGGTCAAGGTACACAACAGTGTTGGCTTGGAAGCAGTCTAAGCGTTAACACCGTACCCACAGCAACACGCAATGGGCCCATACTCAGAAATATTTTGAAACACGGCCATACATTAGTCATTTCACTGTCCTGTTCGAAGTTTGTTTACTTTAGCAAGACTTCATTGACATAATAACTCCGGAGCCGCTTCGAAATGGCAGTAGGTTTCTACAGTGTGCATTTATCAAACAAAGGGAAAACTATAATGTATGGGGGGAGATTTTCGTGAATTACTTTTAAAGGGCAAGTAATGATTATAATTTGGCTGGATTGTATCAACTTTTTACGTAGGTAACGAATCCGTATAAGATACGACAGTTGACCAAGTATGAACGCTCATTTCAAGCGTAATTACAGGAGGCCTTGGAGGAAGCACGCAAATGAGAGTATTTATTGAGTGTGGTTGGCCATAAAGACCGTAAAACAATAAAGTAACTTAAATTTTATTTGCAAAGGACCGAAGCCCATCAATAAATTTGCTTTTTCTTTTGGTGCTCAAAAATGGTCATTCAAAATTGAAGCTTGAAATGTTGAGTATAAACACAGTCGGACCTCACTTTCTTTTTGCTTCTGGAGAAAACAACTGCAGTAGCCTGACAACAGTTATGCTCTTTATTTCGGCTCCTAGGAACTGTTGTACTTGTAAATCAGCAGATCTGCTCTTCGTAATACGCCATGGATCTGCAAACTAAATTACAGCCTCAAGATAAGCGGATAAATCTATTTCAAGAAACATGTAGCAAAATCAATGCTTTCAGAAAGCAATGAAATCCACATATTGTGTATTAATCCGAGCTCTTAGGGCCGTCGTCAGGTGTACACTAAATGTTTCCAAAAAACGACTCTCATAAGGCACCTTACATTTTTTTTATATTGTGTGATTCTTATTTCAATAAATCTTTTATCGAAGAGTGGCCGCTGTATGTCGTCATCTCATTTGGATTGAATTTCGTCACTCCTATCCAGCCTCTCAGATTTTTGCACGTGACGGTATACTTCATGTCAATTAATGTACAATCTATTCAAGTTCACGGTGTTTAAGGTAACGTGAACTTTTGCATTAGAACATCCATATTTTTAACATGCATGTCTTCTCTTAATTATCGGTTCGTCTTAGATGGGAAGCCCTCACCACTGTGAGTTCTGTCCAAATCAAATTGGGTTAAGTACCCGGCCTGTGCGTGACCTATTAGGACTGGTAATTATGTCTTTCTTTTGTCCTTTGCTACTCATGCATACAGAGGGTTCGGAATGCCCCTAAATACGGTTTCTTGTTATTTATGGAACATCTGGGTTTCTAAAATTACAGTCCATACGCTTCGTAATGCTTTCTTAGCGGAAGGACCACCCCTGTCTCGCAGCTCAAACTATAAATATCTTTCTGCCTCTTGCAAGGGAGCATTACTCATTGCTTAGAAAAGTTACGTTAACTAGACGTTTTCAATAAAAGTTAATAATGTGTATCAGAGGGCACTTACAAGAGCAAAATACAGTGTACTTTCAAAATAAATTTATCACTTTACCTTTTATTCAAATGATTTGAAAGCTTTAAATTTTAAATTTGTACTTTACAAACCTGGAGATGTAAGAGTTTTTCTTTAATGCTGGCATGTGTATAAAAAACACTTAGACATTAAAATTGTACAAAATATTAACAAATGCAGCTTTCGATAAATCCTCTTCAGGCCGTTACATTTATAAAGGGATGCGGTACAAAGTAACATGCTGGTACTTATGGTATCACAAAACGCAAATTTGTCATGCGGATAAGGAAGAGGGCAAGGGGTTGATATAAATTAGCTAGCTTCAAGATAATGAGGGTTTGTTGAGTCCGGACAGGAGATGGGGGTGGGTTGAAGTGGTAGAAAGTGCGGAAAGATGCAGGTAGTTACGTCACTGTTGGCCATGCCAAGCTCGGGGCTTGCAGGAGATTCTTCTGTGTGCACAAGACCGGCTTCTTCAACCGGATCGCAGTTGCTTCTGCTGTTGCCAACAAACGCAGACCCAGGGACTTTGGGTAGTTTGGCGAGACCTTGAAAATTACCTTAAAGGCTTTGCTGAGGTCCACACGATGCCCGGATTCAACCATGTGGGCAAGGATAAAGCTGTTGATGCAGTAGACTCAGTAAGAAATGGAAAGAAAGTGCCTCTTACAAAAATTTATTTTCTTTTAAATCCATGAAAGATATCCATTCTCTGTCCCAAACCTTTCTCTTACCAGAAACCAAATCTCAACTCCAACTCAAAACGTTACCTCAGCGGTAGATTCAACCTACTGTTTAACCTAAATTTTAGCGCAAGCATAAACCTCACCGCCCCCTTCCCTGGAATTTTTCCGTAAGGCCGTCTGTGTTGTAAGGGGAGAAGTTATAATTCTCATGGCTTACATGCATCTGTGCTCAGGTTAATTCCACTTTGGAATCAAGGCTTACTGCATTTGTAGACATACCTTAAGTACTATTCAGCGTTATCTTAATATTAGCATACACTCTCTTTTTATTGCTCTAGGATTCTCGAGCGATAATTGAACGACTTCGAACTGGTAACCTACCTCCTCAAGATGAACCTTTTGAGGATCTCGTCATTGATGATCCTCCCGTCGTCAACCTGGAATCCTACGGAGAGTCCATGCGGAAGCAGATGTCCATCAATAGTCTGCCTACTGCTGTTGTCAATACTGACGATCCTGAGGCTGCTGTCAACGGCAACTCCCCGCTGGACACTGTTCTGCCCGCCACCGATGTCAGTTCCAGTCGCAATAAGTATGGAACTCGAGGTCGTCGCATGAGCTCCAGCTCGACAGCGCCCATGTCAGGCCCTGCGGCCCGTCGCCTCAGTACAAGTAGCGTGGCTGCGGGCCAGTTGAACGCAAATGGACAATCCATAATGCGAAAGCTTTTCTCGAGAAGGAGCAAGGTGCCTGCTTCGTCATAATTTTTTTTGGCATACAGTTTGCTATTATTATTATGTTGGCCAAAAAGCGAGCATTTTGGCTCGGTAAATAGGTAAATTCTTGGAACATGTTATTTATCCTCCAATTGCGATCTTTTAACTTCCACAACATAGCAAAATCAAGGAACTATTGTATTTTCGCAAAAGCTAGGCACAAGACTCTTAACCTCCGGTCGTTTAGATATTAGTATACTAGGGGCTATGCTACCTGCGACTTTGTCTTATGTGAATTACCCTTTACGTTTTGCATCAAAATATCGCCAGCAAAGTAATTTCGAACAAATCAGATTAAATATAAGGGCAATGCTTATAGGAATCCCCACAAATTTTTTTCGAGCCGAACTCCTTGCAGCTGTGTCGAGCAGCGGCAGAATACCGGCGAAACACTATTCGGGGCGTTTGTTTAGCTAGTACCTGGGCTGTTAATATGGTAAGTTACACCATCAATATATACTAATACAGTCTGTCCGTAAGTAATTTGCATATTAAGACGATAAAAGTTCCCAAATAATATGCTTACGTACTTCTGTACTCTGCGATACGTTCTAGTTTCACTAAGTATTTAGACGGTGATCTTCGGGCTCATTCATAATCGTTCCGTGCTCATGCATTAACCACTTAGGAAGTGTCATTTATTTTTTGGATCATTCTTAGTGAAGTTATCTGTATTGACCAGATTAAAAGGCTCTCTGATTAAAGACAATAATAATACCATGATGTAAAAGTGAAGCAGTCTTTAACTTTGCAGATTACACCCTGCAGAAGTACCTTTATGCATATAGCACACTGTTAAAGTTTATCTGAGCCCACCTGTTTATTGATCCAACGTTTCTTATTTTAATGTCAGTCTATCGTCATGGCATAAAAGATTGTACAACACACTGCATATTTACCGTATCTCTGCCGGCAATGATTTTCATTAGCACTATTGGTTTGTTTGCGCAGGGCCTGATAATCAAAGAACGATTTCTCGTCTTCTATTACATTACCTGCGTCTCGCCTGTTTTAGACTATTCGTAATATACACGTCGTTTTCCTATCTAATAAAATGATAGTCGAAATCTTGAAATGTGTTTTGGATTCGAAGGACTAACTTAAGTAGGATTTCGCGCTAAATGGAATTTCCAATATATTTGAGAGCTTTTTTGGCTACTGTACTAGATCCAAACCCAAGTTTCTTTCGACAGGTTTAGACAGTTTCTTAATCGCAGGTGATATTGGTCATTTTTGTTTAATTTAATTTTCCCAGGGTTTCTTGTGAACTTCCCTACTTACAAACGTCCCCCTAAACGCAATGCTAAGCTGTGAACCATTGTTCAACTTCATAACGTGAACACTAATCTTTACTTAATAATATTTAGCAGTTTTTTGAGTAAAGAGTTACCTTTACTGTCGAGGATCAACTTCTGAGTAAGTTTTAAAAAACTGAGTATTGAGACCTGGATTGTGTGGCAGAAACAATCTGGGAACGCCAGGATACCAACCTATGAGTCTAACCCCTAGCAGTCACCTCACATGCCGCAAAAAAACTGTGTCTGCAGGTTTAAACATTATTTGTGTTGGAAATATAAAAAAAAGCTGAGTACATACATATATAAAATCTGAAGGATATAACCGACAAAGAAAAGGGAGACTAGAATAGCTATTTCTGGGTGATGTCTCACCCGAGCCTCGAACCCGCGATCTTTCTGTATCAAGGTATGACTTGCTGACGAAGGCTCATAAACCAGAAATGGCCATCCTATTCTTTCGTGTGTTTTTGGGGAATTTTCCTCTGCTTATATCACTAGCCGCCATATAGCGTAGGCTCGGCTGTGAACCCTGAATACACCATGGACAGACGAGTGTGTCCTCTAACTGATCGGTGGACGTCTAGCTCCCACTACAGATACAGTATATTCCTTTACTCACGAAACTTCAACAGGAATTCTTAAATGTATTTTCAATTTGAGCTTATCATTTAAATAGGATTGTAATGCTGATTATCATGCAGCGTAATCGCAGGGTATCTCAGTCACATCAGGATGCTAGCTTTTAGACGAGCTTCTCTCTGTCCGCTTTAGGAAATACATTAACTAAAAATGGCTGCTAAAAATTTGAATGCCTTTTATAGAAATAATGCACTAAATATTGCTTATTTACACTTTTTAAGCAGATTACGCATTCGTCAAGTTCTAAACTCAAAAAAGCATTTTGCAGTTTCAAACAAATTTCAAATAATGAGATTTTTACAACAGTAAATTATTCATTCATACTACGTCGTATCTGTTTATTTGTTGTCGTTGCCTATTAAGTATATAAACGGCCTACATCCAGTATAAATTTATATGACAAGAATAGGAACCCTTTTTTACCGTAGAAAATGTATTCATTTTCTTAGATGGAATATATACATCATAAAGCTCGTACACATTGAACTCATGTCTAATGGCCGGTGAGATTCAAATGATTCGGCAATTTAAAAACTTTTGAAAACCAAAGGGTATCCTTTCTTCAGATATTAAATTGGAAGAAGGTGTCACTTGCCGCCAAACGAGCGCA
Source organism: Ligula intestinalis (assembly GCA_036362985.1). Lineage (NCBI taxonomy): Eukaryota > Metazoa > Platyhelminthes > Cestoda > Diphyllobothriidea > Diphyllobothriidae > Ligula > Ligula intestinalis. The sequence continues at coordinate 39,969,887 of JAYGXS010000001.1, read as the reverse complement.
GGAAAGTTTATTTGAATTTATGGGGCCATCAAAAATGAATGATAGTAATGCTTACTACTTAGATAGGAATTTTTGTATAGTTTACTTTTTACAGTTGCTCGCAAAGGGGTCATTCAAATGCCGGCACCCCTAGATGATTGGAATATTTCTAGATTATAATGCACGATAATCAGCATTACAACTCTACTTAAATAATGAAGTCAATTTAAAACACTTTTTAGAAATTTAGTTGACGTTTCATGAGCTATGGACTCTGCTGTGTAGATATTTATACTCAAATATTTGCTATATTTCCAACACAAATGGTGGTAAAATGTAGACAAAGGTATTTTTGTACTGTGGGTGAGGTGACTGCGAGGGGTTCGACGCATAAGTCAGTACCTTTGCGTCCCTAGATTTTTTCGGCCACATAATCTGGATCTCAATATTTAGCTTTTTAATTTCCTCAGAAGTTACCCTTCGACACTTTTGGTAATTCTTTGTGAAAAAAATCTGCCCGCGCTTATTTATAAATGATTGACGTTAACCTTATGGTAATTTAAAAAATGATTCACAGCTTATCTTTACGTGTAGGGGTGAAGTGTGCAAGAAGGACATGAAATCTTGAGAAAATTAAATTAAAGTAAACTTTGAGTTATTTTACTTGACATGGAAAAGTGGTCTCTGAGCCCGTTAGATCAAATACAGTTGGCGCACAAAGTTTCTAGTAGTCGAAAAATGATTCACATGTTACCTTTATGTCTGGGAGGAAGTCCGTAAGGAGGACAGTTCGCTATCACTCTTGTGAAAATTCAATTGAACGAAAATTCGACTAATCTTATCTGACATTAAGAGGTGTTGCACAAACTGATGAATGTATTGAGAAGTCACTTTGACGTTTTTGATAAAAAAGCACTGCCATCTGCAAACTTCCGCGCGACCTCTGTGGCGCAGTTAATTGTGATAAAATGGACAACTTCCCTCTACATGCGTTGGTGAACATCATTCATTAGTAAAGAACGATCGCATTTGCCCCAAGTTTCCATTCGCACCAAGGAAACCAGACAAACCTTCGATTGAAGCAGGGGGCTCGAACTGATGAGATCTGCCTATCAAATAAAGACCGATAAATGCCCGAGGCCATGTATGCATATGTTTGAACTGGAAATTGGGCATCCCACAAAGTTTACTTCGGTCAATGTAGTTGGTTGGGGAACGATACCAAACTTTTTACGTTCGACTTTCATCTTTCTGATGATGAACTCGGACCAGACTCAAAAGTTCACCATGCATTTTGTTACCGTTTTAAAAACTAGCTTCCTCTACCGAAATACACATACACACATACATATATATATATACATCTGCATATCCCGGGGACACCACTGTTCGCTAAACGGAGGAGTGGTGGCATCTACTGAGGTCAAACTGGAACAAAACTCTTAAAAAATAATAATTTTTCGGTAGTACTAAGAAGCTTAAACGCGTCACAGATTACCTCTGTACACAAAAGTCTTCGGTAGAAATGAGATCAGAAATTTCAGAAAAAGTATTTGATAACTTCTCGAGATGCTTATTTAATTTAAAGTCCAATTGTGTATGTCACTGACAGTTCAACTGTCACGAATGACTATATGTACCCTGTGTAAAAAGGCAGTTTAGGCACAGGGACGGTTACTTATGCGTAAATTAGGTTATACTGACTGACACCGCCTGCAAAGTTCTCTCATGTCTCATCCAGTGTCGTAACATAGTCAAGAAAACCGAAGACAAAACCAGACTGAGAAATCCGTCTGCGCATACCACAGACCTGATTCGGGCAGGATGAATCGAATTTTAACAGGACCAATAATGGGACGGTTCGGGTCGCAGCCGAGCCGGAGGACGATGAAGGGCACATAAAGAGAGGGACCCTTCAATCCTGAGAGGAGCCAGTTATCCCGTCAATCGGCAGACTTCCAAGCACGCCAGATTGTTAATGCTGAGGCGAGAGGTAGTTTTTGTGTCAATGAGACCTTGCTGAATGCCATCGACGTCGTACGTTACATCACCGACTCATCGAATTCCCTTTAAGATTTCTGCACGTGGCATCGAATAGGCTATGCTAATTAATGCATCGGCCATTCAAATGTATAGCTTTGGTGAAATTATCGGTCTTTCTTCGATGGCGGATGTCATCAGTGCATATTCTAGTCAAAGCGAGGGTTGTCTTAGTATCCAATTGTGTGTTTTATTGCACAAGACAGGTGGTTTCAACTCTCTAGCACTGAATGATGTTCATGAATGCATGCAGGGCTAGATTTTTCAGTTTACGAGCACGGCATGTTGTAGGTGAGGTTGTTGATCCAAAATGCGAAGGTGATTTCGTAGCGTGGTCGCTGGTTAGCGTACCTAGCGTATTTATTGTCCACCAAGTGTGTTTCCATGAGTTCAGAAAAACAACCGTTCGTTCGCTCTCTCTCTCTATTTGATACTTTTTATCTTCTGTAGTTTGCTCACAGTGTCCTGCAGAATGACTTTTCTACTGACAGTTTTCACGCGCATTATGCCTTGGTCCCGAACTATGCTTATTAAACCGTAAGGGATCTGTTATTTATAAATGACACGCAGCTCTTGCATTATTTTAAAATAAAACCTTAATACTCGTGTTTACCGTGCCACTCTAAGCCTTCATTTTATTCTCCTCCTTTATCCCTAAACCATGAATTGGCACCTAGTCAAATGCGCTCGGTTCAACAAAAGTTATGCAAGTCCTCTTTTGGCAGCGTGACCATCTCTTCTTATGTTGCACAGAAATCAGTTAAGGAGATGATCTGATAGCCTTAAGTCGTTTTTAAATTTCGGCTGCTGCCCTTGGCAACTTGTTGAATTAACGGCTTTTCTAATAACAACACCTTATTACACCTTCTCAATGACTGACTTTCACACGGAATGGCTAGCAAGATGCATTCAGATGGTATTGTTGGCAAAGACAAGGGAGACTGGAATGGTCACTTCTGGCGTATCATGCGCTGCCACCCAGTCATGCTTAGACCCAAGTATTACCCCACTTGAGTCTCGAACTCGCGACCTTTTTGATCAGAGTGAAGCGCCTTAATCCTCGAACCAGGAGCTCGTTGTCTAGCCAGTTTAGGTCAGGGGCTACTGACACTTGTGAATGAACGTTCGCGAGTTCAAGGTTGGGGTGGGGCACCGCTTGGGCCTGGGAATGAAAAGCTGATGGCGGCTGATAAGCCTGAAGTGGTCATTCCAGTTTCCCTTGCCTTTGTTGGCAATACTATCCGGCTATACTACCAGAACCTCTGGCAAGACCCGAGGCAGAGCGGGACAGATGAGTCCTGTTAGTGGTGCGATAAACGTTAATCAACAAGATGCATTCATTTAATTGACAGGTGTTTTGATGCAAACATTTTGAATTGACTCTCACGCATTTTAACTTCCTACGCATGCATAAAGTCTTTTCTCTTTTACCTCTTTTTGGAAGCCGGTAATTTATGAAGTAGGTATTTTTCCCAGATAAGTATATGTATATATATTGCAGACCCACTTTGTGGGAGATGTTTGCTCGACCGTCACTCCCAATCCCCCTCCTGCTGCTAATACTAGTATTTTGACTGCCAATTTCTTGCTCTACCTCTACACACCTAACTGAGCTCAGAGGGCTGACTCGATGGATGCTAACTGTCTTCCATCGAGCTGCAACATCTCGCGACGAAATTCCCTTCTTTTCGAGTACGTGAAACCGTGGCGTCGAAGTCATCGGTCACACAGTATACACTGGCGTTCACGGTCCTTCATGTGCCAGGACAATGAGGTGTATGCCAGCCCAACCAGTGTCAAGGAGCCTCTCAGTGTTGGCGGAGCTCCGGTACTTGCGATATATTTGTATGCTGGAATTCCTGCACACCCGCCCAGTCACTTCTTTTGCACGCGCCAGAGCTTCCCTCACTTCACCAGCAATCTCACGCTTTCTTGACTGTTGTCTGTGCAGCTTAGTCCCCTTTTTATTCCGCCGTTTTCTTACTCTCATTTAGACCAGAGATCGTAGCCGAAAGAGCGCCTGCCTTTCATCCTCCATTGAAGACGTTACGTTTGGCAGGCCAAGCTCGATCCAGGAGTCGCCGTTATCTCACAACGAGTGAGTGCATTGTGCTCTTACATTTTTCTCGCTGGCCTTATGCAATAGGGCGAGAAAATCCAGCACAATTCTAAATTTTACGAAAGATTGGTGCTCACTTGCAAACTGGCATTAACATGTATATAAAACTTAGAAATCATAATTAACAACCTTAGGCAAGTTTCCTTCTTCATGGAAATATAAACAGCACTCATGTTTTGTCAGGGAAAATAAACGTTTCTTGCAAATCTTCAAATTCCGCAGATGTAAAAAATTGCTACGAATTAGAACAATGCATTTAAATCTTCACGTCAGATGAATTGGTATCCCTTCTTCTTTGTTTATATCAAGAGAACTCTTCCTTTGTCAAAAAATATTTCTGTGATTGAATTACAATTAGTTTAACAGCGTCCTTTAAAGTCCTGCGTACTTTTGGCCGTATTAAGTGGTTTTAGGCTTTCGTACATAAATTCACAGTTTGTTCGAGGTTAGATCAAAAACTGTAAAATCAGGTACCCATTAGCAGGATTTACCGACCAAACGTTTTTTGAATATATGTTTTCTTGAATTTTTCTTACTTATATTGGGATTTTCCCCTAGAATAATGCACATAAATAAATGGGTTGGTTCTACCGTGCATGGTAGCGCAAAAACATTTTCCGATATCGGGTAACCTCCGAATTCAACAAAATTATAGCCTATTACCCTCAATATACTGAACAAAGAAGGCGGTTTTCCTTAATATAAGCCTTTTTCAGGTTAAAATCCACTCATAAAAGCAATAATATGATAAAATCTATGCTAAACTGCACAGTCCAATTTCTCCATGACTTTTGCATGAACTCCCAGCCATACTGTATGCGGTTATCCGTGCAGACAAGTGTATTTGTAGGAGGAAACTAGAACCTTGGTAGAACCTAAATTCAATAGATAGGAACTTTAGAACGACTGCAGAAAGCCGAATATGCTTTCTTCCCCTGTTTTCTAAAGATATTGGTGAATCGATAGCCATGTCAAATGCTTAGCAGCACGATGCGTCTATGCATTCTACCTGGCGTCCAGCCTTCACCTGGGCAGTCACAATCCAGCAACCCTTTCAGCCAGAAGTCGAATTTTACCAATGGAAGTGGAGACGCTTCTCAAAGGCTGGTTTACTTGTATCTGTGTGTGTGCGAAAATCATCCGTGTTTTGATACTGATAGTACGGAATAATACACCCATTCAATCATTGGGCTTACTGTAGGTGACCGTACGCACTTGATTCAAACTGAAATTGAGGACAATTAGGTGTAAATGTTTTACTGAGTAACGCGCGTGCACTCCTTAGTAAGTTAACACATTCTTGGCGGTTGGATCGCGATTACGCCCCTTACTAGTCACCCTTAAAAATCCCGCTCACTGCCGCCTTTTACTTTGCACAGTCATGGTTTTGAAGTATGAGGTACAGAATCCTCTTTTCTCATTCCCACGTTACAGCAAATTACATCCTTCTGGAGCGCTGTACTTGAAGAAAGGGTAAATGGCACTTTAAAAAAGCTACTTGACTACCTTAAATGTTTCGAGACCACATGATTCTACACTTACGTTTGGGATTTCTAAATCGCGCACTGTGCACTTGCAAATTCCGGTGAGGCATATTTACAATACCATATTAATAATCTTTTATCTGAGTCGATAACTTTTGCAATATATATGGAATGCGTCACACCCTACCGAAGCAGCCTTAACAAAATTGCAATCGGAAACTTTCCCACGCAAATCATCATCTCAAACTTAGTACATATTTGGCCTGCTAATTAAGGTTATATTAGCCCACCTGATATGGTCTCGCCACTGCTGCATGGTGAAGGCGAGAGAACAGAGTGGGGTGGATGTTGCTACACCAGCTGTTTGAATTTGAGCCAATCTGAAACACACTCAAGCTATAACCGATCCCAAAAGATGAAAGGTGACAGGCTTTAAAGTAGACTGCGTCGTTTTCTAAAGAATTACAGGCCTTATGGTAAGTCTTGCAAATCTGTCATCCTTCTTAGTGAAGTTCTCTTCGTGTCGCTTGGGTAGCCTCCATGTGTGGCCCGTAAAAACGCCTGATTTGTTGAGGCGTCCACACATTTATCCCCTTCTTTTTACTTAAAAACATTATTTGAAGAAGATAGTTTAACCTAAAGATTTGATTCTTCCCCACTGCCTATTTCGTGTGTAGCAAAATGCAAGCTTCTCTAACGATTCACAGTCTGGGCCCAGCTGCGACTTACTTGTTAATCGATTGATAGCAAAAAAACTTGTGCGGAATATGTTCCGTGCTTCTTTCACTCGCAATTTCAATTTCTATACAACCAGCCCTCTTTAAGTGGCGAGACAAAGCCCAGACGACCGGAAGCGGCCGAAGACGCAATTTCAGACAAGGTGTGCTGCATACCAGCTGATGCCTGGCGCACAATCAGGCTTGACTGCGATGTCTCGGTTGTTACATCAGTTGCCAATCTTCCAAATCGTGAATTTTAGCACAGTGCAGTAATTTCGGTTCATCCGATTTATTCTAGTTGGAAATGCGGTGAAGTGCCGGGGAAGAACGTAGATTTCCCAGGGTCGAACCAGCTTTCGTTCACCCCCTGCTCCCATATTGACCACTGTCAAGATTGTTCAGCTTTCCGATGAGGGGAGTCGGCGACAGTTGCTGGTTAAACAGAACAGTCAATTTACATGTAGCACACAGGACCTTGCCTCCACACAAACCACCACGTTTATAGGTCGCTGAAACATGGTTAAGTAATAAACTTGTAGACTGAAGCTTTACCTAAGACAATCACCCGCAATTTCGAGTTGCTACACTGTGTGACGGAATTAATTGTGTCAAATTTATAGCCTGCCCATTCACCTTTTCCGAGTGGGTTTTTTCCCACGACTTCCATTGTCGCTTCAAACTCCTGTTGACTTACGAACTCTAAGTCAAATATAAATCTAGGTCCATCGGAAGCAACAGACGAGTGGCCCTGTGGAAACAGTTAATTAATGGTTTTACAAAATTAACTAAAAGACCTTTTGTTTCAGTCACCCACACTTTATGCACATGTGTATGCCCTTAAGCTTGACATAACTGCGCTGCGGGCCAAATTGACTAAAACCACCTGCTTCTAATAGATAAATAAGCTAATTAAGTACTTGCACGTCTTTGGAGTCCAATCATATGTTTTCTTTTTCCGTGAAGGCAGATAGAATTGACCCCCGCGGAATTGCCGAAGCCCGAAGAAAAAAAGTACCTCTTTGATAATAGTGATATGTCCGATGGAACTTTTGATTCCACGGAAAATCTGATAGATGCTGTGCAGGACACTGACCAACAGAATGCTGCACCCCCGCAGATCGCAGTAACTCCTCAATCCCCAGTTGCTGCGCCCTCAGAACAGAACTTGTCGCTGACGCGTCACTCTCAACCGGTGCCAGTCTCCAACACGACAACAACGTTACAGGACGATGTGTTTGTTGGTCCCGTGACGTTTTCAAATGACCTTGAACCTCAAGGTCTGACTGCCCGCACTAGTCGATCGTTAGAGCAGCCGGTGCAGGAGAAACAAGAGGTGAGCTCTGCAGGCTTCCCGAAACCCGCTAGACCTCCGCCTCCATCACAGATGGCGACTCTGAGTACGAACTCTGGTACTTATCAGCGTGTTCCGTGCACGGATAATCGGATTTCTGAACAGGAACGCTTCGGCCGAGGTCACGTCTCTGGCACGAATGGCGCGCTTACTGTCAAACCGCGTACCAGTACAGTCTACTCTGGGCCGGTGCCTTGTTTGCGGTCTAATAAGAATGGTTTCGAAGGCAGTCCTCGTCGGCAACCGAAGGCAGATGGAAGTCCAGTTCACCAGCGAACGGGCACACCACAACAGCCGGCTCGTCATGGAGTTCACCAACCAAAGCGACACCCTGCGGACCGTACCGGAACCCCACATTCTAACTCCCCTCAAGATTTGCACTCGGAAGGAACGGCTAAGGAAATGGTGGTTGTTGGAACATGTACTGCCCTCTACGACTTTACTAGTAAGTCTTGGTAAAAAACTGCCATTGATTTTCCATTAAGTTTGCCCGATGTCAGAATTGGATGCATTTGTGCTAACACCTTCTGGTTTAAGTTGAAAGCAATAGGTCAATATGATTTGTGTGACTTGTACGTTTATTCTTCAGACGAGGGCATGGAAAAGAAAGGAACACTGGAAGAAGATGAGTTCAAAACTCTGAATTTTCCTACTCTTTCAAAAACTACAGAAAATAACAGAGCAAAAAATTATTTAAAATGGAAGTTGATTCTGAAAGTGGTTGTAGCAATTTACAAACTGTGGAACCGGACTGCATCATTTAAATTGATTGCGCAAGACTGGGGGCGTCGAGTATGCGGGTTAACACTTATATTGATCTGTTCGTAGTGGAAGTCTCCCACCTTTATGACCTCCCGGGAGGTCTTACTTCTGGCTCATATAATTATCTTTTTGTCGCAGGTTTGATTTTCTTCCAGAATTAATGGGTCTCCTGTTAGAGGGAGCAGTTGCACCTCAGCTAACTTAGTTTTTGGTTTGCTCTACATAGTTGCAAAAACAGATAGGGCAGGTGACGTAGCAGTTGGCAGCAGATTTTTCTTTCCGTTTAGTTTATTCTCGCTGCCAAGCAGTGGGCTGTGCATTTTGCTAGCAGTTCGATGTGTGTCACCCATTCTTAAGTAAACAAACCGAAAGCTACTTTCTCAGTGTGCAGACACCTGCTTTCCAAGCATGTGACTTCGCTCTGACATACTCTGCTGTAATAAAATCCCTTGTTGAACGTTAGATTTTTCAGACTTTTTCAAGGTTTGAAGAGAATCTCGAAGCTCCTGTTCTTGATCTATTTTCCCGCTCTATAATTTAGTTGTCTTGAATATTAGGTCGGTTCCAAACAGTAATGCTGTCTGGCTTTCCCATGAAGGTTTTATTCGGTTTGTCAAGGTACCTATCGCGTAAAAAGTAATGTATATATGTGGCGCAGACCATGCTATACCAAAAAACAAGCTACGGCAACTTAAACCTTAGGAAGTTCTCTGGGATGATTATAGTATTTCCTATTCCCACTGGGACACTTATAGGAGTTAAGGCTAAGACAGTAAATCCTAAAGCCTACAATCTTCCAGGTCTGGTTCCTTAGGAGAGGAGAAGTCGGTGGAGGCCAGAGTAGTAGGAATAGTTTATTGTGTACACAAAGGAACGGAGAATAGATGCGGGAAAAAGTTTGACTTGGAAAGCTTGACCGGCTAGGAAATTAGCCGCGTCCCAAGTGGGGCTAAGCAGCAGTAATGGTTACAAGGGCCGCGGAGGATTTGAGGACGCTAATTGGCCCAGAGCTCATTCGTCCGATTGCCTCACGTGCGTGTGTGCACTCCAGGGTAAAGGCCACGCCTTGCATTCAGACCGGCCAACGCACTTGGTCGAGGGACTGGGCGGCCAAGGCTGTCCCAGCCGCGAGACCACGTCGGCGCCATCTCGCGTTTGGAGGCGGTGGGCTGCAGCACCGCTACACATTTTCCTCGGACGACCAATGGGACATTCCCGAGAGCTTCAAAATAGATAAATATTTTTATACAGAGGATGTTATTTGCTGGCTTTTAGGTACTTCAACTGACTAGTTTTGGATATTCACGTTAGAAATGGTGCAATGAATTTTTACCCAGATCGTGGGAAAAATGACCACAGCATTTGGTATTAAACGAAAATATCACCTACTTGCTTATTTGGTTTCATAAATTACTAATAAATTGCTCCTCTGTGTTCACTGGGCAAAGGAACCGCGTTGATTTTCATACAGTCCTTGACTGATCTCATTGAACTTCAACGCGTTGTCTATTTTTATGTATTATTTCAAATGGGCTGTAATACTAATTGTTGTGTGGCATGTTCCTGTATTTTTTGGATAGGCCGCTTGTGAATGTCGCCTAAAAAAACTACATTCCGTAAAAATGACTGCTCAGTTGGTATGCATTTCTTTACTGCGTTTCAGTACCCTTATACATTTTTCCATATTTCACAGGTTTCCGAGCCCCATTTGTTCGTATGAGTAAAGAAGGCTAGTCGAGTACCGTCACCCCTAGAAATTTAAACTTATTTTGAAAGGATCTGCAGGAAAAGCAAAGCTGGAATAGTCAGTTTGGTCATCAGCCAAGTTAACTTACACGTGCAGTCTACATGTCAAATATTTTGCCGCATCATCTGACCTTATTGCTTACGATTGACTGCTACCAGTAAGTCCGCGCACATATTAGACCAGCCGACTTGTCGCCATCTATTTTTTACTGGCATAAGCTTTGTTCAGTTACATGTGACATATTCATGTCCTTGCTAGGTGGAGTTTGGTTGACAGTTATCTGGGCTTACACTCCTCGGTTTTTCGAATGTTCGTTTTGCCCAACTTCAAAGTCATTGACCGGCATTTCACCGTAATTAGATGACTGCGTAGTATGCCTGCCAACCGTTCATCCAACAAACGAATCTCTATGTTCTCTGTATGGCGTCAGGGTTTACCTTTGCTCCTAATCCTATCGAGTATTGAAACTGGGGTTTTGTTCACATAACTTAACGTATAACTTCGACTGAATGCATGAATTTGGGTCAGCAAAAATTCGCCGGGTTGACGCATTTATAAAACAACCTAAAAATTGGGCGAAAATTTCAGAACGAAAGTGGGCTTTAGGAAGTGTACATCAACAGGTCACAGTGATTTGTAGCCTCTGAGGGGTTGATATTTTTTGATGGATCCTCTTCTAACTCATTTAATAGAAATTTAAGCCGGTTTTAGACAATAAGAATTATGAAAGGAGTTCTAAAATATGCAATATGCGGATCATAGCGGCGTTAATTGGTAAACGAACATTCATGCAGTGTATCACAGATGTGAACAAGGCGAAGATCACGAGATACGCAGAATTTATTGACGTCATATAATTTCACCTATACTCTTTTTACCTATCAATTTTCACCCCTCTTGGTCGACACTTAATTGGACAGTTTGCATTTGAATAAGAGTTCTCGAAATTTAAGGACGTCAATAAATTCTGCTAATCTTGTGATCTTTGCCTTGTTCAAATTTCTCCCGGGAAAACAATGGATCAGAGATTGCCAATGGTGCATACTTCTGTAGAGGGTATAGTTTACTATTTATATAAGGCTCTGCTTTTCCTTTAGACTACTGGATATGGGAAGCTTTGGCGTAACTCAGCAATTGTTCAGCAATTAACATAAATTGTTCGTATGTCTGCATTACGAATAAAAACAACATTCAGGAAGCTTCATCCCAAACTTCCTTTTTGAAGCTCTATTGATGCCACGTCTTTTCATAACAGTCAGTTTATCAGATCTCTGTAACTACAGCTGCTCAGTAAAGACCCGTGACGAAGTTGCCTGGATGTAACTGTACGCTCCTAGTATAGCGTTTTTTTTCGAAAAGCTTACTCCTATTCTTCAAGGCGATACTGTAGGCCTGAGCTGTGTGCTTTTGCTTGACAAAACATCTGATAATGAATATGATCTGACGCCAAAACTGTGCGTTACTCTATTTGCAGGTGAGCAATTCGGGACGTCCTTCCTGTCCTTTGCACAGGGCGATGAGTTCGACGTGCTAGCCTCTAGGGAACAGTTTCCGGACTCCCTGGCGGTCGAAGGCTGGTACTACGCAGAGAGAACCAAGCCCGCGCATGGTAATCCCAAATTTGGTTTTGTTCCTGCCACTTTTGTGCAGTTCAATGTTTTTACTGAGGTCAGGCCGCTTTCAAGAACTTCTGCCGAACTATACCATGCTCAACTAGCTGGAACATCTCCGAGCCACAGCGATCGCAGTAAACAGTATGATACCCTTGGCAGCCGTCATCATAGAAATTATCATCAAAATGTGGCCCTGGGAGAGGCAACAGAACTGTAACTTTGGTCATTTGCGATGCCTCCTGCATACTTCTCTCCTGTACATTTGCTTTCTTTTTATACTACTGATTCCCATCTCCTGACATTTTGCATTTCTTACTTTTCTACCCGATTCTAATGAAGGTAACTCTTTATTTCTTTTCTTTTCTTGTACAAATAATTAGCAAGTAAGAATTATTTTATGATGTGTCGTTTTTTTCTTTAAAGTTTTCAGCCATGTGGATTGCATTTGACATTTTTGTTTGAGGGAATCGCGAACAGATCTATCCTCGTGGGTGAGATTAATAAGGTGAAATCCTGCCGATTGCGGTCTTCAAACTCGATTCCTTAGAGGGAGAAAAGGAGTGAGATGTCAAGTGGAATCAATAGTTTATTCTGTACAGAAGTAGTGGAGAATAGGAAGGAGAAAGCCGACTAACGGAATAGTGCACGTCCGGCTGCGAGGGAATCGAATCCAAGGCGGCTGAGCCGAGTAGTCCTCCTCACGAGCAGGGCAGCCTTTACGTGAATCAGCCTTGAGGGTGATTGACCAGACTGGGGAAAGTAAACTAGTGCAGGCGTTGTGCGCAATTTTGGGTACTTGTGATTGGCTGTCCCAGAGACAGGACAAGATTACCATCACGTGACCTCATGCATGGTGGGACGCCGAAGGTGAAAAGCGCTATAAGGTCACTACATATCTCCGCTGAAGGTGTCACGCCAACTTTTCGAAAGTGTCATAAGCACATGACAGGTCATATTACTTGAAGTTGGGTAGACAAATTGGTTTTGGCCTCGCTTAGTTAACATTTTCTTCCCCTAAAACTGAAGAAAACGGTTTTTAGTTTCTGTTTGAGTAGAAGGAGGAACAAACAAATGTTCCCGATTATTTGGCCTCTTTTAGGTGACATTCGCATTCCACGAGTGTGCGCTAGTATGCATAAGCGTTTTGTTGTGTGCTATTGTATACCAGATGATGACAGGGTAGATGGCTGTGTAGGTTTCACAGGGTTGCAGTTTTCCTATAAGTTGGTATATGTGCACGGGGATAGATTTTTTTAAGTACTTGTGGATGTCTTTTTGACGCAATATCTGCTGAACAGCGATAGAATCTTTTCCATGAGTTGTGGGCTGCTGTACCTGTAGAATTCGAGTGGAATGACATATGCCCCTCCCCGGTGTCTTTCAACCGGCCGGATATTGCAGTGCTCTGTATGTCTCGAGCAGGGAGGGCCAACTATAGACGTCATCAAAGATGTTTATTTGAGGAATTCCCTTGATAACTTCTTCATATGCAGTGAAAGGCTGTTAAACGACACAACCGCAGGGTGCAGTTCACCACTCTAGGAACTGTTACTTTTCCATCAGTATGTGGTAGCTGTGTCCCCCGTGTTCGTCAACGCAGTCTACTTTGGTGTGCGCGAATAAATTCTTCAGCTCATAAGTGTCAGTGTATCAATTGATTTATTCGGTTTTACAAATAAGTCAGTAATTCTCTCTCGCTCTTAGGCTCCAAGCGTCGGGTCGGAAGTATGCCTTCTCGTGTCCCTGCCGTTTACCGTATAAATTGTGTGTAACCCGCGTTTCTCGGAAACCAGAGCGCCTGTTACTTCATCATTATAACCAGCCTGCTCTCGCACCTTCCGATCTGCCCGCTTTTCTAGGTGATACGTCACAGCTCCATCCACTGGTTTTCAACATTGGTATATGCCTCTAGAGGTTGTCTACGGTCCAGTCGGCAGTTCGTTTAGCTGTTTCAATTCAACCAGCGTCCAGACTTATCAACTGATGCAGTTCCTAACCTAACATTGCAATGACAAGATATTGATCCGTCCAGCACTCGATATCACATGGTAACTTTGTCAAGAGTACGTTAGGCTGGCTATGCCACCAATCGAGGCCTAGTCCAGTAGATACCAGTCACGCGAGTGCAGACACATCCACTTTCGCATCTACCGGATCAGGAGGTGAAAGCGTTAGGCAAGAGAATATTTTGTTTCATGCATGACCGTAGAAAAACTGTCGTCAGTGTTGCAGATACTGCTGCCATAGCAACCGCAAACTACGGCTCCGGCAGCATGCTCTACACTGGCGCAATTATTAAGGTCACCAAGGGCAACTGATTGGTCCGCCCGCGGCACAGTCGTAAGAAGGGCGTGTAGCTCTTTCTAAAACCTCTTATTTTACATTCTCGAGGTTCGACCATGTGGCGGGGGGGCGTACGCACTGATGCTAATGACGAATTCATGCTCACAGGGTAGCAAACTCACTGTCAGTGACGTCCCGTGACACATGACAGCTGTCTCACGGCGTCCTTCCTTATGACGAGGGTGACTAGGACATATCTCTGAAACCTAACCCATCTCTTTCACATGTCTCATTTTGCAGTAACTACCTCCTTTTACGCTGCCTTTCCATTTGATTATTTTGGTAAGAAGCTCTTATATGACCGCCTAGGCGAGACATGGGAACGGGAAGCGCCCACAATACACGTGACTTTGCGGTTAATTCCGGGGAAACTAGGCCTGGGGTTAGGGTGACGACTAGGGTTTAGGACAGAGTTGAGCTTAGAGTCAGGGCTCTGTCAAGGAGTAAGGATTTGGGTTCATTATAACTTTACAGTTAAAGTTTAGGGTAGAGTTTGGGCAGGAGTTGCGATTATGTTTGCTGTTTATTCTTATTTTAGACTGCGTGTTAGAGTTAAGACACGGGAATATTTATCGCAGGCCCACCCATTTTAAGTGGCCGGGAGTTTCTTATTCCCATGTCCAGTGAAAGCGGTTGAAGGTTACCCCTATTGATCTTTTAAAATGACCAGCATTTTAGGCTACCAAAATGAGCAGCGTAAATCCGCCGGCTTTTGGGTGGCATGGGAATAGAAACGTGATGAGTTTTTGTTTATTTTTTCGATCACATTTTTTGCGTGCAAAATCCACGATCACTTTGACAACCACGTGATTTAAGAGCAATTTTCACATTTTCTAACCCCCTCTACAACATGGGGGTAAGAATGGCTCATCCTTTATAACTCTGCAGAATTCTTCTGTGACGCACCCCTGTTGTCTGGGGAAAGACGGTCCGAGGTACGCTGGAAATTCTCGGCAGAAATTTACTTTGGATGGACGAGGATTTCATATTTTTTCTGCAACTACTGAGTATGAAGACAAGACAGCTTGATTGTCGAGTCCGACGGTGTTCACCATGCGCCCCACTGCAAAATTGCGGAAAAATTACGTCTGAGAGTAAAGAGAGAGTTAGAGTTAAGGAAAGCCGTTGTTAGGAGTTAAGGTTTGATCTCATTATAACTGTAGAATTTAGGTTTAGGGTAGGTCTCGCGCTAGGGCAAGAGTCAAGATGAAGGTTGCCGTTTAGTTTAACGTTAGACTTAGTATAAGAGTTGGAGCACGGGATTATTTATCGCAAGCCCACCCATTTTAATTGGAACGGATGTTCCTATTCCAGTGTCCTCTGAAGGCGACCATAGGAGTTATCCTTACCGATTTTTAAGACGACCAATAGCTTACGCTACCAGCATGAGCAGTGTCATTTTGTGGCCTTTTGAGAGACAAGGGATATAAACGTTGCGATTCTTTTGTAAAATTTGTCTACCACATTTGTTTCAGGCATATGTCACGATCAGTTTACCGACCACGCGATTCACTATCAATTTTAGAGTACATGTTGTAACTTACTTATTAACGCTGCAATATTCCTCTATTACTCACGAATTTGATGTGAAGAAGAGTTTGGGTATTTGCTCTGGGACTACTGGGTATGAAGACAGGGCGGTTAAATTGTCAATGCTTACTGCGTTTACCGTGCAACTCACCGAAAAGTGAGCGCAACGACGACGACTTTTTCGTGAAGTAGTTTATAATGATAGTAGACTCGCGCAGCATACTCCAATCTCTCACCCACCCGGCCTCGGTATTAAAACGAAGTCAAGAAGACTGGAGGTGGGACTGGATGCAGTATCTGATAAAATGCAATAGCCCCTCTGCACGTACCCCTCACATCTCACCCCTACGCAATGCAAGAGCCAGTCACGTGAACAGTGTACTTAAAAGGACACATGCAGAAAGAACCATCGCAGTCTGAAACGCCGGCCTAAGATGATAGAGTCGCCCGTCAGTCGACAGTCTTCCAGGCCGTGACTTTTAGCTCATCACTTTGGTTTGATACCACATCAAAGTGGTTTTTTAGTGAAAAATTTGCACTGAATGATGTGTAGTCTTCTCCTCTCGTTCTCTACACACTCCCAGAGACTAGTCTGCCGTCCTAGCCGTTCAGTCAGTGGAAATGTGGATCATGCAGAGGTGGCTGGTGTGGCGCGGACCTGCGCCTAGGCGTCACATCTCCAGCCTGACAATTTTATTGTTTCGCCTCCGCATTAGCGAATACCGTTCGTTGATCTTACCCTTTTTTTTTGGTTCTGCTACCCCTTTTAGGACGATAACACATACACGCATCGAGCACACTCATTTAATTTATTCCGCTTGTAAATCCCGGTTACCCAGATGTGCCGCAGTGCTGAGCGCGTCTTCATAGAACCACAGCTTAGAGCTAGATGTCAAGACGGGGACGAAGCAGAAGTACTCACACGGTCTGTGGATGCGTCTATTGAGCGAATGCGGTATACTACGGCCACTGTGTTCATCATTGGATGTACCTATTCCTTTGTAGCTTAGGACTCGATCCAAAGACCTACGGATAGCCGCACAGAGACCGGTAATGTGGAAAAGAAGGCACTTATTGATAAAGACCGGGAATCCAATAATGACAATTTCTGAAATATTTATCGTCATCAGACAGCCGCAACCAATTACGTGTTTGTAAACCCATGTTTTGTTGGTACAATGTTCAACATTTATAGCCACTTGTTACCATGTTCGCAATATTTGCAATAACTTTCCCTACTGACGTTGCCGATGAAAGTTTCATTTAGGCTCCTAAATAGTTCACTTAACTAACCATTCGTTTGTGAGCGATAAAAGTGCCCAATTGTACAAAGTTGGCGACTCTATATCAACTATCGAAAGAAATTATAAATAATTGATGCAAAGATTATGCAAACTTGTTATAGAGTCGCCGACTGTGTCCATTTTAATTATCGCATGCAAATGTTCGGTTGTATACTTATTTTTACAATTGTTCCTATCATTTCCTACTTTTATACGCTCTACTTTTGCTTAGTTGTTTCTCTCTTCTGGTATGTCCCACCATTTTACCCTAATTCTATCAGTCCCGTATTACAGAAGGGTGGGGTTTTCGCGTGCTGTATGGGACGCTAATTTGAACTTTTACCGCGTTGCCTAAACCACATTGTCATGCATGATATGTGCTGGCACTTTGTGTGCCATCTAGTGTGCTCACCTGTATGTACTGGTGTGTAACGTTCCTCCACAAGCATCGACGAACTTGCAGTGACTAATGTGCGTACTACATACAAAGCTGATGCTGTTTGCAAGCTCTAGCATATGCACTCGACTAGAAGACGTATGCATGCAAAGCCTGATGAGGTGCATAACCGAAGTAGTCAGAGGAAGGTATTCGGGGGGCGTCTACATTTGCGAATCAGTTAGCACCTCTGCATTACCGCAAACCGATTGGATGGTTGTGTGTATAGTTCGGTCACATTGTGGCCGCAAAGACAATTCCGCAAGCGAAAACGTTGTGCGAGCAAAAATCCTAAGCTTGCATCTATAATATTTTTCTCCATGGCTCAACTATTTTTCTATGTGCAGGAACGAACTTCAGTGATGTGTTAAGAAGGTGATTTTCCGTTTAGCTGGTAATGACAGCTACTGCTCCTAGCCAACATTATGAACGTATACTTCAAAAGCCTGCTGAAAATAATTTCATGCTTTCATCCATTTAAATATCATCCTATTTAATTCACAATAAGCTTACACTAGGGTCTTTTTCTATTTTCTATGTTATCTTCTTTGAGCATATAAATTGGGTCGCTAACATGATCAGTACACTGATAAGGCCGAATGCTGGTTTGAACATCAGAAAACAATTATGTGGATGGGCACTTTAAAATCCATAATACTTCCTTGATTCTTGATGGCCACTGAGAAAAGTTACCTTCCGTCCAATTCCAGAGCTGTGCCTCCTTAGGTATCTTAACTAAAAATTTTATCAGAACCTTAACCATACACTTTTGGAATTTAGACAAAGGCAACCTGTAATGCGTGTTGAATGCCTAGCGTCATATTCTGCCGGAACATTTTCTAAAACCAACAACACATTTTTCACCCCAAACTCATTCCTGGACACTTTACTACTTTTACTTAATTACCAGATTATCCATCATTGGTTTTTCATACTAATCAGCTCGGTCGAAAACTGACTACTTCCATATGTTCTTTGGTGAAACAAAGCCGCGTGCTACCTGCGCTGTCTAGTGAATAAGGTATCCGCTTTTTATAAGGCCAATTGCTTGATAATTTTTGGCTTCAACATTTTGTCTATCTCCCTCTCTGTGGTCTAAATAAGCGAAATTGTGTAGTTATTAATTTTTCTTAGGGATTATGATGCAATCCTTAAAGATATTATAAACAAGTATGCACAATCTAACTATAGATTTTGTCCATTTCCATAGGCAATTTCGGTTCCAAAACTGGTATGTTATTCGACCACCATTGCTCTGATTTAACAGCCCTCCAGAAACTATTGTAACTACGTCCGAATATTACTATCTGACTCAAAGAGCACAAACTTAGGTTTTTCTCGTGACCTCTAAGAATTCTTGGGGACTGGTTACCGGCCGGTTCCTTCTTCACTCTATCCCAAATTGTACATTTTTAGCATGGGCCCTTACCTATCAGATTACGGCTATGCGTGATTACGAGGCACTTCGCAGCTGTGGATATAATTAACTGCAAACTGTGAACAGCGTCGTCCCCACAGCCAGCCACTGTTCTGCCACACGCATTAAGATTCGCCCATCTAAGACTCTGTCGTGGAAATGGGTACTGTGATTGATGTGTTGATTGGTGACCTTCAGATTCAGAGTTAAACGGCCTATGCCAGGACCCAAGCTCGAAGACTTCCCACAAAGTAGTCATCTAACTGTGCAGAAACCGACCATTTCATGGGCGAGGGTGCCAGTATTATTCAAAGCCCGATTACATACTTACTTAATGTATTTCAGTAGAAAAGCTTTTATTTCTTTTATTTCGGTTCTGGTAGCTGATGTGGATCTGATTACTATTTCGTGCAGGAATTGCCCAATTGCAGCAGTAACCCCAATAGTAATAAGTGGCATCGGAGGAATGACGTTCAACCGAAATTCGCACTGGGAAAACAAACACTTATTTGGATCACTTAATACAACGCTTTTGTCGACTCTGTTGACAGTGGAACGCACAAGTACTTTGCGTTCGCAGATTAAAAGCTGTGTAGCTTACGCGAGCCAATATAGCTGCAAAATATACAGACGTATGAAGGACGTCGTACCTTTTTGTCTGTGAGAATGGGGACGAAAATTATTTGCACAAAGCATCTTCTCACACGAATATTTGCCAATGCATATTCAGTTCTGAGGCTCAAGTCGCCGCTCTGGGAACGCACAGGTCAGCGCGTCTGGGTCAGGGCACCAGATAACCCAACCTCATGAACTTACATCACCACATGTGATGCAAGTTGAGGAGGTCACAACCTGCACGCCGGCTATCGAGCAATTAACGCACAAAAGGGCAAATATCCTCCATAGGGGGCGCCGTTGTCATAAGTATGCAGTGACACTGCGAATTTTTCTTACTAAAACTACAACTCCCCATAGATGCATTACCAGTTTCTGCAACTATCTCTGACGATGGATCCGTGACAAATTTCGACACCTCAGGCACATAAAATTAACGTCCCAGTGACCACATCCGGTTGTTCATGCTTGTAAAAGTTTACTTAAGCTTCGCATTTCAATTGCTATCTTACCGAACATACTGCTATGGCAAACTCGTTAAGGCAACCTAGGAATACCAGCAAGTCGAAAACGGAACCATTTTTGCGTTGCCAAACATAAATGAGCGGAAGAAGGAATCACAAAAAGTATAACTTTTTTCGCCCTGAGACTCCCAAAAGAAAGCAAACTTCCGATGCTGGATGACAGAGTGCCGCTGCACTAAGTAATTCCTCTTCCATAATGGCATTGCGTCAGCTAGCGATGATCTGTGGCGAGAGAGATGAAGGGATGGTGCCGCTGTTATCTATAGGACAGTTGTTGTGAGTGTTGATACTGGCGTTTACTGACTCCTCGTGCCAGCTCTCTGCTGCCCTCTGTTTATCCTGCAGTCTCTGTCTTTAACTCCTCCAGTTCGTCGATTAAAGTTTATCCATAGTTCCGCAAATATTCCAATTTTTAAATTGAGAATTCACGTTGGCAAGCATATGTTTTCGAAAATTCATCAGCAGGCCAGTACAATGCGAGGACAGAAATGGTCAGTTATAGGTAGTGTAGTTCTTAAATCATTCGCGGGGTAAGGAGAGATGGTGGGGGTTAAATTACTCATCGTGGTGTTCCCTCGTCTCATGCATGCGGGTTCTAGCCTGTTGGTGGCGTTGGGTCCGAAAGGCAGGGAAGAGGGGGAAGGAAGGGTTGGTCTCAGTGT
Source organism: Ligula intestinalis (assembly GCA_036362985.1). Lineage (NCBI taxonomy): Eukaryota > Metazoa > Platyhelminthes > Cestoda > Diphyllobothriidea > Diphyllobothriidae > Ligula > Ligula intestinalis. The sequence goes on along the minus strand of JAYGXS010000001.1, from coordinate 39,949,263 downwards.
CAGCGTGCTTAGTTAATGTGGGCGTCTGTCCTGGCGATACGGTATTCACTGTGGTAGTAGGCCCAGCTATACAGACTGCGGCCACTAGCGTCTTTTGACAACGGGCGTTGTTAAACGGATTGCCGCTGCTTCAGCTGTGGCGAGCACCCGTTTGCGCAGGCCTTTAGAATAGTGTGTCGGAGCCCGGTATATGACTTGAAAGGCCTCTCTCGCGTCAACTTGGTGGTTTGCATCGATCACGTGTGCGAAAATTGAACTTAAGATCGATCGATCGATCTTCTCGTCTGCCAAGCCAGGCTGGTCAGGTCATGTCAGGTTTTATTGAGGGAAATATAGGTAAATACCTTTGAACTTTCTAAATACCTTCATGGTATGTGTTCGCGTATCCTCTTTTCCAGACGTTGCATTGTTCTGCCAATATAGCCCGCCTCACAGGAGCAGGTGAATGAATAATGCGCATGAATGTGGCTTGCAAAGTTAGTCGGTCTTTCTGCTGTAGTCGGTCGCTGCTGTCAAAGGACGCTTGTGGCCGCAGTCTGCTTACCCTGGCCTACTACAGTGAATACGGTGTCGCCAGGACAGACGCCCACACCAGCTACGCACGCTTACACTTAGACCAACTATTCCTCCCCCTTTTCCCTGCTTGCCGGACCCAATGCCACCAACAGGCTAGAACCCGCATGCGTGAGACGAGGGAACATCACGATGAGTAATTTAACCCCCACCCCTCTCCCCTTACTCCGCGAACGATTTAAGAACTACACTACCTATAACTGACCATTTCTGTCCTTGCATTGTACTGGCCTGCTGATGAACTGCCGAAAACATATGTTTATCTCTTGTGTCTGTCATGTTGAAAGGATGCAAACATTAGTTCGAACCTAGTAGCACATGACCTTTATGCCTTGGTTAGTTCAAAGGTGATTAACCAATGATATCATCTTATGAGCTGAAGGCCAAAAGCCATTTGCGCAGTTGAACATTGCATTACGGATTCTGACCGTTCAGCTCTTATTTATGAGAAGCCAAAATGGTTCTCTCCTCTTCGTGATATCATGAGAAAAAGTAAGATATATTTAGAAGTCAAGTTCAACAAAGGCCCGTTTTTGCCTAGTTCTCCTCAACTAACAGCTAATGATCAAAAGTCATAGGGGAGAAGTTGGAGAGCATTTAGATATCGGGTTGTTACAACTTAGTTCTGTAAAAGGCTTGGACTGAGAAAAACGAAAGGGGAGGGAGTTTCAGACAGCTAGTTGCGTGAAAATAGAGGTGAATATGCGAGTTCCAGGAAGCAGTTCAGAAAAATAGAAAGCGATCTGTGGAACAAAAGTTTTATTGTCCTGACGTTTTGGATTCCGTCAGGAATCCTTAATCATCGGTAAGGGTATCATAGTCATAGTCATGCATAGATAGGGTTGAAACATGCACAGATTGCATGGTATTTATAGTTCCTCGTGGTTACTTGCGTACGTATGATACTGATTCAGTTATGTAGCCACCGCTTGGGTCTTAATTAGTGCGATACTAGCTTGATGCTTTGCGTTTGACTCATTAATTGCCGTGATTTCCTCGTCCGTGTTGGATGCGGGCTTAGTAATTTCGCGATAATTATGCCCGTTGTCGTTTGATTTGTTGTGGCTGGGCCCGACCCTTCCCACTTGACTGATTCTCTTGCTCAGGCAATATCTCAGTACGCAATATGGGAACTCCAAATCGTTACGCTTGTTGATTGACTGGGGGCCTGAGAACCATGACGCGAGCAGCTCGCGCCCCACGTTGTTGCGAATGACTATGATTATGATACCATTACCTATGATTAATGGTTCCCGAGGGAATCTGAAACGTCAGAACAGTCGAACTCTTGTTCCAGTGATCGTTTCCACTTCTTCTGAGGTAGTTGCGTTTCGGTTTCTTCGCTATAGTGCGATGTGGCATGATGCGAGAACGAACATACTGGACTCAGGTTGGGCTCGGGGACCTTTAGGGTCCGTATAAACGTTTTATAAGAGCACGAGACTGGGCTGAGCTACTATAGAGCAACTACCTCTGCCGTCGCAAGCGTCCACTGACGCAGGAACTTGGAGTATCCCGCCAGCATTTTATAGATGACTTGGGATGCTTGGTCGGTGTTACTTGGTGGCCGCTGTCCAAAAAGTGATCCACATTTGCGCACCAGATAGACTTTTCAACGCTTTTGCTTAATTGGGCAGGGTAATGTTCTTGTTTTCGCCTGGATAAGCTTCTTTACGTTCATTCAATATAACCTGTCTCTCAGGATAAAGTGAAGGCACAGATGCACATTGAAGAGGTTTGAAAGAGCAGCCTATCCTTTTCTTCCAGCCAAAGATGTAGAGTGCTTGAGAAAACTAGGCTTATCTTAGGGATCGAGGATGTGCGCGCGATAACAGAGTCTAAGCGATGTTGTAGAATTTCACTCAATTGATCACATTGAAGTGGCGGTGTTGGATATAACTCCTTCTTCTCAGCCGCTAGTAAGTCCGCCTTTGATAGGCGTTCTTCAGCAGATTCAAAGATAAAAGCTTCGGAAAAGCCAGATTCTCACAGAGTGTTTTGTTTTAAGTTTAATTCATCCTGTGGCTTAGCTGGATTGCTTAATATCCTTGCTGGACTGGTGGGGCCTCAGCTAATGTTTCGTTTCTGACTTAGAGGTGCAGAAATGTATGTACTGCCCTGTAAATATTTTCTAACGTAATAAACTTCGAGCGAATGATTCATCGGGGGGTTCTAAAAAGAGTCACGTTCAAACAATGGACGCATTAACCGCCTTCTTCTTCTGAAATCAAGGTTAACACTGGGATGATCTGATTTACATTATCCAGGAAGACGTCCAAATGAAGCATTTCATTTGTTATTTCAATAATATCATCAACAGATGCAGCATGCCAGGGTTTTTTTCTGTTGTTTTCTTCAATGAAGACATCAGCTAGAAGAGGTTGAATGTGTTAACCCATCACCACGCCATCAAATTGATGGTACAGTTGACCGTCGAATCTGAACTAAACACTTAACGTGCAATGACGCATGTCTAATATCGGTGGCATAGGCGCGTTTGGCATGTGAATACTCTACAATGCGCATGATACTGGAGGAATGCGTTTTTTAGGCTTTTGTTCCCAGAACTTACCTCTAATAAATAAAAGCCTTGTTCTTTCAGTTTCTGAAAAAATTTTGTGAGTTGTACGTCTGCGATCATAGGTTTCCCATATTTTTTCCTCTTTATTCTTAACTTAGTGTCATCTGACAGGACAAATTTGATTATTTAAACGAAACAACACAGATATGAGAACGAGACTATAGTGTTCTTCCGGTTTTGCCATGACTGTATCATTATTGCAACTAGAACACGACCGCACGAGATAGTGAACAGATTCAAATCCTCTACCGGATAGCAATTAATGGACGAAGGCATTTTTACTGAAATGAATTAAGTAACAGTGTCTCCGGTGTGTAATACTATTGTGGTAATGCGGTTCCACTTGCTTGAAGAACAGTTCGCTGCACAATTGGCAGACTTTTCATTTCAAACAAAAACACTTCCAATTTAAAATCCTTCACTCTTGGACTCAAAATTTATGAGGGAGTATTTAAGGATCCGGTTGCTCTGTGACCGCACAACAACCAATAGTAGCATCCCATAGTATTCATGGGTGCTGGTGTTTGCCGCGATACCGACTTCGTCAGCCACATCTGAGTCAAGTTAACTCAGCAGTACCACCACTGGAAGCAATCTTCACCAAGCGTCCCCCTACATGATTAATTAATTAACCGCTCGGGCAGTCCATGTTCCGAAGGGCCATCGAGCCTTTTGCTAAATTTCAGTTCGAGCTAATACGGTACAAACAACTTTGCACTCACGCTGTCGTATACGCGCACAAAGAGTGGTATCTCTCCGAACCGAACGGCTCGACAAATCGCACTTGACTGTACAAGGACTTCAGACGTGAGTCCTTAAATGTTATTCTGTAAGTTTGCCAGTCTTTGTCTGAAACAAATGATGGTTTTTGAGCAGCTTGCTTCCAGGTGTTAAACGTGGTTCTGTAGTCATCAACCACAACCTACCTAGATGGAAGCTCGAATGGACAGAAGCGAATAGATGCTTCAGGGTGTTGTTGTCCTGTACGACGCACAAAGGAGACCCTTGTTCGGTTTCAATATACTTTCCTTTAAAACTTTTCTTCATGCTCTAGTTAAGAGTTACGCGAACATATTTATCGGTTATTGCATCATTCTTTTCCCGGAATAAATTTGAACAAGGCAAAGATCACTGGATTAGCCGAATTTAATGAAAGCCTATCATTTCGTGACCTCTTATTCAGCTACAGACAGTCGTTGCCTATTAATAAGAGAATTAACTGTCCACATGTAGTTCACATGTAGATGTGGATGCAAATACATCTGGCGCACGCAAAAACAGTTGGCAACGCGGTCAGCTGAACACATTCCAAATTAACCAATCTATAACTGGCAAACTTTAGGACTGTGAGATACGCGTATTTCTGGGTAATTACCCGCCATCGGTCACTGTTACCTGACTCCAGTATAGCCGCAGAAACTGCCACTATATTCGAGTTTTGAACCCGGGACAAATGAGCTGGAGACGATCGTTCTATCCACTTATGTAAACCTATGTACACTCCGAAGTGGTAGCTCAGGGCGGAACATAAAGTACCCCTAAGAATTAAATCACGAAGCACTTTGTGGACACTGGCCATACAGTTGACCAAACGACTGCATTTGAGGTCGTACTTCGGGCGAAGACCGGACGTCTTTTACGCTTTGCGGAGGCCGCTGCAATACGGTGAATAAAATCAGAACTATGTAAGCAGCTGGACCATGTTATCAACCTCGCATTGCCGTGCTAGCGATCAATAAACTCATTCCTGCTTACGCCTCCCCGTCACCCCTAGGACTGACTGCTACCCTGTCTCCTCTCCCAACCCCTCCCCCCTTTAACCACGTCCTACAGGCTTTCATGAACATGCACTAACATTAACTGCCATGCTGTGACAGTTACCACCCTCCCCTCCTTTACCCCTTACCCTGTGCCCACATCAATGACTAATTGTTTCTACGCCCTTTAAATATCCCGATACACTGTTCAAGGCTCACACTTAATTTGACAGTTGATTGTCTTATTTATAGGCAACGACCGTCTACAGCTGAACGAGGGATCACGAAATTTTATAGCGTCATTAAATTCTGCTAATCAAGGGATCTTTGCCTTTATATGGACTGATCCTTTGTCCCGCTAAACTGTTCGGTGGCTCCTTTCTGATCAGCATACTTCTGAATATTTTTTTCGTTAGACAGGAGCTAAATTTATCTGAATCCTTTGAACATGTGGTTGTGAATAGGATCCAACTTTGCCTTGCTGCCGTTTAAACTAAGTACCAGCATTATCACCTTGAAAGACTGACTCCAATCACCTGGTTTATATATGCCGAAGTGCTTGAACTGGCCTAGCCAGCTGTTATGTTTGCAAAATGGATAGCGAATCTGTTGTTGCTGTCAATGCTTTCCGGCTTTTTGTTTGTTTTTTTATAACCATGCGCATGAGCACTGACGTTGCATTAATCTATCAATATTGGCAGGCCCGGAAACCAGTTGGATATTAAAACGTCGTTCAGCGTATACACAATCCAAAGTACTGGCTAGTTTAATGTTTGCAACAGTGCGGTTTACTTCCTCTTTTGTACATCGAGTACCCAGTGTATTTGCATGAAATAATAAGTTCTGACATCGTGGTATTAAATAGTAGGATCAAAGGCCTTTCACTATATGTTTATTTTCGACTCTGTTCAAGAGGAGCTGAAAAAGGAATTTGCTTGAGTACTCCGATGTTACCTCAAAGGTTGGTTTTAAAAGGTTATTTAGTCGATGTGTTGAAGTTATGCATAAGGCTGTACTATCTAGGTACGCTATTGAGACCGTAATCAACAATGCATGCGGAGCCCTGGTGAAGTACGCATGCGTCTTGCTATGTCCTTTTTTAATCTAGGCTTCCACGCATCAAAATACTTTGTTCTTTGGCTGACGTTTGTCGGTATTAAGTCCAAAACCATCCTTCCTACGTGACACCATCATGTGCGCTAGCACTTGATGACGGATGTAGGGGTATTATCATGATATATTTCCATGCGCTTAGATGGCTGATGAACTGAATGGCAGTATGATTAATGGTATCCATGGAAAGGGGAACATTAAGAGAATATCTCAGCTCTGCGTTATCTCTGAAAAATTTAATTGAGACCATTGTCAGTTTGTCATCGTGCTCGGTGCTAAAGGCAATCAAATTAAAATGCAAAAGAGGAAATTGGAAAACAATTTCAACTTCGTTGTGTCCCCTCGTTTTTTTGAATTGCACTAAAGCTGTAATACGGTACTAAATAGAACTTTTCCGGTCTTTTCTACATTTATCGGTTGCTGCCGATGGAAATCTTGAGTCAAATTTGCAAACAGTTTTGTCACAAGAGGCCGATCTAGATCACGAATTATGAAATGCATGCAATCGTTAACATTTTTGAGGGGTTTAAGTTGTGCGTTTTCCAGCCCTTTCTATTATAATAGCAGGAAAATGCACATAAATTTAGCGTCATCTTAATAAAGTTTCACTTCAGATGCCGACAAGACGAAAAGCAGAGACCTTTTACGGATGCTATTGAATATGACTCAGTCGTCTTTGAAAGGCTTGTGGGACATTCTTCTTACAGTACTTCATAATGCGCATTTAAGACCCTCACACAATATAGTTCATTTTTGGTTTAGTCACTGTACGGCAGTGCTCATATATACCAACTTCAATAATCCCATTTTTCTTTTAGTTCCCTAACAATTTTCCCCCGAAGCTACCTCTCAACCTTTGGCCGAGAATTCGATAAATCAGGACAGGAAAAAGTTATCTACATACGATAAGCAGTACTCTAGCGCTGCTATTTGAAGGGTTTCCGTCACCAAATTTAGTCCGGATGAAAGGCATTTCTCTTATCGAATGCCGCTTAACTCAGCTATTAGCAGAGTTAAACGAATCAAAAGGGGTCTAAGTTAGTGAATCCATTCCATGAAGCTGACTTGGTTAACTTAAGTTGAAAAATATTACCACAAACAATCTCTACTATGGATCGCATGGATTCCGGGTGACGTAGTATTACTAGAAGAATACTTTCATCTACTCAATTGTTTCTTGTTGATGCCCATTAGGTTTATCACAGTTTTGAGGACGAGTTGAAGTAAACACTTAAAAAGCCACCAATAGCATGTAGTTCCCTTGTGTTTCTTTGCTATCAGCATAGATTTTAGTAATTTGATCACAACCGCTCTTGAGCATTTGGACAGTCCCATGGGATATTGTGGTATGCATCGTGAAGTTCCCAGCTGTTGATTTAATATACTAAGGCTTTAATTGTTAAACGCAGTGATTTTCGAAAACACCTGTACTAAATTCGGAGACATCTATCTGACATGTTTTACTCACAGTTATTCACTTAGTCTCCTCAAATTATACAGTCACTGTAGAACTTGTTTTTGTGAATCATCCGGAGCACTTTCTGCTGTGCGAATTAACGGATATTGCCCCCTTTGATTCGATTACCCCCAGAACAATTGCAATGAAAATTTACTCTTTTCTTCTGCCGAACTGACGCTGAAGCGCAGCCAGTCCCCATTCTCCGAGTCTTATACAGCTCGGCAGCCTGCCAAATTGACTCATTTACGGCTTAGGAGAGGTCCAAGAAGGAAAAAAAACGCGAATTAGTCGGCAGCAGCAGTATAGGTCTTGTGGTTTTGCCGCCCGGCTAGGCACATTTACGATGGGAGACCGAGACTGCTGGTATAAGCAACCACAGTCATGAGTCAGATGTCTTAGCGGCTTGCCTTTCAACTGCCGGCGGATAAAATCTGACCTTCACGCATTGGCCACTCGCAGTGCTGAGTCGAACAACTATCAGCCCGCGTCTCCCCCTGCTCTAGCAAACGTTCTCCTCCTTCTGCTCTTGCTGGCCCTAACATGGTCGCTCTCTGCGCAGTTAGACGAGTACCCTGTGGAAAAACTCGAAGTCACCATCTGATAAGAGCAGAGTTGGATTCTGCATCTGAAGGTCATTTATCATAATTTCAACCCCACTATCCTTCTCCGCGACAGAGTCGTAGACGGGTCAGCCTTAACATAGATTACCGGACTACTTGGCTGCCTCTGCGGACAATACTGTTCCGAGTTTTTCTAGGTGATCACGACCAAGGCTGCACAGCACCTTCTAATCGCGCAGAGCTGTAGTCGGATAAGTAAGTGCAGACGTTCAAAGTAGGGTGTAATTCGTGGTGGAGTTAAGAAGGAACCGGTCGGCTACTAACCATCACATATCATTGCTGTAAACATGAAAAAGCCTAAAATACTAACCTAGGTTTGAGTTTTTTTGGAAGGTAGTACTGTTTCGGGCATGTTATAAATAATTCCTGGAGGGACTATAGCATTAGTGCGTTGCCTGCAGACTTGTCTAACGTTATTTAAACCGGATTTGTGCACTGTGCTACAAAAACCCACTAGGCTCCGCGTACTTATTTGCATCACCGGTAAAAATTCAATGTAGGGTCCATAACGGCACGAAAAATCCTCATCCTTCTATAGTACAGAACAAATGGTAATAAGAGTTAAATGCGTGGAGCATATCAGAAAAAGAAAAAAAGAAATAAGTTAAGCGTATAAAAATATATAAAATAACGCAAATAATTATTTCAATAAACAAGTATTTCCACGCGATAAATAAAATGAAAAACACAACCAATAGGAAAGACGAATACCCAAATGAACACAATCATCGACTCTTTATCGCCTCTATATGAACTTTTTATCATATCTATATTAACTCTATATATAGTTGATATGGAGTCGACGATCGTGTCCAAATGCGCACTATTGGACCATTTTAATTATTGCGCTTAAATATTCGGTTATTTAAATAAGCTGTAGTGGACCCTGGATTTCACCACGTCACCTTTCAAGATTAAATCATATTCCCTGGGAAGAACACACAGTTACTGTGGTCCTGGACGAGCAAAAACGCGAACACCTTAATTGCTGAACTACGCAAATAGCAGGAGACCTCGTTTCATTCTAGGACAGATGGACCTAGTCGATTAAAAACCTACTTGATTAGCATGAAACCTCAGATTGTTAGTTAATTTGTTTGGAATTTTGTACAAGCAGTTCTATGGCTTGGGCTCAATGTAAAGTAGAATTAACATCACCATATCATTATTGGTTTTGTGTTCGAGTCCAGGGAGGTAGGAGTTACATTAAGGATTAATCTTGAATATAAGTTAGCGATTGGGTAATAGGTACCGCCCTGGCATGTTGCGGAAATTCACCTGTTATACAGTTGAGCATCGGTTCCAGCAGCTAACCACCAGTTCCTTTAAAACTGCACTTAATCATGCGATAATTGATGATTTTACCAATGCTATCAGAATGTTTCTAGCGTTTTTTTCAATGTCAGGGCCTAATAGTCTGCTCATTACGTTTACAACACAATACATATATTGCACTTAAATGTATTGTGTGACGCTGGAAAGTTGCCCCTAGTTTTAACCTGCTGCGAATTAATTAAAATATTATTAGAATTATATTTATTGATTTATATGATAATATATATAATTTTATCATAATTTATCATAATGTACAGAGAAAGTAAGAAAATTTACTTGGAAACCATTTCCTATACCTAAATTCAATTCCAAGTTGGGAGAGTACAGAAATGCTTCCATATATTTCTAAGAGATCTGACAGATATTCCAAGTTTGATTACTTATTACGATTTATATAGAGGAGACTTCATGAGATTTGCCTGTAACACTTTTTGAGGTTAAATCAGGAAAATGTATTGCGTTTAACAAAATAAAATACGAAGTAAATAAAGTAGACATTTGTCTTAGTCTGAAATTCTGGACAAAATGCAAATGTAAGAAAGGAGCTCAATTTTTGCAAGATATTTTTATTTTCTGTAAGAAATTTGTTATCATCAGTCTTCTTTGCCCCCAGAGCTTTCACAGTAATAAGAAGAATGTATCAATTATTTTCGCACCCGTGAAGCCTGTTTCTGTTTCTGACAGTGTGTTTCGCGCTATCGCGTTGTTGCTAGCATTTGAAGCTTATTTTCAATGCGAGATTCTCTACTGATTCCTTACTTTGATAATCTTTTCGATCCAAGTGAGTTAGTGAGACCTATTTTATATGCATATCAATTGATTATTAACGCTGACCATCAATATAACAACATGTATATTAACTGAAGAAAGTGCAGTTCAGTTTACACTAACACTGCTAGGCTCGTAATTAACCGTTTTAGGCTGCTGCACTACGAACAGCAACACTTTTTAGTTATTTTTTGAGCATTTATGATAGCAAGTTGGAGATATATGGGCATTAGTTAGAATATTTTTTAAATTTTTGATCCATCATCTTTTTGTTTCACTTGGTACTGGTTGTTTTTTGGACTTCTATTTCATAAAGGTTCCTTGAAATGCAAACAGAATCAGTCGAATGATAAATTTTGGCGCCGCTGGAAAGTCATTAATCTTCAAAAAAATCTGATAAAGCGAACGTGTATTTAGGTGGCCAGTTCTGGCTACCTAACCATCGTCAGTCAGTTATACCCAAATCCAGCTTTGGATGATCCAGAATTCAAACCTGTAGTCGTTAATAATCGACAGCAAGAGACAAAATAGAGAGAGATGAACAGGCTCATTTTGGAAAGCATCATCCAACATTTTTAGCAAAAGTGCCTCCATTTACTGAACAATAGGTTCAGTGGTCTATTATTGAGCCACCAACCGTCGTCCTCCGGTTTTACGATAACCAATCAGGTTACGGGCGTCCTCGTCTTCTTGCGCCTTGGGACTCAGTCTAGAGCCAACACAGGCAGTCGTATAGTCACCGATAATAATGCGGGAAAAATGATTTTTCTCATTTTTCTTCCTTCCCAGAGAAGTAAATAACTATGCGGCCGTCTTTGATGACTCCAGATTGACTAATTAGGCGAAACAAGAAAAAGGATATTTTAACCCAATCACTGAAGGTCCTTCCTATGATATAAATTATGGACGTAAGCGTGGATTTCACTCACACGACTCGAGATTCAAAGATGAGAGCTCGAAAACAGTTTTAACTCTAGAAGCATACCTTTTATAATATGGTTTTGTATACATGCTTTGTGGTAAATCCCCAGGAACAGAGCTTAAAAGCTTATCTAGTACATTCGCCGGGTGCTGAGTACGTTTAAGCTTTAAGCCGTAAGAAAATGATTTTTCGGATTCAGACAGAACTGAATCCAAGCCTAAAGGCAGGTCCCATAAACCCGCTATTACTGAGTAATTTCGGTATATCCTCTGCTTTGGTGAGTAAGGCAACGTTTTCTCGTCCGCTGTCTACTCGGTTGTAACCACAGGAGATTTGAGGGAGGGCTGTTTCGCCAATCCTCAGTGACGTAGCGATTCTCCTAAATGCTGAGTCAGCCCCTCCCTTTAGACTGTCCTCAAGGGAATTATGTCATGTTTGTTTAAAAGGGCCGTTAGTCTCCCCCTGCCCTAGGCATTGCCAAATAATTCGTCAATTAAGTTACCAGTTCAGAAAATTAATTTACGTAATCAGGTCATCAGGTTAGTCATTCCACCTACATCTTTAATTAACTGATTGTTTTCGGGTTTGCCGATAGCCGACCATTCGGGAGCATTATTTTTACATATATTCTATTAAAAAAAAGCCAGCGCAAGAATGCAGGCAGAGAGATTATATGGATGGGCCGGCTCTCGTTTCCGTTCGTGTTTGAGTCATTTAGTCAGTGAGACCTAGAGGGAGATTCATAATCATTCAGCTCGTCTATACAGATAGGAATTTAATGTTACGAATTCTACCTATCTGATAACTGTCAAGGGTTTTTGAGCTCATTCACGGCGGCTCTTACTCAAAGAATCTCAGAGCCACAAAATTTTATCCATTAAACAAAAATAAAAACGTATCCCCTAGTCTGACGATGAGCTGGGGAGTCCGCAACGAAAATGTACTCAGTAAATTTTCAACTTTCCCAAAGAAGCTCTTTTCTTCTTAATTAAATAGATATTTAGTATATATATATGTATGTATAATCACTGAGAAATGTGCGAACACCGATTCAATAGGCTTCGAACTAAACAAAGTTCATTTGGTGGTCAGAGGTCCCCAACGGGTGACCGCCTGCTAGGTCGATTCCGGCCAAGTCATAATAGCATTAAAGGGCGTATGCCAGTATTTGGGGGTAACTTGATACAGAACTGTTTCGGGCTTATTAGCCGTATTATTATTAGCCGTATTAGCCTTTGGAAGCCTATTCGATCGGTGTTCGCACATTTCTGAGTGAATATATACCCGATCAGCAGTGACAGCAAATGGCAGGTGGCGAGGCGCTGATGAACTGCGGTTGATGAAGTGCTTATGACCCATCTGGTAGACGCCAGTGGTGGACCAACTGCGCCGTCTGTGAGTGCGTTTGTTTGTGTTGTCAAACCAGCTGGTTTTCAGGGTTATGTTTGGCTGATGAAGGTTAATAAGCCCAAAACAGTTCTGTATCAAGTTACCCCCAAATGCTGTCATACCTCCTTACTGGTTTATATATATTTCGGTAGAAGGAGCTCATTGGGAAAACAGTGGCTTATTGTGTAAATCTTCGACAATGGCACACCAGGTCGTCGTCAGATGGATGGAAATTGTACAAAACAATTAAATCAGACTGATAGCTAACAGAAGATTATTTAGAGGGTAACGTAAGAGGCCATAATCATCACCCGCATTTGATTGTGCGGTCTGTGGAGAAAAAAAGTTGTCACCCGCATGTAATTATACGGTCGGTCGGGAACTACTTTTCGACCGCAATTAACCGTGCGGTCGGTCGTGGCTGGTGCACGCTTCTTCTAGTGCGGGTAGACTGTCGTCTCTTCCATGCTTCTCGGAGGTTGGTGTACATCGCGTCCAATTTGGCGTGCTTTTTGATGCAGGAGTCGTCGGATTTTATGGCTCCTAAAATCTCGCGGCCTTTCTTCTATGGACAAGAGTCAACAATGCAGGTTTCGTCCCATGCAAATTGGTGTCCAGTTTTTAATGTGTGCATGACGACTTTGGACAAGTGATATCACCTCTTTACCGCTCGTTGATGTTCGCGTAAGCGTGTGGAGGCCGATCGTCCTGTCCGTCCACAATCAAGTGCATTGCGGCCGCTACAAGGGTCTTGTAGGTGACTTCTTTTCTGTCTAAATAGCCAACCCTATACTTAGGGTGTATAAGCTGATTTTGCAGAGTATTTGTTGCTTAGTGCGCTACTTGGATTTCACGCTTCCTCAGATGTCTTTCCCCACCGACCGTACAATCACGTGCGGGTGACGACTATGGACTGCTTCCTTACCCACTACATAATCTTCTGTTAGCCATCATTTTGAATTAACTGTTTCGTACAATTTCATTCCGTCTGACGACGACCTGGTGTGCCAGTATCGAAAATTTACACAATAAGCCACTGTTTTCCAAAGAAGTCCTTCTACCGAATTATACTTCTCGGGATGCCGATTATCCAGTTTATATATATATATATATGGGTGAGGTTGTCTTATAGCTACCTACTTACATTTTTAAGTAGGTTGAATTACATGTACACTTTTGGTTTTCTTCGCGCCATCCATCGATCAAGCAGGAATTTTCTGATGGCAATGGAATGCAGAACGGTTCTCTGAAGGCGAACACATTCCATAACTGCTAACATCAGCAAACTAAGCAAAATTGGCCTTTTGAACTACCCACGGGAACTACCGCTAACTTAAAAATTTTCAGTAGGGTGATTTGCCTAATCTTCTTGCCTTTTGTACTTTGTTAAGCTTTTTTCTAGTTGATTTTGGTGATATCACTGGAAAATTCATCTCAGTGACCTTGTCCGAGGTTTGGGTACACCCCCTACATGCACGCGTTCGCCGTTGGTCGAGCGGGGTGTTAGCGATGATATTAAAGCTACCTTCAGTGCCTTTTCCCAAGGTTTGAGTAGGTGACACAACCTACCCTCGTAATTTTTCTATTGGGCATTCTAATTGGGTTCTAATTTCTTCCCTGGGATGCCCCGCTCGTCCTCTCCCTTAAACTCACTCGTTCGTATGCCTGCGGGGCGCGCTTCATACTTTTCCCAGACGACCCCACAACACAATCCTACCGATATATGCTGTAGATCAAAAAGGGTATATATGCAGCATATTCAGGATAACATTCAAGGACGAGTTGAATGGCCATTTTAGTTTAAAAAACTGTCCTTATCTAGTCATACCCGAGCCCAGGTGTTGCAACACCCAGAATTAAACACGTGATCTGTTGGGTATAAATCCAACGCCATAATAATTTGGCCACGAATTCATTGCCCTATTGGTTGCAATCGGCTGCTGCGATTGGCTGCTGGCTACCCGTTCCTTCTCTGAGAACCGAGTACTTGTCACAGCAAGAGTCGATAACGGACTTGAGTACAGATTTACAAACCAGTCTTGCATCAAATACAAGCCCCAGCGATGAAGACGGGCACTGCTGACTATTGTTAATATGTGGTGGCCTACCAGCCGCATCCTATAAATATTATTCACCTTGTATCTCTTTTACCTTTTTCTATTACTTTATTCGATGAAAGATTCCAGTGAGGCCAATAGAACTTGTTTCCAGCGATCGCGTCTTTTTTGAACACGATATCTGTTTAAGGACCTCCTCGTCGGAAGTAGTTGTTTTGATGGGAACATAGTTATGGTTAACCTAAATATACGCTCGATGTGTTCTATGCATGCAATACATTCCCCACATAAAATTCTTTCCTAAATCCTTTTATGACCGAGCTGACTATGTTGGCTTCAAAAAGCACTTGCGCACATCATGACTTCCGTTCGAGCGCAGCCCATTGTTCACTAACATTTCGGAACTCCTTTAGACTGTTGCATGCCAAAATTGTGCCAAACAGAACAAACCAAATATAAGGACCAGAATCTTCTTCATATAAAGCAAATGGAACATTTGTATTTGCGCCTATCAACTTCGTACCACGTGTTGTTTTTTAGATAGCTTCTTCAACATATTCAAGAAATCTACAATCAAAATCAAGAAATCAACCGAAATATTCGTCCTAACGATCAAACATCCCCGAAGCTATAAAAAATTACCCTGAGGATCTACTGCCTATCATTTTTTTAATATTTGAAAGCTCGTTTTAGCAAACAGATGTTTTCATCAACTCTTTATCAGGCCAGTACATCTGCAGGGATAATGAAAATTCAGAAGACTAGGTGGCTAGCATACCTATAATTTCGATAAATTCTTATTGGGCCAATTACACTCATATGGGAAGGGGTAAAATATCCATGGTAAGTTGCAGGTAGTTATGGTCATATTTACATTCAAGTTAATCATGGAAATAGGGGAGAGGTTTTGGATTGCTAATAGGCGGCTGGTTACGCGGTAATAATGGGGGGGGACAAGAGGGAGAGCGAGCGTGAAAAATGCCGGTAGCTATGTGGCCATTGGCCATGCTAGGCTCGGAGCTTGCAGGAGGTTCCTCTGCGCACACAAAACTGGTGTCCACAACTAAATGGCGGTTGCTTCTGCTGTTGTGAGCAATAGTTGACACAGGGACTTTGGGTAGTTTGGTGGGGTCTGGTAAATCACCTTGAAGACTTCGTTGGGGTCCACACGATGTCCGGAGTCAACTATGTGGGCAAGAATGATGCTGTTGATACTATTGACTTCACCTTTGCTCAGCAATGCTAGGAGGTGCTCCCGTATTCTTTTGATAAGCGCCAACTCGTGCGACCGATATACCCTGCTCCATAGGAACAAGTAAATGAGTAAATGCACATAGAAGGCTGCCTATGTGCGATCGCCGGCTGGCGTTGGGGTCAGCCACAGTAGGTAAGTGCTTGTGCTGGCGTTTTCTGACAACACAGCATTGGATTCGCTAGCCATATGGCCACTGTTTTGGCTGCTGCAAGCACCTGTTAGAAAAATTAGCTGGTGTCCATTAGCAAACCTGAAATGCTCCATTTATCTCGATTCAATGATTCGTATCGACAAGGTGGGCGAGAATAGAACTTGAGATCGATCTAGTTTCACCTCTACTTAACCAGGCCGATATGTGCTCACGTACCCTCTTTTCGAGGCGCCTCGTTATTAGGCCGATGTGTCCTGCTCCACGGGAGCAAATGAAAGAGTAAGTACATCGCAGGGGATAAAGTGAGTCTAACCGTGCAATTGCTATCTTCAGACCATGGTTACTTAGTGCGGAAGAGAAGTCTATGAAGGCCAGAGTAGAGGGAAGAATGTATTTTTTACACAAGGAAAAGGAGAATATATGAGAGTAGATTGACTCGGGATAGCCCGTATGCTCAGGAGATTGACTGGATCCCAAGTCCCTGTTTGAGAGAACTTGGGGCAGTAGACAGAGAGAGGGAGCTTTCATTGGCTAGGTCGGCCTGGAGATTTTGGGCAGAGAGGCAACTTGCGCCGGGCACGCGTGCAAGCTCCTCATTCGTCGCCTCATAGATGCGGGAACTTTGATTGGCTGATCAAGACCTCGAGAAACCGCATCGGTAAGCCTTTGAGAAAGTGTACTTCGAGGCGAGCTAGTTGGGCAGGCACGACCCACTTCAAGTGCACACGCGCTGTTAGACTTCGTGACCAGGACGTCAGTGCCAGTGTTGTAATCTGTCAGACAGGAGATACCGTTCACACATCGACCGCAAAATGCAAGGTCATTTATGGTGTCCCCTAGACTTGTTTTCTAGATCTTGCCCATAGTCTTCCTTTGCTGTGGTTAAGGTAGCAGGCTATTCCGCGCGTTCGTCAATATTCCTGAGGATGTACCTTTCTGAGTATTCATTTTCAAGCATCATGATCTGCGGCCGTTGGAATTCTGCTTCGACCGTTTCGGGAGAGCACATACGTCGTACTCTAGCTGCTGATCCCTGGACTTTATTTTAGTCGTCCTTATTGTGAAAAATACTCGCGGCGTCGGCGAAAGTCGAACCCGCACAGCAGGGAAGGCCTTAACGCAGCCAACGCTCTACCTAGTTGAGCTACGAATGCCACGCCGCCCACCGTGAATTTAATGCCACTTGAATAGATTTTACCCGCCCAACTTACCGCTGGTATGTAATTCACCATTACGGAACAGCAGGATGACTGCTCAAGCAGGATTTCCCTAGCAATCATCTAGAATCCACCAGAATGACTACCAGGCTGACTTAATTGTTAGGGGGGGGGTTTGGTATTTTTTTCAAATTGACTTTTCAAATTAAGTAGTGGATCAGCAGCAATGCGTAGAAATGACCCCAATTCCCAAGTTGCGGCTCATTCGACGAGAGCCGACCACATATTCAAGTTTGATGAGGTCAAATTTCTCGCGAAAGCATAAAATCCTGAGAGTCGCGACTTACTTGCGTCATGGTTTACGGGTCCCCAATCTATCAAAAAGTGCAAGAACCTGTCCAGTACATATTCAGTACTGAGGCTCAGTTTGGTCGAAGAAATTCGTCACTCGGGGGACACACAGGCCGACGCGTCATTTAACGCCAACCCAGGGGACCGGATGACCGAACAATCATCACGCCCAAGTCCACCAGTTGTAATGAATGTTCAGCATATCATGATCCGCATACTGGCCCTCAAACAATAAGCACAGATACGTGCAAATACCCTCGACAGGGGAGCCATTAATTTCCATAAGTATGCAGTAGCATAGTAACTCTGTCCTATAAATACAACAATCCGTTGTTGCTTTTGTCTCTGATGAACGATCCACGACGGATTTCGAAACTTCAAGCGAATAAAATTCTTGTCTCGGCGATTCCATCTGCTCTTCCTCAGAATGCCATATTGCATATACTAAAAGGCTAAAAGTTTATGTTTTTGGCCTTTCTTTCCATATCTTGCATCCGTATTTGCTCTCTAGCTTTACAGCTTAGGAATTTGATGCAAATTTGATGCAAAAACTTTTCAGATTTACGATTTTACCAAAAATAGTATATATAATATAATATATAATATAATATAATAATATAATATGTTTATTATGCCAGTTTACAGGCAATTGTAAAGAGTTGGTAGAGACAAGGAGACAAGGATTATACAGAACAGAGGAATAAGAATGCCTACTCCAAGCAATACAGTCGGCCCTGGAAGAGTAAATATCGCCGGGTTCTAACCCTAAAAGTACTCTTGGCATGAATTTAAATCGTAGCCTTATTTTAAACCCCACAGCTAACACTAATCCTAAATCCTCAATTCAACCTCAATCTTAAAGTTCAGCTTTTTAAGTTCCTTAGAAATTAATTTCGGTTCGTGGTTTACATCAGTATATTTAAGAGGTATAGGCGAAAACCGAAATTTCAAGTGTATATTTGGGCTAAAACCCGTCACCCACTGTTGAACATACACCAGCTGCCAACGTACAGACTGAAGTAGTATACAGTGAACAGAAATTTATTTCTACGGAAATTAAAAAAGCCCAACTTTAAAAACCGGCATATCAACCGGAAAGCGAACAGAAGAAGGCTGGGAGATCCACTGATTAGCTTGATTCCTCATAGTTCTGTCAAGCAGCGGTTAAGTACCGATAAAACACGTGTCTGGGCCTTTAAGCGAGTACCTGGGCTGTTAGCATGGTGAGTTACAACGCCCATTTTAAACGTGGACCAAAACGTAACCACAAATCTAATCTTGCTCGGGAATTCGACACAAAACCACCTATATGGCGGACTGTTCCTGTCCTCATGTCCACATAAGTTATCAATTCCCTCAATAATACCCGTGCATATGTCAATAACGTTTATCACTAGATTTATCAGAGAAAATGTTCTAATCCACTGGTGAGAACGCGTAAGAGTTGCAATATCAACAAACCAATTTATTTACATATCTCATTGGCTGGGACCAATATTTTATTTGCCCGACGTTTCGGACTCTCACTGGAGACCATTTTCAAGGAATGAAAATGTACAACTCATTGCGTTATTAAAGTAGCTCTGCTGGGAGTGACCTTGAGTTCCCATTGCTCGCTCCATCGCGAGTGACCTTGAGCCTTGCCAATGCTCGCGCAACGCGATATAGGCATCTGGGAGATCGATATGCCTATTAATAGAGTCCGCGTGCGAATGCCATGCTTCTTGCAGTAGGCGTGAGACCCGGTCGTTCGACTGGCCCAGTATTCGTACGTGTTCGAAGGCAAAGTCGTGCCCCGGTGAGGATGCGTGAGCGGCAACCAAAGATAGCTTGTCATTCCTTTCCACGGCGCGTTCATGCTCGTGCAGTCTCGTGGTCACCTGTCTGCCGGTTTCGCCAACATAATTGGCACGACCGCAAAGACAGTCGATTCGGTAAATAACACCCGATTTCTTGTTTACGGGTAATAGGTCCTTAGGCTGCATGGGTTGCCTGCGGATTGTCGCTTCCGGTCGGTGAGCGACGCCAATCCCAAATTCGCTGACCACTCGAGAAAATTCTTAGAAGACACCAGCAATATAGGGTATTGCTCGCCAGCGTGTTGGTTCTGCCAGTCCTATTGGTTTGCTTCTTTTTGCTCCTCGCCTGCATTTTTCGATAAAGCTGCCAGGATACCCATTCATTGTGAAGAGTTTCCGCAGATACTTGACCTCGGGATGGTAGCTGAGGTAACTCAGAATACGCGAGGTATTCATCGCTTTTCTGTATACTGTTGTTTTGAGTTCCCCATTGTCTTTTCTGCACACCAGCACGTCGAGGAACGGCAACTGGCAGTTTGTTTCTTCCTCCATCGTGAAATGGATGTCCCGTAAGATGGAGTTCAGATTCTTTGTAAAATCCTCAATCCTGTCTCGACTGATGATGACAAACGTTTCATCAACATACCGGATCCACAATCGCGGTCGATAGTGTTCAAAAGCCAGTGCCTCTAGTCGTTGTAATACTGCCTCGGCAATCAGGCCAAACAACGGCGACCCCATTGGCGTATCTTTTACTTGCTCGTACACGGTTCCATTGAAGGTGAAAAAAGTGCTTAAGCAGTGTTTCAGGAGTCCAATAAGATGAGTTATTTTGAGCTTCGTATCCGCCTCGTTGTACTGTTCTTCTAACAGGGTTTGAATTGTTTTCACTGCAAGCTGTTGCGGTATCGAGGTGAAAAGTGAGGTCACATCGAAGGATGCCATCACTTCGTTCTGTGTTAGTCGAATACCCTGTAGCTTTTGTATGAATTGTTCAGATGACTTGATAGTTGTTGCAGAGCCCTCTGTTAGCAATTTGAGACGTTGAAACAACCATTCGGCTAGGCCAAACGTTGGGGTGCCTCTGAGGGAAACGATTGGTCGCAGGGGGGTTCCTGGTTTGTGGACCTTGGGCAGGACATAAAATCTTGCGAGTGCTGCATCCTTTGGTTTTATCTTTTGCCAGTCCATCTGTGTTAGTGCTTTTGACTTCCGAAGAC
>JAYGXS010000001.1:39915102-39928746 GCA_036362985.1 Ligula intestinalis | reverse complement strand
TTAGGTCCTTTGGGATTGGCGTCGCTCACCGACCGGAAGCGACAATCCGCAGGCAACTCATGCAGCCTAAGGACCTATTACCCGTAAACCAGAAATCGGGTGTTATTTACCGAATCGACTGTCTTTGCGGTCGTGCCAATTATGTTGGCGAAACCGGCAGACAGGTGACCACGAGACTGCACGAGCATGAACGCGCCGTGGAAAGGAATGACAAGCTATCTTTGGTTGCCGCTCACGCATCCTCACCGGGGCACGACTTTGCCTTCGAACACGTGCGAATACTGGGCCAGTCGAACGACCGGGTCTCACGCCTACTGCAAGAAGCATGGCATTCGCACGCGGACTCTATTAATAGGCATATCGATCTCCCAGATGCCTATATCGCGTTGCGCGAGCAATGGCAAGGCTCAAGGTCACTCGCAATGGAGCGAGCAATGGGAACTCAAGGTCACTCCCAGCAGAGCTAATTTAATCACGCAGTGAGTTGTACATTTTCATTCCTTGAAAATGGTCTCGAGTGAGAGTCCGAAACGTCGGGCAAATAAAACATTGTTCCCTGAGAACGCTCTTCCGCCTTCTATTTAATTACCTTGGCCTCGCATATTTTCGACTATTGAACATATCTCATTAGTTTCACTGTCTAGATTTCGTCTTAATGCGTTCCTGATGTCCCTTCAATGGCTAAAGTCTACCACATATATGTGCATTCCCCTGAACTATGGAGCAGATCACCTACGATACAGCAGTGTTCGGTAATAGGGGCCATTTAGCAAATGACAGATCCGCCTGAATAGATAAAAAGAAAAAAACTGAATTTGCGCTGTATGCTTACTTTAATGGATTAGACACTTCGGGGAGGGATTGATATAGCAATGGTACAGCAGTTCATCTCTCCTCTTTCATATCTTACCTTACTAGTTGTGGTCGTTTTGCAGTATGCATAGCAGGACCACTGTACCGCTGAAGGTATGCTACGCAAAAATGTTAATCGAAGCTAGGACCACGTTTCGCGACATCCGCTACGTTTTCCCTCCACAGCAGAGATCGATTCAGTCGCAATGATTCATTGATATCATCTGGTGCCGTCAGTTAAAGGCCACCTTGTCGCACACAGATTTACTGTTTATGGTCCTCTCCTCTAAGTAGGACAGAAGGGGACACCTCGGCTTGGTTTTTGCCCTCTGTGTTCCTCGGTTAAAACAGCATAGAAGAACTTCAAAAGCGCAGCGAGAACTTACAATGATGGCCTGCGTGTGTGGTACCAGTGTTCACCGCAGGCTCAACCTGCCCTCTCTCTCCCAGTGGCCTGGCGTGTCGGCTAAGGTAAACACGGAGTCGCTGTTATGATGGATGTCGCAGCTCTCCCTCCCTTCGCGGCACCCCCGCGATGCGTTTGTATCAGTTTCGGGTGCACTACGGCCCCGGCCACAATTGTACGCCTGGCTTGTTCGCTGATGTGCGTGTGTGGCCCGAACGACCCCCAAGTCGGGAGGGGGGGGCAAGGCCTTGTCCTCGCGCCGAATCACGCCATAGTCACATCTCTGGCGGTGCGTCAGCGTAATCGCCAGCCCCCCGCGATGTACCGCCTACGACAAGGTGCACGACACCCCCGGAGCGGGGGGACCTAAAATACGGTGCCGTCTTCGTAACTTTTGTTTAGACCTGTCCTGCCTTAGCAACAAAAATGGAGTTTGGTGATATACGGATAAGTTCAGGTGCATGTCGCGGGAAAATTGGGGTCGGGAGGGTAGAAAGTAGGTCACTGAAATGGTTGAAGGGGTCCAGCATCGCATTGCAGTTTAGATGTGTATACTATAGAAAGAGGAATTGATAAATAGGACCATGACACGTCAAAAACAAACTCTTTGTATCTTAGGGGGTGAGAGGACCTCTACAGGATGTAGAAAATACAGCTTACGTCTTAACAACTTAGCCTACTATCTGATGTTATTTTGCGAGTTTTTGTAGAGCAGTCGAATTAATGGGCGTATTCCATGCAGCAGAGGCTGTACAGTATTCAACTAGGATGAAACATCGAGAATATGTCTTTCAGACACCGCGGACGGCTTAGGTTCAGTTCCGGAAATCAGCCGCGCGGTTAATGTCTTGTAAATTTCAATTCACACACAGCGATGTTTACAGAAGGCTGAACAGTTAACTAAATCTTCTGTGGCAGCATTATAAAGTAGAGTTAAAAGTCCATCACAGAAATTAATCAATTTAATCCGCGACTTCTGAAGACCTTTACCTCGAGTTGTTTACACTTTTCAACGGGGCTTATGAAGGGGGTTGCATTTCCCGAATTCAGTACTGAAGTTTCGTGGGTTTTCCGTTGCCCGCAATAATGGCTCAGGTCTTAAAACGCAAGATTTCGCCAATGAAAGGCAAAACCAACTGAAATCCAAAGACATTTCTCTTGCTTTTGACATCTTTAAGTACTAATATCACTAATACCGGCTGTTGGAACCCATGATGGCAACCACGACATCACAGGTTACTGCAACCTGCGCGCCAATTTGCGCCCATTTACCACTAGCCGGAAATAATACGAATCTCCTCGAACCTTCAATGAAAACCCTGACTAAGTCTTTAAAAAACGGAAAGCGAAACTACCTTTTGACGTGGAAGCCAAACGACGACCCTAGCAGACAACTGGATGAGGGAGGAGAAGAAGAAGAAGAAGAAGACTAAACCGCTGGGAAAACACTTTTATTCACCTGGCGTTTCAACCTCCGTCACGAATTCTTCATCAACAACATGACATGCTATTATTTTCTGCTCATGTCTCTGGGGAAGAATCCGCGACGGAGGTCAAAACGTCAGGGGAATAAGGGTGTCGTCCCAGCGGTCCAATCTTCTCTTCCTTCTCAATAACTTCCTGGGACTCGTCTGTTCGCTTCTATTGGCAATTGGATGAAGTTTGACTGTCGATAATTGATCGTGGTTCATGCAACTTGGAAGCGTGGACAAGCGCCATTGTAATTTACTTCATAGAGCGCATGTATGAATCACAAGGGTCTAGTCACTGAAGTGTTCGATCGTGCCAAAGGCCTAGCTATTACGTTAACTGTGACATAAAGTAACGCCCAGGACTCAGTCATCGCTTATCAGCGGCAACACCCCGTTAACCACTTTGACTTGCAGTCAAAACCACATGGGAGTGGCTCTAGCACTGGTGAATTTGTGTGAGAATTCTGGCTTGGTTATTACGAAGGATTTTATCACGCGGACAGGTCAGCCACCACAAAAAAATTCAACCGCAAGCATTCTTGTGCATTCCTGCGATCGGTTCGTTCGCGAACTGGGGAGGACAAAGCACAATACTGGTGCTTTTAGCTGTTCGGAGAGCCCGCAGCTGGTACATATTCCCTACACGAGAGACAGCAGCATATGATCAACTAAGTTCACAAATTTGACAAAGTTAGAATTCCGGGATAAGAACTATAGTTCATGATTTGCTCACCGGAATAAATTTGTTAGTTGCTGATGGTTTGGACAGTTGGGCCCACTGACCTTTGTCGCAGCGTATGCTGACTTCATTATTCAGCAAATTTAGAGTTGCGGCTGTACGTGTTGGCCTTCGGCTGATATATTTTCCGCCGCTCGCTGCTTCGCCAAAATTTGACACGGAGGGCCAAACAGCGGGCGGAGGAAAATCTATCAGCCGAAGGCCAACACGTACAGCCGCAACTTTAACTTTTCTGATCGATAAAGTCAGCTTACGCTTTGACAAAGAACAGCCGGCCCAGGTGTCCGAACCGTCAGTAAACCAACAGATTTATTCCGGTGAGCCAAACATGAACTATGGGTCAAATACGTTTTTTGCACCAATGCATGAAAGACGGACTGACACCTCGATGTCTGAGCTATGTCTCCCGTTAAAACGGCTGTGGGCAGAAAACTTGCGAAGAGGTTTACTGAGCAGATGATGAGAGCTCTGATTGATGACTGATACCTGCGTAAACATTAATACAAGGCTCTGATCGAACAAAATAGAAGACTTTTTGAACGCGTTCTCTGTGATCCCATCACAAAGGACCTTAGTCAGACAATTGTTCCGCTGGCGCTTCTCAGGAAAGCCAAGAAGCGAGTAATCTTGGAGCAGATGCGGTATAAGTTACAACCATCTGATACAGGACGCTCAAACTTGGTGCATAACCTCTCCTCCAAACAGCCAACGGAGCAGCAACTACGAGTACTCCAGCATGAAGCTTGTTTTAACACCACCAATGCCGACCCTGCAAATGTCATTGTATCACTAGAAGCCATCCTTGTGAGGCCGGAAACGGCAAAGGAAGAAGAACATTCCGTTGGACAACGCGTCACCTCCTTGCTGATGACACACCGACCAGCCTACGGGTTGGTCGAAGAGTGAGCTGATATATATTAAATAACTAAGAATAGATGACCATATTACAATTCTACCCGCGGATAAAGGACGGTCAACGGTCGTAATGAACCGAGGAGGCTACAATGAAAAAGCCTAAACTCTACTTGATGACAGAGAATTCTACAGACCAGCACGGAGCGCAGAAGCCAAAGCAGTTACAAGTCGGCTGAATAAATTAATTGGAGAACTCAAACGCTAAAATTTGATCACTGAGAAAGAACGGCGCCTAATGAAACCAACAGATAATATTGTCAACTCTCCTTCAGCATAAGTAATCTCAGCCCTAAGCCAGCATCTTTTTTTCGCGAAGGGTTGGAGGTGTTGTAGATCGTTACGTTTGACTGATGGACTCCGGTCATGAACATCAAATCCATCGGCGTGCAAGAGCGCTAACAAGATGTAGTGGAAAACCTGTGTCGCAAACCGTATTTATGACAAACCGGTGATACACCACACCAATATGGTGGAAGTCAACAATAAAATTGTAGTATGTGCTTTCTCTACTTATGGTGCAAGGTCGCATTCGAGCCCTGTCAGCAGCCTCCCAGTGACTATTATTATAGGCTAATAAAGATAACAAAGATCACAGAGGTCAACTCCGGCTTATTACCCATTATCAGCCAGCCATACCGGACCGCGGGTGGTGAAGCGCTCGCAGCCTGCTAACGAGGAGTCCGGAGCTCTAACTACTGAGCCACGATCGGTGCACCACTGGGGACTGGCTAATGATGGTCAATAAGTCAGTATTGACCATTTTAGTCTCTCTTTTCCGTCGTTAATTGTTTTCTTCCCCTAATTTATCATTCATTGTTGATTTCGGTAGTCTCATCTACTGTCATATTCAGCAATACTTAGAAACACTAGAACGAAACTGAAATATAATTATTCTCTGAAGTCTGTGTGAACATGGTTGTCTCTCATTTGTGTTGGCTGAACGCCCACATTTGAGAGTCAACCTCACAAATGATACTTTATAAAACTTGTTCGCCATATTCATCTCGTTGGACTTGTGTGGTCTAATTGACTTTTGTCTATGCACCCTGAAAATGATACATCTGACAGTATGCTCAGCTTACTTATGTGCACCGTACGCCACAAAGTCACCGAGGAAGATCGCATGGTAAACATCCACATCAACAGAAGGGGGGGGGGGTTTCTTCTATTACTGAGTAGGCGGGTAAGATTCAAAGAGCAAAGGCCTCCGAAATTAGAAGGCAATACGAGTTCTAAAAAGTGTGGTTGCTATGATATTGCTTGAGGTTGGTTTTGTTCGCAGCGCTCTCGCAGATATTATGTGCATGGGCAGATAGTAGTACTGGCAAGGACCAGAGATACTGATCTTTTTTCCTTTTTCGTTGTTGGAAATTTTATGTGCCAAAACTACTAGCCGCTGTACTGCTTTACGCGGTGCTTGAAACTTAGACCCAGGACAGAGCGGGACGATTAAAATCCGTTTGCGACCGCTGGACGTCCATTAAATAGTCTCAGTATATTTCAAACTAAGCCGGCAAAACAACAAGCTCGTGGCTCCATAGTTAGAGCATCAAACTTCTGATCAAAAAGGTTGCGAGTTCGAACCTCGGGGGTTGCACCACTTCGGATTGGGTAGGACTGACTGATGACGGCTAATATGCCAGAAATAGCCATTCCCGTTTCCCTTGACTTCACTGGCAATCTTCTTTTACCTACGATACTAGCTACTCTTCGGTTGCTGGCGGAACTCGAGAGTGGGCCCCGAGGCAGAGCGAGACGCGTGAGTTCTGTTAATGATTAGTGAAAGTTAATCAACGGGTATTCTGTAAATAATTGTGCGATGACTTTGGAGTGATATTGGTGGTTGCTTGTGGTCTTGTTGTTTATTCTAGGTTGCGTGAACACATTTCAGTCTAACTGAAAATACAGCTAACTGGTTTTGTCAACTGCATGCTATTTAGATGCGCTCGGGTTTCCGCCCATATTCGTCGGTATCGGAAGTAGAGGTATGCTACGTAGGGACTGGTTTAGTGTAATAAGACGAAAGTACTTCCCAGAAAAGACACTCAACTTAAAGTCCTCGATGGCTGTAGAATTAATTTCCTAATCCTTTGTTTGCTGATCTTATTTCGAAGAGGATATGAAATTAAAAAAAGGAATGTCTGCATGAATTAGGCCTGTCAAGAATATGTCCAGAATGGTCGCTCTTATTAAGTATTCACCCCTTATGGCCTGAAACGTTGTCGGTTGACGGATAAATTATTTCGCATGATCAGTACTATGTGTATCTTCTAATTCCTACACACGCTACGCGGTAAATGCGCTCGACCAACACAGAGACTAGAACAGGAGATGGTGGGTGTTGTAGGCGATGCGCAGTCACAAGAAACGCCGCACTTGAGTTATGGTGATACGCATGTGTCCGAGTGTCCGCCGCGCAAGCCCCTAGCACCAGCTCCCGCCCGTGCTCTGCATACGTTTAGCTTTACACCCGGTCCATATGGATGACGGAGGTGAGAGGGTGGTTAATGTCGCGCAAGTTTACTATCGCTATAAATTAAATCATGCGCAGGTCACTGTCCCTGTGCCCAATCTGCTGTGATGCCAACGGTAAATATCATCGTAAGCGATGGTCAGACTATCTTTGTTTGTAAGCACGCACCTGCAGTGTTGGTGTGTTCAGATATGGGTCCCTCATGAAGATTATCGTGGGTTACGGGCCTTGCCTCGTACAGGTGGTGACTACGCCCAACGTCCTTTAACTAACACCCAACTCTCATCTGTGGCTCTCTGGAGTTATGCTCTGCTTAACGACCAGTAACAGCCTCGACCGGCAGGCTCAACCAATTGAGGATATCCCGTACCGTGTCTTAGCATTCGGTACTGATGGTTCCCCTTTATTCCCACCCCTCCTCCTCCTCCTCCCGTTCCGCCACATTCAAAAATCCCACGGAGAAGACGACATGCAAAACCGTAGGTAGCGCAGGCTAAATTGGGCTGCTCTTTGACTATATTAAGTCAGTGGATTTCAACCTTATCTAGGGCCAACACTGCTTACCTCCATCGTGGGAACGAGGCTAGAAAAGGTGCTCCAAACAAATGTTTGCGCTCACGTCATCCGCACGTTCACCGTGGATTGCAGATATAAATTTAAAAGTCTATATACTCAAAGATACAACAATCACTGTCCTAACTCATCCCATTCCACCCCGCGGACTGCTATGATGAGTCTGTTCATCCTGGCAGCCTGCGATTTTGGTTATCTTTTAGACAATCCGAGAAATGACTGGGCATCAAGAAGGAATCCGCTAGTCGTTCGAAAAATGGTGCGCTGAAGGATAGCATCGCTGCTTCAAGTGACACCCGAACAAGGGCAGCTGGGGGGATTCGGATGCTGGTCACACCTTGTTCTGGAGCGGCCGCCCAAATACCGAGCGACACGACACTGCGCTGACGTTACTTTTACCACTCAAAATGGCATGTCGCAGAACATAAATGACTAGTTTAGATATTTTGCTGCTCAAGATCGCCGGGAAGATCTTTATTTTTATTTTTATCGATAACTTATTGTTCCCCGTCCGCTCTCGAATGGTCAATGTGGTTTCTGTCGACGCCGCGGAACAACCGACCTGATCTTCTCCGTCCGTCAGCGAGAACATAATTAGCAGGAAATACAAACTCACTGCAAAAAGACTTTGTGACTCTGGAAACTGCCTTCGATAGAGTAAATAGTGATGGACTGTAAAAAATCATGCAGAAATTCGACTGTACTGAGCCATTCACGCGCACATGGTACATCAGCTACACGCGGGATTATGGCATACGTAACTGCCAACGCAGCTGTCTCCGAAGAACGCCTTGAGCCAATGGAGTGACACAGGGATTCGAAGTCCCCTCCCTCGTCTTCATCATCATATTCTTTGCCGTACTGGTGGGTGCCAGCCTTGATGAGGGCATCGTGACGGCATCGCCTACAGGACTGACGAGCATCTTCACAATAACAAGCGAAGCCAGGCCTCAACACGTCCACCATCTGACCTTCGCGGACGATTGCGCACTCGACACCGCGACGGAAAAGGATATGCAAATATGTATGAAACGCCTTGCCCCTGGCTGCACTAAAGTCGAACTGGCAATCAAGCAGACCAACCGGCACCCGTTACTAAATACAATATCGCGCAAACTAAAACCATGAACATCTTGCCCTCGCTATACAGCACTCTCCCACGCAGCGTAAGAAGCCTCGACGAAGTTGTGCGCTGGATCTGCAAAGCTAGCCAGACCTTCGACTGCCTGCTAGCGTCCAGATGAACTCGTCACGACCTTCATCTGACAACCAAACTCAAGATTTGCGAGGCCGTTGTCCTGAAGGGACTACCGTATACACGGTATCTTGGAATATCTACTCCAACCAATCCATGAAACCCGATCAATTCCACTAAGCTATCTCTGAAGAATACAAAAGTCGCGACGTCAGGACAGGATCGAGGAGAGTGAAGTCTTGGAGCTAACCAAAATACTTTCATATCCTCGTCATGTTGAGGCAACTGCAACCGCGATGGAGCGGCCACCACAGGAGGATGCAAGACAAGCGATTTCCCAAAGGACTCTTTTCCGAAGATGTCGCTATGGATGCTTGTTAATAAGGAAAAACAACACGATACCATAAGGACACCTTAACCAACTCTCGATAAAAGCGCATATGCGAGTCCCAGATAGTAAGTGAGAAGGAGTATATGTGATTGCTAGTATAAGAGTTTTATTCGCCTCGCGGATCCATCATCAGTCATTATAGCAGAAATTGGTCAGCTATTGTTTGATATATCTGATATATCCGCGACGGATTCCGAAACGTCAGCCAAGTAGAACTCTTGTCCCAGCGATCATATCTACTTCTTGCAAAGAAGAAAAGGCGAACGACAATTTTCTACTTCTGAGCTATCAGCTTCACGAGAGAAGCCATCGTCAGAGAGAACCAAAAAGCAACAAACGTTGCCTATGCGTAAATGGGGGCGGAAGAGGGGCGGCAGTTGTGATTGGTCCATGCCCACGCCACGTCCATGCTCACATCATCTTATCGTGTCTCCCCACGCACGTCCCTAGAGTTGTGACGTATGACCTTGACGTGGCAGCCTGCGCGTTCGGACAGGAACTGGATCGTTGCGCTTGATCGCGAGCACGGATGACAAAATAACAAGTCGATACATCCACATGCCTGTTGATGGAGTAAGAGTCTGATATCCAGGCCTCTAGTAGTTCTCGCCCCATCTTATTAGCAGCGCGTGCCATTATCCGGGTGCCCGAGAAGTCGAATTCATGGCCTTCTTGCAGAGTCTGGGTAGCGATCTTGGACAGTGGGTCGCCTCTCCGCACTGCCCGTTTGTGTTCCGCTATTCGCGAGCTAAGTCTTCGCTTGGTCTGCCCTCTATAATGGCAAGAACAGTCGCGACATGGCCCCTAATAAACGAAACCAGATTGCTCGCATACATCCGGTGGGTCTTTTATTTGCATGACTCGTGAACGCATGGTAGCTGTCGAGCGATGAGCAATACCGACCCCGAGCTCCGCAGCGATCCGCTAAGTTGCTTTTGACATTTTTTGTATGTATGGTAGCAGGTGCCAGAGCGTTGGCGGCTCTCCTTTGTTTGTTTTTCATGGAAGCGTACGGAGGGCTTGCAACCTTTTTCTTGTTTAATACGCACCCTGTTGATCTTATTAGCTAACGAAACGTAGTCAAAAAGCTTGTTAAAACTTTTACAGACTAAAATGTGATGCACCAACATTTAACATCGTTCGAGTTCCCTACGGACTTGCCTTTTTTGGACCTCCAAACGTCTCGCGTGTCTCACTGAAGTGAAAAAATAATAGGGCTTGCAAACTGTTCTTGACTTTTTTTCTGTCAGTACAACAAAGAGAAGATTAAAGGGTATTGTTGGGAATGACAGTTTAGGATGGTTTCTATCTTTATACGCCTTCGTTTATATGTTCTGGGATTTGACTGCTGCAAAAGCGGGGGTTCACCCGGAAAAAAAAGACATACTTCATTTTGTTAGTCAGTTTGCAAGGTCAGCCAAATGAAAAAAAACAGCATTTTGTGATGTGAAGTTATTGTATTCTCATAATAAACCACGCGAGTTATCAATTAATAATAAAAAGCCGTGGCTTCAACGTTAAACTATACATGAAGTGCGCAGTGAATAACGATTTAGTTAGTTTCTTTTTATTAAATATTAAACAAGTGCTTTTCCTATGATCCGAAAGAAAACAATAGCTCATCCATCACGCTCTCAGCAAGACGTAGGTGATTCTGCTATATTACTATTTGACCTTTTTTCATTTGGTTTTTATAGACCTTTTTTTGAAACAGCTTGTATCTCTGGCAAACGCGTATTGCTAATATGTGCAAAGACTGGTGTACCGTTCCTGTTCGTTTGCAATGCTCCCTTTAACTTCTGAGACATAGTAAGGAAACTGGCTTTACATTTGTACACGAGGAACAGAGTAAAAAGCTGCTTTTTCGAAATGGACCCTCCTTCGGTACGTATATACATGCACTGGTTTAAACCTTATTGACAATGACTGCCACCACCTAGAAATCCTATGAGACGGGATAAAAATCTCACCTCTGATGACAGAAGCCTGTACACATTTGGAACGTCAGGACCACTCAACCATGGTTCTTGAGATTGCCTTAAACTTTGCTTTATTTTCGGTGACGGGCATCTTCGCTTCTATTAACATACAAGTGTGAAAACGGAACATATAGGATTTCGAAAACGGTCGCATATGTTTCCCTTATCAGAAAAAGGGAATCAACTGCCCTTTTCCTGCGGGAATGATGATAATATGTGTTCTATGAATGGGGCGAAGCAAACTGGCATATGGATCTTTTTCGGGAAGCAAAAAATAGGAAAGTAGCCTTACGATATTATCTTATTTTAATTCGTCAACAAAGCATAAATCACAAGCTCGCAGTTTAAAATCTCGGAAATTGCGAATTTTAGACGGATGGAAAAAATGAAAGTCTATAGCATCCTTCACATATTCTTTACAGCCGACTCCTAATAACGATGAAGGAGAAAATAATAAACAAATGTTGTTTACGCCGGCTCTCTTGATTGTCATAATTGGATGTATAATTAAAGTTGACAATATTGGCAGCCTAACCTCATATTCTAAACATATGTCTAAAGCCTAATTCTTACCAAAACGAACGCCTTCAATCCCAACCAAAAACTTGGTGACAGCTAAATTTAGGGTCCACAACAGCTTATTAGGTGCACAACTGTACTAGGCATTCATTGTCGAATTATGGCCCTATCTTGAGTAAAGGTTTTGTTTACTTTAGTTTTTCTTTTAGTTTTTTATTTATTTAGGTTTAAGTTCATTTTTGTTTCCCTTTTTAGCCATATGCGTTTGCTTTTTGGCTAAGAAGCTCTCTCTATCCCATCTATGTATAAACTCTATATAAGCTCTGTAGAGTTGACACAGAGTCGATGATTGTGTCTAATTGGGCACTCACGGGCCTTATTATTTCCTGTTGATTTTATATCGCTTTTTAATTATCGCGTGCAAATATTTCATTATTAAATAATTCTTTATTTTATTTTTCACTTGTATACGCTCTACCTTTTTAAATTATTTTTCCTTTCCCCCGATATGTTTCACCCATTTAATCCTTATTACCTCCTGTCCGGTATAACAGAACGATGGAGTTTTCAAGTGCTATTGCGGACCCCAACTGTACAGTTCACCGAAACCTCTAACATTCATAGTAGGCGTGACGTAAATCGAGCGAATGGAAGATTATTTGACTTGAGTTTCGAAAAAGATTAAGTGAGGTTACACATCCAGTCTATACCAAGATTTCCGAGTACTGCAGTTTGATGGGGATAAAAACTTGGCCGATGTTATCGTGGAAAGTTAATTATAAACCATAAAACCAACGAGATTCAACAAGAAAAACGGGAGGCAGGCCCTGATTGAAAAGGTTTGCCGCGGTAGTTGAGTTTTTACACTGCAAACTTAAGCTCACTCGAAAAAAAGTATAAGTGGAAATAATAGAAAACAAACAGTCGCAGAAGGTTTTTGAGATGAGCGTAAACATTGATGAGGCCACCGCCACGAACACAACATCAAAAAAAACACAGTAACCTGACTGTGTGGGGTATGTTGTTAGTGAAAAAGACGACGCTATACCTAAAAGTCCCCTTTCAAGGGGAAGCGGCAAGTGAACGCTTAAGAAGACGCCTTGACCAACCCATATCACGAACCTTCCCAGCAGTGAGATCTTGGGTATTATTCGCAACAAAACTAGTTTTGTGAAAGTAAGGATAGGTTGCTAGCTCAGACAATTTCCATGTACATTTCTCATTTACTTGCTCCTGTGGAACAGGTCATATCGGTTGCGTTTATCTAGAAGAATACGGGAGCACCCCCGGCATGGCGAAGCAAAGGTTAAGTCAGGAGCATAAAGAGCGCCATTCTCTCACACATGGTTTATTTCGTCTGGATCCAACGAAGCCTTCAAGTTTATTTGTAAGTTCTCACCAAACTATCCGAAGTTCCTGGGTCAGCGTTTCCTGGCAACAGCAGAAACAACCGCTATCCGGTTGAGGGATTCGGTCTTATGCGCGCAGAATTACTTCCTGCAAGCTCCTAGCTTAGCGTGAACAACTGCCACATAACTGCCTGCACTATTTCCAGGCTTTCGCTCTCTATTTCTCCTTCACCCTCCCCCTGGTCCTGCTCCAAAAAACCCTCATTACCGCGTAACTAGCTGCTTATTATCAATTCCCAGCTTCCCTTCCCTATTCCCATGGCTAATTTTCATGTAATCATGAACGTATGTTTACCTTTTACCACTTTTCCAGTTAAATGTAATGGCCCCATTAGAAGTTATTGAAAGCCTACGTATGCTCGCCAACTACTCTTCTGAATTCTCTGATGCGAACTAGCTATTTGCGGGGAATCATGCAGAGTAATATCACGACTAATAGACTCCATTTAGTAACTTAGCAAGCAACTTGGCAAGGTTAGTGAGCACGGTATCATCACTCTCCATGAATAACAAACTCTTACTGATTAATATACGACAACACAGCAACTTAAACGAATTGTCGGGCTCCTTCCCTTCCCCATTCTCTGACACCCTTGATTTCTGAACTCCTTTTTCCCCATACTTAGTGCAACTTGGATGCTTTAACTTATGTGACTCCATCCTCCATTTTATTGTTGTAATTGCCTGATGATGAATAAACGAAAACGTACGTTCGCCAACC
>JAYGXS010000001.1:39868384-39915092 GCA_036362985.1 Ligula intestinalis | reverse complement strand
CTTTGTACAACTGGTGTATCAGGGTAAAAACTTTCTGCATAAACGTTTGGATTCATTTTGCGTGCATCGATATGCTGGAAGCAGTATCTTTGCGCGTTGCTGGGAAGCACACTTGAGCCGCCGGCCGGATGTACTCTACAGTGAACGCACTCTGTGCCCTCTTGAATAAAACATTACCCAGAGCATAGGTATTGACGCACGCTAACGAATTAATCACCTGGACAATTTAAGATTGCAGTATAATAGCCATAAAATAACATCTTCGTTAATTTTATCAGTGTGCATCTTGGATTAGAAAAAACTGCCACTGTTTGCTGTCGAAAAAAGTTCTATTTGTCGAGAAGCCTGTCCTCTGGGCTAAAGCTCCTGAATTGTCATTTCAAAACGGCTGCTTATCAGCAAAGATAACCCATTTTTCCTCGTATTTTACGCATAAGGCCCTATGAAGTTTTTAGTCAAGTCCAGTAGCGAAAGTTACCCTAATTGCTGCTTTTAATATACCGGTACAGTATTAGCTGCAAAATTCCTTAAAGTCTAGTTAGAATTATTTTAAGGCAGATAACTTTAATCGAACTTCATTATTTGCAATCTGTTATTTTGAGTTTGCTTAGTTCTGATTAAATTTTGGAACAAAGCATATCATTCGAATCCTAAAATTCAAGTTACTTACAGATTGATCCATTACCGTTGACCATTTTCAGGTAATATATTCCAGCAGAATGCTGTCGTCAAAATTAAAATATCTGCCAAAAACATAGAGGGGACCCATTGACGAACCGAAACCTTTACGTATGTTCCATGTAGCTGCCGAATATCAGCCAAACATGCACTGGGCTTTAAGGTATTATAGTTTGTTAGGAAACCCTTCTGTATAATGCTGTTATCCTTCTCTGGTTGATGGCAGCCGACCTACATATTCCTATTAGCATTCAGCTAATGCCTACACAGTCTCTAGTAAATTAACTTATTCAATGTCAATGATGAACTTCTGTTAAGATAAAAGGTCAACTATTTCAAAACTGAAGTATCTACCAGGAAGGATACAGTGAACGCTGGGGGACCCACCGCGGAGCCCAACGGCTCGCAGCTATTTCATGCAGTGATAGAATATTGGCAAAACACATGTCTGGGATTTACCTAGTACCTGTTTTGTCAATATGGTGGATCAGGTAATCCCTTTCTATTCTGCATTCATTTTGTCTCCTAAAACTGGTCTTTGGTTCCTATTTGTTTGTTCTGAACAGCTTTGCCGTCTGGCGATATTGTATTTGCGTCAACATATAACTTAAGCCTTTGTGACCTTTTTACCTTCCTTTACAGTCGGCTCGCTATTGCATATTTTGGTCCTTCATGTCTCAGGACGCATTGTAAATGGGCTACCGCTTGGCACCACAGAGTTAGTGATTGCGAAATACATTTACATCAAGGTGACAAGCACCAAAGCAGTAGTAGCATTTTAAATAGGAGTTTAAAAATAATTATTCTTGCGACCGCTTGGGTTTCGGCATCCGACCTGTACGACTGGCGTAGTTATCTAAAAGCAAGTGCTGTGGGTGAAAATTCGAAACACGTTAGAAAAATATCATAAACCTGGCGCCGAATGATATAGTTAAGTTACGTTTTGTCCGAATTAAAACGACCTTTCTAAGTTCCAATTTTGAGGTTACACGGCCGAATCCCTTTACCCGACGGTTTGCAAGCAGCACTCGTAAAAACTCTGTGATTAGTTTTCCTGTGCCGAAAACCGTTAGGAGCAATAAGCCGAACCCTGGCTTCAGATGGAAAGGTGGCTTTGCCACTGCAATTCACTTTCATTTTTAATTTATGCTTCCGAAAAGAGAAAAAATGTCTCGTTCATCTCCTCTGTCGGTTCGAAGCCGAAACTGATCAAAGCAACCAGGGGTATTACGGTTCCAGCGGTAAGCCTTAATTGAAGAGCACGATAAGAGCTATAGTCAGCCATCTGCCTACCAAACTGTAATTACTCTACTCGCAATTTACGTTCTAAAGGAAGCTGAGCTCCGTTGCACTTATCTGACTGCAATGCCATATCCTTATCTGTGCAGAAAAGTCAAGGAAGGCTGGCTAAGTTCAGTTCAGGATGCGCGTCCAGATCTACTACTTTCATGATATAAAATTGAGGCGTTCATTTCGAAGAAATTTCAACTAATGAAACGTCCAACGAATATGATGGATAAACGCTCAGCGATCGATTATGGAATTCATCCGTCGCGTTATGCTTTTCTGCTCCTCCTCCATTGCCACCAGTGGCCGCACAACAGCTAGTATTATAGGCAGAAGACTAATGCCGCCACGGACAAAGGAGACTGGAATGGCCATTTCTGACTTATTAGCTGCCATTAAGGTGTGTTGGCAACCTTGCATAAGTTATTTGACCCGATGGAAATCTGGGCCAAGTAGATTATTTAAATTTGCCAACACGCTTTACTAATTAAATGTGTTTGATATTCATCTGTTGGATTCTTGATTGTTCGCTTAGGACACCCAGCTTGGCAGTCAGCTTACTGCATCCGCATTCGTACATTATATACGTTACAGTAGGCAGGGCAGGTAAAAATACCAAAGTGTGATTAAACTCACGGCTCCTGGTGGGGTCTCGTAGCTCAGGGTGTTAGAGTGTTGACTGTGCTAAAGCCTCCCTTTAGCAGACGTGGGTTCGAATCTCACTGAGGCCGCAGCATTGTTTTTTACAACTGATCCAAACGAGTTGTTAGTCATCCTCAGCCAGTCATACCCAATCCCAGGTGGTGCACCAACCTAGGCTCGGACTCGTAACCTGTTGGTTAAAAGCCCAATGTAGAGGTCGGGGATTCAAGCATTGGGAAGTGCGCCACCTAAGATTGGGTACGACAAGTAAATGCCAACTACTAAGGCAGAAATGGCCACCCCAGTCTTCCCTATCGTTGTAGGTAACATTCCTCTGCCCTGACTTGAGTAGGTTCAACCTTTTAATCAAATTCGTAAAATCTGACCACCGTGTGATGTATGCAAAGAAATGCTATCGCAAATATTCGTTTATGTTTTTAATCACTACAAATACTGCAGTATACGAAAAATTAGGCGAATATTTGGAAATGATTTTGAACAGAAATGGGCATGTTTGCTTGCAAGATGCACTGACATGTATTATACGTCAAAAGCTATCCACACACGGCAAAAGATTGCCCTTTCATAAAAAAATACTTCTGACATCTATCACCGTTTATGAACTGCGATTTATTTTTTAAAGGAAAATTCAATTTTACAGTCTTTATAACGAGATTTCTTCAGCTATCTCCACTTTATAGTCAGTCATATATACTTTAAGCCGAAAGCGTAACAAAATTATGTATGTGATTTAAATAAAGCAGTCTTTTCATTTATTTCTGAGTCTTCCAAATTACCGTAAGGTGAAGGATCCCGCGAATGTTAACTGAATTTCTGAACTTTGACTTAAGCTAGGAAGGATTATTTTTATGGCATTTTAATGCTTACTATCATGCAACACGATCGCCAGATATGTCAGCCACGCCAGGACGCCGGCTTTTGAGTAAATTTTATTTCGGCCTTCCCTTAATTATTTGCTGCAGCAGTATGCATTCCATTTTTTTCCAATTTAATAGCAGGCGTGCACAAGTGTACTTTTTGCTACCAGTTTGTGGTATTTTCTACCTTCTGCTTTTCTATTCAAAGAAGAGAGCTTCCGAGGTTCAGATGTTTTAAAATTCATGAGTCATTTTAACCTGAATTGCGTTTCGAGGTTCAAAAGTGTAAGCTGCTCACTTTCTACTTACGGAGAGGCACGTATCGCACCTCGTTATCAAACATATACCAGATAGATTTTGCAAAAATTCGCATTGGATCTCTACCATTTTACATCAGAAATTTGCAGCATTAGTAAATGGACAGGAAGTATTCTTTTTGAACCAACCTAATTTAATCTGTAAAAACAAGATGATAAATCTTCTTGAATATCTACTTTGCAGGAAAAATACATGACGAAGACTTGGTTTAGAATAAAATACCTTTAATGAGAAAGTGCTTTGTGCATATTTTTTCAGATTTCATAAACACCATCTAAAAGTTTCGAACGAATGTGATTTTTGCGGGCTTTTAAAAAGCCTGGCATCCTGCACGATAATTCATATTTTAGGTAATATAGGTGTTGTCACTAAATTTAATCAAAATTTGCTTTTGTTCTGCACATTTTTCCCTGGAGCACTTTTTCAAAATAATACAACTCAAATTGCATAGGCCAAAATGGTACTCATATATGCTGATAGTAGTGTGAATTGCACTACATAGGCCTTAAGATGAACGAAAAAATTCAAAAATAGAAGGCTTCATGAGTACCTTCTCAAAATGCTGCAAGTTATCATCCTATACGGAGAGAACAACGGCAAACTGCCTGCCCAGAGCACCTCTATGTGCATATATTCATTTATCTGCTCCTGTAGGGCAGGATATATTGGTTGCACGAGCCGGAATTTGCCCAAAAGCGTACGGGAGCATATTCCAACATTGTTCGGGAAGGTCCAACTTAAGGGTATAAACAGTTTCGTTCTAGCACACCTGGTAGACTCAGACCATCGCGTGGATGCGAATGAGGCCTTCCGAGTGTTCCACAAGGTGCCCTCAACCCATTCAAAATTCCTTGTAAAGTGTGTGTTGGTTACGGCAGAAGGGGCCACCATCAGGCTACGCTGACAAGTCCTGTCACGGCGCCGCAATTAACATGGCCGAAACCCGATAATCCAACAGCCAGTATCTTATCACCTCGCTCGGCTATCAGTCCCCTCTAACGCCTATCAGATGTTCGATCCCGTTCCCCCCACCCTTCCCCACCCCCCTCACCTCCCCTGATGGCCGCACTATTTTCTTACCACCCTGCATAGTTTATTTTGTTAACTACGATATAAATATAGAGAGCTGACGACAATTTATCAAAAATTAACGATTTTTCGCCAATTTATCTTCTGAATTTTCCATGGGAGTGTTAAAAACTTGAAAATATCAGTATTGTTGCTAAAAAAGAAATCAAATTCTGGAATTTTGGTTAATGGTTCATGAGCTAGGCCACCTTCCATGCTATATAACTTTTCTTACAGCGCCTTCGCAAACCACTACAACTCAAATTCCATAGGTACACATACAAATTGCGTGTGGATTGCACTGCACATGCCTTAAGTTGGGCTGGAAAACCAGATGGCCACACGAATAGCCCCTCAAGATGCTGTAAAGTTCGCATAGTTATCAAATTTTCAAACGTCAAATCAACCTTGCCTCCCCATACACAACTGAAGTTTGTGTAATAAGTCTTTGAAATCAAATTACTATGTACAGTTACCAAAACTAATTGGAAAGACTGCAGTTATATTCAGGCATCCTGTAGGGAAGCCATCGTTTTGTCCTTCTAGTTCTTATTATTAAGTTTTTTAAACGTCGATTTCATTGAAATGTGAGCGAGTGTCGTGCGGATGCCGACCACTATTTGATAAGTTTTGAGGCACAGTATATTTGGCTTATGAGAACATTCCTTTCAATGGCCAGGATAATACCGTTGGTAAGTTTTCCATCGCAAGCTGTTAAAACAAATTGACTTTCTCCGAAAGTTTGAACGTTTGATTTTTCTTCTAGTAAGTTCTTCGTTTCGACATGCGAGTAACAGAAGTCCCTATCCTTAAAGTCCCGCGATTAAAGTCACAATAGCTCCTTAGCATCGTAACGGGAGCCTTCATGCTTATGTTGGGAACTTAAAGTTGTGATGTGATCCTTTATATTTGAAAGGTTTACTCGACAATGAAAGTGGTATGCTCGTTATCAGCCCCCTAACTTAAAAGAGAAGTTCATATAAGTTTCTCCTATAGTGGTTACGTTTCATGCATATGCTTTCTTGTCACATGATTTACATGCAGACTTTAAAGCCCTTTTGAGCACGTATCTCCCATCTTCTGACGGGGTACATATACTTGAAATATTTTGGCCCACCTTCTATGAAACCAAAAGGATTGCTCGCTTTTAAGTCTAGGTAGCGCCTACGGTGCCATGGTTTTAAAAGTGCAAACTGTTCCAGCATTTTTGTCGCATTTGCTATTCCCCCCCCCCACATGTAAGTTGTGGAGATCATTGTTTCGTTTTTGTTTATTTGCTGGACATCAGTGAGAGGCCGCTCTGCCAACGCGAAATCAAAAAGGTGGTGCAAGCCGTTCTAAAATCTCCCCTCCCAAACTGTTCAGGCCGATGCAGCAAAGGGCTTTCCCACGCTAGCCAGATTCGTTTAATTGCTTGAACACATGCAAACAGCACAACATACTTTTAAACTGGCGGGCACTTCAAAAGCCCCTGCAGGGGACAGTGGTTCTACATTCCCCCTGTGCATGGGGAAACCTATTTTAGACGTGACGGGCGTGACGGCGGTGCAGGCATTGGACAATACTGCATGATTTGTGGACTCCGCATGAAGTTTATGGCTCTTAACTAATAGCCGTAAACTCCTTATGCAGGCTCACAGTGAGCCTGTAGCCAGGTCGCTTATGTCATTACTAGCCAGGATTGCAGCTTGGAAGTAAGCAGATTTTGCTGCCGAGTAACATATTTTTTACTTTCGTAAGAACGATAATACATAAGCAATCGCAATCACCGACTGCAGATGTGCCCAAAATAGTTTACAAAAAATAAACGCTCGTTTTTTTTAATGTGGTGTGCGGTAAGTTTTGCCACGCCAGAAATCTATCCTGCCAGAACCTTTTCAGTTCCAGTCTACCAGAAAAGCTGAATCGGAGGCGATTTCCAAAAGAAATCCATCACCTTTTAGTTAAGGTCTCCTGATCCACAAGCGGCAAGCATCTTCGGATCATGGTATATTTAAATCTATATGTATTCGGTAAATTGTATGAGAAGTGAAACCAACTCCAGGCTTCTTTTGACTTCTTGAGTTTGAAGCCGTAGTCCTTCCATCTCCAGAGATTTCTGATGTATTCCAGTGTTTTTCGGCCCATCGAAAAATGAGAAGGAATGTCCGAGTGGCTCTTGCAAAGTTCTGTCAGGTGGGAATCGGTGAATTTGCTCATATTTTTATGTTTTGTCCCGAACGGTCACACAGCCGTAATTATTTATGTCTCTGCGGGTCATGAAATGCCGTAAAGTAGTCAGCGAACAGCAATAATCGCTCAGTAGATGACTTCGAAAAACAATATCCGGATACTAGAATAGGATGAAGTCATTCAACAAATGTTGGATATACTGTTATCATCAAAAGAGCGAAGGTCGTTGGGAGGTACCGATATACTCCCAACAAAGACACTTCTGGCTTGCTTTTGGCAGGTAGTCAAATGTGAAGTCTTTCTGACTTTCGTCGAGGCCATATCAGTTAATGCAACCGTTTCTTTGACTGTGCGCCAGCTACATCCGTAGACTCTGCCGCACGTTTATAAATCCAAGTCAGGTTTGGACAGTGCAAAGATAACTTAAAAGCCAAGAGCGTTTAATTGTTGCAGCATGATGTCAACCAAGATTCGGGGTAGTGCGTTCGCTTAGGAACAAAACTAAATATTTTACTTTTTGGAAGCATAAGACTGGATAGTCGAGGCCTTGACTGAAATAGTTTACACAGCAACTTTAAAAAATCGCTGCATGATTAGTCTTGAAAGTATTTGGTAAATTCACGACTTCAAAAAGTCATCCGCATAGATGGCCTGCCTACCAACGTCCCTGTTAAGGTAAAGGACCTTGACAAATATCGTCCCTTTTGCAGTTAAAGCCTCCAATATAATGGAACTGAAGCTCTCCTCAAACCGATCTATTTGTCAGTCCTCTTTCTTGGAGCAGATAACCTTAAAATACCTTTTAAATGCCTCCTTTTTGCAGGTCCATCCAATACGATGACTCTTTGTGAGCTTGATATAAGATAAAAGTCCAATTTGATCCAAAAGATTCGTTCGATGAGCTATCTTATCGTTGAAAAGGGACCGTTTTGGGAGCTAAACGGATACTGATTTTCAAATTATCTTATGCGAATGCATTCTCTGATTGTAGGAAATTAGAACTTTTAATGGCAACGCCTAAGTAGTTTAAATAAATCAATCTTCTTCAACCATTAGGAACGGAAATAGATTATTTAAATCCAGCGATTAGCATTTTAAGAGATAGTCCCAGATTACTACTGTTTCGTTTGTAGGTAAAAGTAGAATTACTAGGAATGTTGGTAAAGGGAAAGGCGGTCACCCAACTTAGATGCCTCTAGTTCTCTGGTTAATTGTAATTTTATTGCTTTTACTTAAGTTAATGTTCCGTTTTTAGTTTATTATTTAGTTTAATAGATTAATTTTAGTTAAAGTTTACTTTTATTTTAGTATAGTTAGATACAGCCAAAGTTGGATAAACAGATTTTAATGGCCCCTTTATATTAAATTAAAATAACCAAAGTAAGCTTAGCTTAACAAAGTTCACAAAACTAAACTAAACTACACTAAAACCAAACGTAAACCAATAAATTAAAAATTAAACTGATACCATCGGTATCGTATGGCAGAATTTTGTGGCTATAGGGTATCTAGGACGTGCAACCAGCTTAACTTTCGCAGAAGTATTTATACAGGAATGTGATTTATTGGATGTAGCATAGACTTCTCGCAATCAGAAATAGAAACAAATCGGCCACTTCGAATTAGCTAAAATTTTAAAGCTGTATAAGTACGTTTTTTTCGTAGGGAGAGATATGTTGAAATTGAGTTTGTTTAATGACGATTTTTAAAGTTGCACGCAAAAATACTTTTCCGGCAATAAAATGGTTAAAAACTAGGCTCTTCTTCGCCCAAGTAAAGCTGGTAACTGATAGCATCACTCATTAAGACAGCCTGCTTTTGAGTGAATACATAAACCATCTGCTGGACGTAGATATCTTTGCAAACAGTATCAACTACATCAATCTAAACCTTCACTGAGCCTCCTGATGTTCCGCTGGAAACGTTTGTCTTCCAAAGACGCTATCACTACCCTCCCATCTTGGCTCTGTCACTACCTCAGGCACTACCTCATGCATTGCAAACTATCCTGCTAAAAATATATTCTAAAGGAGATTAGTCTACGAACTATCAATGCCATTTGACAAAAAGGTACATGCATCCAAAATAGGCCATCTAGAATTCAGAAAGTGCAATTTAAAATGACAATTTATTAAGATTCAATCGAAGAAAATTGAGTTCTAAATTCTATGAGAACAACATGAACATTATTCTTATTTCCTTGGTAGCAAAAAATTATATTTAAATGCTCTTTTACATATGAAGCAAATAGTGCACAATATGTGTTTCTAAATGGTAAGTTTCTATATATGAACACCTCCTTAGTATCTTAAAGAACTTCCACCAACCAACGAAAACTGCATTCTTCCAGTGTTTGATTCACTGTGCTTACGTCTAACATGTCTGGTTAAATTTTCTCAGTAGACATAAAACCGGATTAAGCTGGGCAGAAATATCCATTAAACAATTTGTAAGAGAATCTAGCGAAAATTCCTCTACCTTTGATAAATTCGCTTGAGACCACCACCCCTTCTGCCGCTGATCAGAAGACACAGACGCTGACTATTCTCTACTCCTTTCTTTACTCAAGTTGCTGTATGCTTTTTCTACCTGCCCAAATTTCTGAATTATTTACCTGATCACCAATATAAGCATGCAGGTTCAAAGAGAATTTGTCGGAAACAGACATATGTTCAACAGATTTTTATCAACATCTGGTTTGAAAAAAACAAACCTCTACCCTTACGTTAGCCTATGGTAAAACCGGTTGCTTAAAACTCATTTTTCCTTCTATTTGCAGATGGTAAATCATTTACGATACCACTTTCTTATCAATGAAAATATTTAATGCCATTTCAGCAAGCGGGCATCATTTCCATCTGACAAAGAAATACCTAAAATGCTGGAAAACGAACTAAACAAAAATGGGCTATTATTATAATATCAAACGAAAACCGTGTTCCTAAATTTGGACTTTACAATTTTCAGAGAATAAGTCACCGCGTCCACTGATATCTTTGTCTTACTTTGGCCTTCCTGCCGAAATGCCGAAACCATTATGGTGCTTTGTCGGACAAACAAAGTCCACTTTGTATGAAGCTGAAAGCGCCTAACCTTTTATCCTTCCCTCATTGGCGCCATTTCCATGGCTGATTACAAGCTGTAACGAAAAACAAAGCCCTTTCTAGAGAATTTGAGGTTGTCGGCAATATTCTGCTTATCAAAGGTCTGACTAAATTCTTCTTTTTCAGAAATACACACACTGTTTACCTTTTAGATCATGTTAATAATGCTGTTCTCACTACTCATCGTCGCTAACGCTTTCATCAATGGCTAACATTCCACCTAACGTCAACAAGAAATTGAGTCATTTTTCAGGTTTTGCTGGTAGAAATGAAGCCAAAAACGCATTCTTGTTTATACAGCCTGCCTTTGCTTCCAGCTATTTCGGGTCGAGCATATAAATATCCTTCGGTCCTGTCTGTCGGTTCCCAAACGGCATGTGAGTTTAATCTCAAACAGGACTCGATGGTGAGTAGTGTTCACTTTTTAAATCCGCAAATGACATTGCTTTCTATGATCCTAGACGCGAATCATTCACCTGCTGTCTCCTTTTCCTTTGAAGAAAGTTTGGACATGTTACATATACCATTTGTTGGAAATTACTTTTTCTGCTTTTTTTTAAAGTTATTCGTTGTATATATATTCATAACCCGCTGCCAAAAAAGAGATTCTAAATG
This sequence comes from Ligula intestinalis, assembly GCA_036362985.1. Classification (NCBI taxonomy): domain Eukaryota; kingdom Metazoa; phylum Platyhelminthes; class Cestoda; order Diphyllobothriidea; family Diphyllobothriidae; genus Ligula; species Ligula intestinalis. The sequence continues at coordinate 39,904,330 of JAYGXS010000001.1, read as the reverse complement.
CCTGCCGACATCCAGAACAAGGACATCTACACTTGAGTTACCATCTGCTGCCCTTCTTCCTCTTGTCAAAAGAAATTTTGCTGTTTCTTAGCCCCTATGACGTAAACGGAAGGGGAATATTTAGAAATCCGCTAACCCAAAAATGTTCTTCCGAGCTTATTCGCAAGCAATATCTGAGCATCCGAAATCAGCGGAGATAGCTTATTTTGCCGTTTTTATTCTCGGCTCACCAGCGCCCACTAATTTACTGGAATACGTGCTGTTATGGAGAGGCAATTAGAGGATATTATGTTCTTTCGTTCACTGAGATGACTGCTTGGTCAACCTAATATGCATTTTGTTGTGTGGTGTGACTGACTGACTGGCGGAGTGAGAGTCAGGCTGAATGGCTCTTTTTTAATCTGACCTTTATGGCACTCCCACTCATGTGGGATCCAAGCAACTTCCAAACTTTGTTTTAATTTTCTGGTTCTGATGGCCCACAGTGGGTGAATCCGTGCCCTTCCCATCTCCGGCCTTCTTGACATCGTCCTGATACGGGGCCGAGGTGGGGAGTGGGAACTGGGTGGGGTAGATGCCTCGAAAGTCAACTTTTGCTATAACCCAGCGCAAATCTTCATCCCTGCACTAGACTTCTGTGGAGCTTCTTTGAACCTCAGCGACACCGACGATTGAAACATTTAGCTTGTTTTCCAAATCCGTTTTTTCTCTCAGTGTTTCTCCAAACCTTACCATCAATTTTTTTATCTAAGCTCGATTTTGCTCATAACCGACCTCACTTTTCCTAAATTTTAATACCTTTTAAGCGGTTCATATAAACCTTGTTGTTTGGAGAAGCTTTCTGGTTCTCTTGAGTTTAATTTATTTCCTGCTTTTGTGGTTCGAATTTGTCCAGCAAAATTTTATGCAGTAGAAAGGGAGTGAATGCATCTGCACTTGAATAATTTGTCTCTTTACTTAATTTTTAATACTGCAGCTAATTCGGAAATCCTAATTGCTTTGTTCTTGTAAAATTTTGAATGATAAGGTAGCTGTCAATATTTGCTTGTTGTTGGATAAATATTACTGTTCCCCGAGCTCCGATCCTTCACGCATGGATTAATTTATTGTGAACGGACATGCTTCACCCTCTTTCTTTGTCAAAAACTGGCTTAAGGATTGACGTATTATAATACTTTCCGGAGCGGGAATGTGTAGTATAGAAAGTTTCATCGAAGCCCTATCAACTTGAACCCTATTTTGAAGAGGTGGGGTTGGCAAGCTTCGAGAATGGAAGTTATATCAACTTACCCAGTCACGTATTTTCCTTGCATAAATATTGAGTTATGAGTTTGATTTTCACCAGTTATAAGAAGATTGAAGAAATGATACACACAGTCTGCAAGTAAAAAAAACCTCTTTCGTTTAAAATTACGCAACCGCTTCCGAGGTTTGACTCGTTTTTGCAATAATCATTTACTATACTGACGTCACAGGTACTAGATCAAAGGACAAACATGCGTGTTTGGCCGATATTCTGTTGTTGCATGAAGCAGATTTGAAAGGTGTGGCTCATTTCTGGATCCCCAGTGGCCGTCGTAGGTCGTGTGTTTTATGAATTCCATTTTGTTCTGTTTAATTCTCATTCAGAGTTGAACTTAGAAGACACGGTTCTAGAGCACGTGAAGTCTCAAAGTCCTGCCTTCCCTAATATCTTCTTATTCCTAGGGTAATTTTTCGTGCGGTACCAATATGTTAATCTAGAGTCCCATGGGGAAAAGATAAAAGCAAAAAAACAAGTTGGGCTTCCGGCTTGAAACTACTGTTTGTGTGAGATTTCTAATAAATGTGTTAAACTCGTGTTCCGTGTTGTTTCAATTGGACGGAAGCAAGTGCAAGTTTATTTGTTCAGACGCGTTTCAACGGGCTTCTATTGGTCTCTCAGAATTTTCCTTAAAAGAAACTAATAAATCAGCATGATAAAACACCGAGTGTACACCTCCGCCCAAACTGAAATTTGGGCTTTTGGACTGAGTTCAACAGCACAAAATGTTACCTACATACCGTACTGTTTTAGCCTACTTCAACACAGACTCTTTGAATTGATGGACAAAGTCTTTTTGATACGTTAACAGGGATATAATGATGGGGAGAATGAGAGATCATTCTTGCCTAATTTTTCAACTACGAAGATACTTAAACGTCTGCACTTGCAAATAGGTGCTTGCATACTGCAGTAAGTGCCTTTAATCATTTAATGTATTGCTGCGAAATGAAACAACATTCATTAGAGTTGGTTATTTTACTGATTTTCACGCATGCAGTTTCAAAATGACAGTTTAGCTTTCGGGTTAGTGGCTAAAATATACAGCTTCCCAATAACCAAGCAAGATAAACTTCAGATGACATATGAGCATGAGTGCCACTATTCATGCCTTGTAACACATAGTAAACGTGTGTCTTACAATTTAATTGGATAACTTCGAAGGTAAGCCTTTGGATGAAAACGCTAAATGCAGTCAGTAGCCGTTCAGGAACAGTAAATGCAGCAAAGATTTCAGTTGACTGAATGAATTTGTGGAACAACGGACCGCATACTTTTGGTAAGTGATTTTCCTGGGGCAGTTTTCTGTTTGTTTTAAAATTATTTTAACCTGATTAAATTCCTTTAATTTAGGAAAGTATCAAGTTTGCTTTCGGAAAATTGTTGCGTGATTCAATCTTTGTGAAGACCTTAAAAGTGCACCCTTTCTCAACAGATAATTGTAACAAGGAGGGAAATTTACAAACATAGCACGGAAGTACAGATCATCAACTTCTCAAAATTCTCTATTAGTCGGAGCTTTCTGGATTGAACAACAATCGATTGCTGATGCCAACAGTTAAAACGGCTAGGTTATATTTTTTAATTCTTTCTAACAATGAGGGATTAGACCTGCCTTCTAAAAAGTTTATTTGAAGAATAGAGTGGTAGTGTGGACATTAACCGTGTCTTCTATTTAAATAAGTTCAAGTTTATGCCTTCTGAATAAGCTGTGTAACTGTTATTCTCCCTACCACGGGTCTACAAAAATTGCTTGAAACCCTAGTAAAAGTTTGTAATCCCTCTTGATTTAAGTATTTCCTAAAACCTTGGATATAACTTGAAGTACTGAAGTAAGAAACACCGACAGTTTGAAAACAATCAACTCACTGGCGTTTTATCGGTCTTTATAAAAAAATTGATTGTGCACGGTAGCCCCTGGGAAAGTTTTCTTTAACGGCACATTTACCCATTTTGGAAGCGTTGATTGGCTTCTTTTAAAACATCTGTAACTTTCGTAAGCTTATATATACCGTTTTTTATTACCGGTCAACCACGCCCTGCATTTCGGATTCCGGAGCTCGACAAAGCGATGTTGATAGTTTTGAGTTTGTGTCCGATGTTGTGTGTCGAAAGCAAGTTGTAACAGTCCCCTTTTCATTTTTCAGCCTATTTGCCGATCAACTTGTGAAGTTGAAAAGGACGTAGTATGCAACACGTTACTGTCTGGCACAGTTCAACTTTGCACTACAGGAAATATCAAGCGAAAACTACGTCGTCAGGTTCATACGCACAACCTTTCACTAATCTGTCCCGAGCCTCTCTGTCTCAGCATTTAAGTCATTTGAGATGAATACTGGTATGCAGTGCGTGTATTTTTCGTCATTTTCAACAAGAGTACATCTGCTGGATTGGCAGGTTGAATTAAGAGGTGGAGCACGTTTTAAATGTTACCCTTCGCCCTTGCACTCAGCTTGTGGTTGATGCTGTAATGGTTTTTGTTAGAAGAAGGGGTAAAGGCGGATTATTAACTGGTTTCCGATGCCCCATCGTCCCATTCACAAAATGGGTTGACAGCGACTCCTCACTTGTCCTCGCGCATAAAGGAATCGGGCGCCTGTCCAAGGACGCTACCTGTAGTCCAATCCGTCACATCTTCTCTATCATCGGCCCCGCCCGACACGTATGCCAGACACCCACTGTGGCGTCCGTAGGTGCCTGTCAATCCTGTCCACTTTATCGCAAGAGTTCCCCCACCCTCTATCCTTTTAAAGCGAACATTTAGGCAGCATTTTTTGCCTCAAAGCATTTTTTTATTTCAGCTTTGACTGTTAATTTCTAATTACGAAGCATACACTGTGTCATTTTATTTTAAAGGCTCGAACTTACGATTAAGCTGCTGAAACCAAACTAGCTATCGTTGATTAAGCGAAGAATGTGAAGAGCGAACAAAATTAGACAAGTTTTAGAATATGTTGGTCATTTATAAACTCTGAGAAGGAAAAAGGCTTTGCAATACTAGAGTTACGGATCTTGTCGGGCTTTGAGGTGTATATGCATTTGCTACCTACCATTTCCTAGAGTCTTACCTTCCTACCGGACGTGAACGCTCGCCCGGGTGTCATACAAATCGGTCCAGATGTAGTGTAAGACGCGGATAAGCTCATATTCCTAGCTGCTATGCTTATTGCAAAGATAGAATGCATGTCAGCTATTGATAAAATTATGGGAATATATTACTATAATATAATCTCTGCTGGTCTTAGTTAGTATGATTACTAGAATTAGTACTTTTAGCAGTGGCATATTACCTCCAGCAGCAGCATCCTAGCTTTAGAAGATTAGTGCATAGAGATGAGGTGGCAGAAACCAAGGCAAGCCCAAATGTGCTCAGAGCCTAAAACATGTATTTAATCGGAATAGCTTAAACCCAGATTCACAATTCTTGTTAAGGTCAAGGGGAAGAAGCCCCGGCGAGATTGTAAATCTGCGTCACCTCTGACCAATACTACCGTCAGAAATAGTACCAGTACTACTAACACTCAGCTACATTGCTAGTTAGTAGATGTGTGGATAGTAGTAGCCGTATTATTTTTGGCCTTCTTGAGCTCAGCTTAACACCTACAGAAGGTGAGTGAGGGTAGGTAGTGTGGTAGTACTCAGGCGAAGTCTGCTGTCAATTAAGACTAAAGTAGGCGGTGTTTCTGGCCTGCATTGGAGAAAGCGGCCAACGCCGGATCCCGTTTGTTCTTCTTGACCCTGGACGAAAGTGGCGAGTACAGTTGGTGCCAACTAAGTCTGCTATCGCTTTAAAGCTACCCCTTGTGACCGGTAACAATCACTGCACCGACCTGTTGGTGCATATGGTGTACTTAATCCAAATCAATGGTCGAACAATCAATCACCCTTGCCTAGAATGCATCAAGGAAACCCAAAGGAGGTGTGGATTTAACCGAAACAGGACCTTAATGTGTAACACTATGCCTCTGCGGGACACGCAAATTGTGTGGAATAAAAAATTCTCGATAACTGCTGATTGATGATTGATAGGCTTGTGCGAGTCAGTGACTATCAATTGCAATCTCTACGCCAACTTTGCAGAATTATTCAGTTACTAACGCATGCTTGGTTAAGACTCCGATTGTAGACCTCTTCAACTTAAACAATTTTCGAATTATTCGAGCTTAAAGGAAGGTAAGAATTTGTCTGGCAAAACAGCATGAATGCAGAAACTGATTTTCGTATTTTGTCTAGATCGTCAACTGGTCCCTGCAGATACGAAACATACTCATATCGGAATATTCCTGTTAATTTATTTGGGTGGCTTCGCAGAGACAGATCACGTTAAGTGGGTTTACGCTGTACGGCTTCCGTATGTCAAGTAAATATGAGACCAACCGCACTATGTATCCTTACACTGAGAAGGCGTGACTCTGTTTCAGGTTATGAAAAACGCTGGCATGAATAAGGCTAGATTATTTATTTCAGCCGTTTTCGAGACTGAAGGCTAAGTCATGCTTTTGTTCCATAACTGTGATATACTTTTAAAATAATAATATTGTTTCTGAGGAAGTCAGCTTTGGCATCAATATTTGAAAAAAAGATAATTTTTTGAAGATTATTGACGTTTCTCCAAACGAAGTGGATTTTTTGATGACATAGCAAGCAAAAAAGTGAGTAGCCTATTTCCAACTGATTCCCTGAGTTATATGTGTAAATGAACTACACTGAAATTATAGAACGTTTTAAAATTCTGATTGACTTCATTTCACAGGTTTGAGCCACAGGTCTTGGTTTTGACAAACTTAAATGGGCTCCGTTCTGCACGTACCATCGGCCTCACAAACTTTTTTTATTGAGATCGAATAAATTACTAGTTAATTTGCTCTTACTTAATTTTTAGAGTGTTATTTAATCATATGTAAGACGATGCCGAAAAGTTATATTGTTTCAGGGCTATATTTTGCGTAATACTTTCGTGATCAGCAAGTAGCTCGGGGTTGGGGTGATCAGTTAGTTTTCTCAGTTCCTTAGTCACGTAGACACAGAGCAGGACGTTGAGCTCACTGTAATGTTCAATTTTCATTGTTCCGTTGATTGCTCGCAGGCATAAAGTAAAATGCATAAATTTCGGTTGATACATATGACATACGTCTTCGATCCCATAAAATCATAGAAGCCCATGCTGGGTCTAATGACGAGCAGCTTGCGAAAGATAGTAACCACAGACGAAAAGTTTTCTGGCAGAAAATTCGGCAAAAATATCTGTTAGGGCTCCCTAAATATGTATATTTCTCCCGCCCAACTCTCGAAGGTATTTTGTAGTCAAACATTTAACCAATGGTTAATAAGTGTAGAAGAATATTTAATTGTGTTGGAAGTGATCAAACACCATTAAATAAAGGAAACTTATATATGTTTCAATGTACTTAATATGATAAAATCCATCGTCATAAACTCCTGTTGTTCAGGATTTTCATACCAATTAAGTAAAATTCAACCTTATATTGGCCAAATTGAACGAAAAAGTGTAAAGTCGTGTTACTGGCAATGTAAAAGTATCAAAAAGGACCTCTAGAGACGGTCCTGCTGAAAGGTCTTCCCATGAAGCACAGTAGCTTTAACGATGCTATCTGCAACCGACTCTTACACTACAGGTCCAGCGCGTATTATTTTGTCTCAAACTACTCTCAGTACTGTACTTATGTGGCTCTATTAGGTTCACTTCAGTGTTTAAAATACTTCCACGTAATCTAATCGAATTCAAAGTTTTACTATCCGTTGACTATCGGACAAATTGGTGAATTTTGATTGACCTGTTCGCAACCCGACTATTCAAATCCCTACCGTTACCACGCTCCTGAACCCAGCCACAGCGTTCTAATGTCTATGAGAGCTCTTTGCAAAAAAGTTGGTGCCTCATGTCTCTCATATTTAACCGTTAATGGCTCTGCCGTCATAACAGGCTTCTAGCGTCTTCACCGGGGAGCCGTTGTTTGAGCAAAACAAAACTACCACGGTCCTTTTGGGCGGCTAACCACCTCCGATTGCAGCCTCTCAACAACAATTCTCGACAGTTACTCGCTCTACCTTGGCTCGACTACGCAGTGACCACTTAATGCTCCTCCGCTAGTACCAAGACCGGTTCGACCCGTCCACATCCGACAGCTGTCTCGATTGCGGGGTCTCTCCACCAGGCACCCAACTAATTCCCATGGACCTATGGCTCAAGCCGGCCGTCTCAGATTTTCTCTGTCTTCCAACCACAACCAGTTTGGACTCTGGCGGGGATACTTGGTCCGACAAGGGCTACGACACACACTTGCATCTGGAGTCGGCATTCGCACTGTCCTGTCATCTTTCTGCATCGAGGTTCGTGGAAGGTAGAAGTGTGTTTTCGGAAATAGCAGTGGACAAAATTGGCGCTCATTAAAGATAGCATGCCTTACCATGATACGCGGTTCTTTTTCAGCTGTTTTGGGTCATTCGATTGAGCGCTAATCTTGTGGCGAAAAAATAACAGGCGTATCTGGTTTATTAATGATAGTCTTGACATCTCATTTGGACTAAAGCCACTCCACGTATGTCCTTTCCTGTCCTATAAGCGGTACTTTGTCCCAGCGAACCTTAGCGGTGGCGATTAGAGACAAATCTTCTTGCGCTACACTCTACTGAAGATGTAACTACTGGTAATCTACACTATCATATATTGATATTTCATTTACAGTAGTTTTTTCATTAAAATATCAGCAATAACTCTGCGATGTGGCCTCACACGATATTTTCCTATATCTAACGCTTTCGATGTTAGATTATGGTGTGAAGAAAGGCTGTCGAAAAGGTGCATTTAATACTTGGCCTAGCTTCAGTTAAAAGGGAAATTTTTCAGGCAAAGCGGTAAAAAAACCATAGGAAGGAAAACCGACAAATGTAGGAGACTGTAGTGGCTGTTTTGGGGCTTATTAGTCGTCGACAACCAGTACCGGAGATTCGAACCGCGGGATTGGAATTTCCTGTAATCTGATCGATGATAGCACTTCCGTCTGATTTATTACGTTGACGGCACGTTTCTTATGCTGTGAAACTTCCATGACTTGCTAAGAAGAATTTCTCCTTATATATGTACAATTCAATAGGGGCAGAAAAACAAGGGCAGCATCTGCTTTGACCTTTACAAATGAAATTCTGACGATGAAACTGAGACGGTGGTTTACAGGAGGAAATGGACACCCACAAATGCTGAACTTTCTGAGCAGCGAACCGATAATTCACTATAGAAATTTCCTGAGAACGCTCTTCAAACGCATTCACACCTATCGAAACAGGCCGGAGAAAAACGCACGTGAAGTCTGATAGCTCCGCGATCGAGTCATGCGGAATGGCTATCTAAAGGCGTTCACAAGTCGATGCCTTCTTGTTCGGCCTCAAAGAAGCTAATTAGAACTAGCCCCTATGGTGTGGCATTTGCTGCCATTGATCAAAGACGTCACCGAAGCGACTGCAAGCATTGCTGTTGTATTCTGTTGGAATTTTATACTGCCGTAAAGCTATCATGCGCAACAGAGTGATGAAAATAAAGATTAACCAAATCCGAAATAACTCTTTGGCAGATTGCATCGAATTCCGTGCCTAAACTGGTCTTGAAACTACATAGGTTGGATTGAACACATGCTCGGCTTACGCATACATGAGCTGGCTGTGGAACTAGACACTGAGTTATTGCAAGTAGCTCCCAATAATTATGAAACGGATCATAAGTTTAACTTTGCAGCCGTCAGGGTAATAGTCCATTCCGGAACCAAGACGAGAATTAAATGGAGCCTGGTCCTCGGATGGGAACTCTATCAATTTAGTGTCCATCTGACGCTGACGTGAATAGACCTGCGCAATCGCCTCCAAAATTATGTTGATCATTGATTGGCTTGTAGTGTAGCTATTTTCTGTTGCGGCCAATACTTCTGACGATGGACTCCCGCACGGATTCGAAAGCTCAGATTAGTAGACAGATCGTTGAAATGCACGTTTAACTTTCTTTTATACGCATAAAAAACACCTGGAACTCGAACCCTCGTAGTCATTCGAAAAGCTTTTTGCGTAAGTAGTTGTTTTTATTCAAAGACTCCCGGTGGCTAATTTAACTTCATAACTTTCGCCCATCGAAGGCTAAACAGCCTTTTCATCGGATCGTAATATTTCTAAAAGTGCGCTCGTTTTTAAACACTGGTTGTCAACCCACCGATTTAAATTATTCTGGCATTCGTATACTCTTCATGATTTACGATGTGAATTTGATTTGGTGTGTAAGTGCTTTTCGGAAATCGTGTTTTCGCGTTGCATTAGGTCATCTATAGCGGATTTTAGCAAGACGAAGTGAGCCATTATTCAGGTTTTTTTTTCTGCTGGGTGTCAGTTAACCTCCAGTTTCACCGTCTGCTCCATCTTCTACCTTTTCATTTCTGAACTTAGTACTTTCCTTAAATTGGGGTTTCTTGCGCGTTAATTGATAGCCATAGCTAACTGTCGGTTACGCTCCAATCAGAAGAGCGAGCAGTCTAAGGTAGGGGGGCACAACGGGAGTGTTGAAGGCTTACGGAGGTTGATGGTGGGTAGGGGGTAGAGGGGGTGGAGGGGGGAGGGGGGTTTCGCAGCACTAATCACGATGAGAGCGAGCAACGAAATTCGAGATGGATGAGCGAGGTTGCTAACCTCTAATTTACAAGGTGACTCTGTGATTTGGCTAATGAAGACTTTGGGAAACACCCTGTTTGTTTACGAGATGCAGCGAAAATTGCACAGACAGCAGCGAGGATGTATGCCCAGACTCTAAGGAAACGATAAATTTTCATCCTCAGCTAAAAAGTTATGATAGTAGATAGACAAGCAGGCATTAATAGGAATTTTCAGGCTCATATTTTTCTCGATGCTGAACAAAGGACTGCTGGTAACCAGAAAAGAAATGAACCCAAGCAGAGCTTGCCCTGCAACCGAAACCTCTGGCTTATGTTGCCTTCATGATATTTCGTCGATCGTGGCTGCTGCAGTTCCAGAGCCTGCCTTCGTTCATCTAAATTCTGTTTTTCTACCTGACACAGATAGATGAGGTAGGAGAGAAGGAGGCACGCCCTGCATACGTCTACTATCTATACACACTAATTCACACATACATTGCCACATAGTCTATCTTTCAGCTGCAATATCCAGATAATGTTTTCGAAAGAAAAATAATGGCTGGCATTTAGACCTTGCATATTTTTTCGAGAGCGGGTTGCCAGCTATTACATCTTCCAACTTACGGTACTACAGTAAGTGGTCATATTTATGAACTCTTGCCTCATCGTCAGCAACTAGTTCAGAGTACTTGTAAGGGTTGCCGTCGTCGAAATGCCGAAGGAATACTCTAGAAACATTGATGCTGTCGCGTCTTTGGTCCTCTGGCACGTAAGGGGGGATTTTATCCTGAAATACAAGTGGCCATTTTGCATTATAAAGGCGGCCCGAAGCTGACGATTGATGGCTTCCATGTTTTCTACCATAACTGCCTCCGCAGTTAAACCATCAGCGCCATTCCTCTGGACTTCCGTGACGCTGAACTACCTGGCTTTCCCTTTTGTATCTCGGAGGCTCGGAGGCTTTGTCTTATATAAATGGTAAGGTCTCCAAGACGCTGTTTAAAAATCTGACTGCGACGACGTTCTAATAAAGCGATTCGTTGCCTGGTAGACAGGATACTTTTGTCATCCACAAGCGATGATAATTAAGAAGAAAAATGCTAGATCGCTGGGATAAGACTCTTATTCGCCTGACGTTTCGAAATCCATCCAGAGTCCTCAATTGGAGAAAAATACGATAGTAAAACTGTACATTTTTTACATGACTCCATGTGGAGGGAAAAAATTGATGTTTTGAACACTGATTAGATGTACGACACTTTTTTCACTGACCAACAAAAGGTTACAGCCCTAAATAAATAAGTAACACGAAAAATTTGTTGAAGTTGATATAAATTAGTTTATCAACAAGATGTTTGCCAAAGGCAGGGAAATTTAGAGGACAGAGCGTTGTTTTGAATCCATGCGTTCATCTTGAAAAACGCAGAATGGAAAGCGATTCCGGCAATGCCAATCTTGCCATTTCAGCACGCCTCGTGCGATATATGTTTCGTCGATAAATAAAAAGTTCAATTTAATAGCCAATAAACTACACAATTGTCAGTGATGTTTTGAAAATGGATAATCTGAATGTCGATTATATACGAATAATCATGGGGAAGAAGAAATTATTCAAGTTCCTCGTTAGGTTGACTGCATAAATTAACTTTTGTAGGCTCACATGTCGAGGTCCTTGTAGATGCCGTATTCATCAGCTTCCATCATATGTAAATCATTTGCGATAAGGGAAAATAACCCTTTCCCCGGAAAATGGTTTGTTTTCTTCGAAAGCATTTGACTGTTTACTTTAGGGCGCTCTTGAAACGACAGTGAACATGTTGGCAATTTTGCGATCTTTTGTTTTTCATGCAAAAAAGCACTGTAACTTGATGTTACTGTCGTACTATAAAGTCTAAACGCACTTCCACATAAAGGCCATAGAGTCAACCGCTCTTGGTCAAAAACCCTTACGATAAACGGTTGCTTTAAAGGCAAGTAAGTAGGGACAGGAGACAAGGATACTTCATGGTTGGCGATCATCATGCTTTTTAAGAATTGAAGTAGGCATTAAAGACTATTTTCGCATAGGCTGTCGAATGTAAATTCACTTAAATATTCTAGTAATAGAATGCAAACGAACTGTACGCATTTTTGAGCAGTGGCAGCCGTGCCCAATACTGAAAACTGGGTCCCTACGTTGTACAGCATGCGAGTGCCACAAGCAAAATGCCGCAATTTGCGAAAGATTGGTAATCACTCGCAAACTATAATGACGATGGATTGCAGTATTGTTGATCGCGCAATCTGAAACTCTTCTCTTTTCAGCCATATCAGGATACTGGTTCTTTATTTAGCTTCTTTCTGATCACATATAAAATTTAGGTTCGGAAAAAATGGCTTCCTAAATAGTAAGCAGTTTAAGCATGGCTTTTGACTGCCTGTGTAAATTTTAATATATTTTATCGAAATCATGCATTATAATATTCTTTCTTGTACTCGTTTGGTAGCAGACAATGCCTGTTTTAATTTTTATCCTCAAAGAAGGGGTATTTTTTGGTTTTAAAAAATTTCTAGATTGCCAAATAATTTTGAAATTTAGCGGAGCTAGACTTCAATTCAAGGTTTCCAAACAGCATGGTGTATACATTTTATGTACGGAAAAAAACTGTTTTGCCTACGGTTTGAGGAAGAAGTCACGCAGTTCTCATTAAATGTTGCAATAGATGTGGATCATCTCGCATATATTATAGCTAGCATTCATACATAACCGGATTATTATTTAACACCCAACAGTCGTAAAAAATCCTATCATTGGATATTTTTCTAAAACCGAATGATACCCTTTCTTCAAGTATACAATTTAAAGTAAGTAAAACTGTCTATTAAACGAGTACAAGAAAAATATTTTTGTGCATGTTTTTTATGAAATAGATTTGAATTTGTAAGGGCATTCAGCATCCCTTATAAAAGTGCATACTGTTTAAGTAGCCATTTTTACAGAATCTGCATTTTGTAAGTGCTCAGAAAGAAGCTCATTAAAGAAGAGGCACCTGGCAGAAGTAAAAATGACTTTAGATTAGACTGCATGATAATCAGTATTGTAAAACTACTGAATGTTAAATTGCGAGAGATTACCAGTCTTTCGCAAATTGCGGCATTTTTCTTGCAGCGCTCGCCATACTGTACATAGATGAAAAATGTAAAGCATATGCGAAAGTAATATGTATATTCCATTTCTTAGAAAGAATAATCAAGCTAACTTGGTGTTTCCCTGGATTTTTTCTCTCAGGTGATTTTGTCGCCACATTCAGTCTATCGTTTAACCATTTTAGTTCTGACTTACAATCTTTAGAACATGTTGGAGCAAAATGTTTTTTTTTTCAAAAATCAGGCATATGTTTGTGCATTGGCTTTCTTTATCTTAAAATTTGCCGTCGTAGGCTTTGCCCCCACCATGTACCATTGCTATGTTGTCTTTTGGGAACCAACAGTTGTTTGAATAAACAGATAGAAACACCTGATATCGCCAACAAATTTCTCAAAAAGGGCAGTGGGGTTTCAAAGTATCTCTTTACTACTTCTAATTACATTTACTCGCAGCCTCATTTAGTCGAATAAGCCACTCTCCATCATTTCGTCGGTAAGTCCAGCCCTTTAGTAAGGTATGAGAATCTTCTAGAATGACGGGCGTTTTATATGAGTCATCCGCCAGCTTCCCCCTCCAGACAATCCCATTTGTACTCTGCACACCGCTGACTTTTAATCTACTCTTTGTTATCCCGAGGTTCCCATTCTCTCGAAAATTAACGGGTCCTGTTTGTGCCCTCCGTTTTTGATGCAAAATCTAACATTTCTCAACGCATTCCACTGACTTATTGATAGGCCTAGAGCTTGCCTTTCTTGCAAGTGCTTAATCATCTATCACCATTATGCGACTGTTCACTTATTCTGCCCTGACTGTCTCTAGTAGCCAATTAACAGGCCTCAATAACCACAGATGCTGCAGATAAGAGTCAAACGCCTCACCAGCATCGCACCCAGTTTTACTGGTCTTTTATAGAAAGGCCACGATTAGCAAATTTGGCTCTTCAAGCTTATATCTTCAGTTGGTTTAGCGGGAATTACACAGCAACAGTCAGTCAATACGGTAACTCTCTGGTGGAATTATTTTTTATTTTAGTTACTTAAGATAACTGTTTTTTGCTCTTTTATTTACTTAATTATGCTTTCTGGAGATTAGCCTGCATGACCTAACGGATCACGAGGTCACAAGTCTCCCTTGTTTGTTTGTATATCTCCAACTATGCATATTTGTAGCCTAAGGTTTCAGTTTACTTAACTTTTATCGTTTGCCCAGACGTGAGTGAGAGCTAAGTCAGGACCAAATACAAGGGATGATCATCCGATGCCCAAGGTTTCATTCGAGATCCAAGCAGATTTCCAGAATAAGTAGGGAGTTTGGTAGATTTGAATAATTCGTTTGATCCAACTGTGAAAAATTCGCGGCCTCGGTGGGATTCGAACTTACACCCCGAGGCCACGAAATTTTCACAATTGGGTCAACTGACGTATTCATATCTACCAACCTGCCCCCCCTTTATAGTTAAGTGAGACTAGTAGCCATTCTGGTGAATTTTAGATAACTGACTAGGAAATCCTGCCTGGACAGTCACCTAACTGTATCTGTAATGGTGAATTGATTAAACTCAAAACTTCGGCGTGCCTTCGCATCTCATTTGTAGAGCGTTGGCTGTACAAAAGTCTTCTCCGCTATGTGGATTTTAAATTCCACCGCGGCTGCAAATTTTTCACTATTTGATTAACTAAAGATTTCCAGCAGTCGAAAATCTTTGCAGAGCAAGCAATGGATCTATATCAGGATCGACAGTTAGGTTCCATTTTTGCTTTCGTTTAATCCTCACTTTCACGCAGTTGGATCGTATGCGGATTTGTGACAGTAATGCTATGCATTTTCTCATCGTTGGTAGCTTCCTCACCACTTATAAATCCTACATGACTTCAACTCATACTTGGAAAGGTCAAAAGACCTTATTTAAGGAAACTTGCCTCTTAAAATCGGAACTTCAATATGGTTTAAGCAACATCGCTAATAACTTTAGGGTTCGGCGAAACTTCCTCGTGACTCAGTATTTTGCTAGAATTGTGTACGTGAAAGTAACGTTGAAAAAGTCTGTGGTAAATATAAATCCGCAGATGAGGTTTAACAGGAATCATCATATGCTGATTTATTTCATTTATCCTAAAAAGAAGATGGAGGTCAGAAAGATGGTAGTTCATATTCACTTTGCTATAATCAAGGTTAATTTGCCTTCTGCATAACAAGGTTCATTCAATATTCATCTGGTGGGGTTAGCACACAAACAGCTTATGATACGCCGTATAAAAATTTGCAGAAAATTGCATGCGCTCTGTGCAGAAAGCGATAGAAAGCAAAATATTAACCCCCTTCTCGTGAATTTGCTGCCGGGTCACAAAATTTGTACGCAGTTTTAACAGAAAGTTTTAAAATGAATAACAAAAGTAAATAGGTCCTAAATTCTGCATGCTTACTCAAAATGTTAATCATTTAGAATTAGAAACCCAGTTCAAGAATCCTTATAACCAAACTTTTGCTCTAAAACCGATGTCCGCAGAAAGTGTCCTGCACTTTAAATCAACACTAGTGAACTGTAGTTACCAGCACCTGAACAGTGGGTCCTAAGTTCTGTATGCCTACTCCAGCAATAAGAAATGCATGACACGTGAACGATTACAGCGTACCACTGAAGTGTTAATGGGAGGAGAGGGGCATGGGGTTCGAAAAAGTGAGGTTTTTTTTTAAAATAATTTTCCCCACCATATACGTTGTTCAGCTGAAAAACATCAAGCGTAAATGCTGGAACCTCTGCGCTTTTGAAACTGTATGGACATAAAAGCGCCATTTGATCTCTCATAACCGATGGTTTGAAGGAAATGATTTTCTTTAGGATATACATGTTACTTTAGTCAGTGAAATTTCTAGTCTGGTTCCGCAGCTCGTCTTCGGACTAACAAGAAATGGGTTGAAAGGCACCTGCGGAAACACTAAATATATGTGGCGCACAAACCGATGACTACTTTATGCACCCAGCTAGTACACCCTAAGGATAGGTTTGACTAACTCGATAAGAAATAAGTCATCTACAAAATTCCATGCAAAACTTGTGATACTGTATATTGTGGCCAAACAGGAAGATCCGTCTCCACATGCATCCACGAGCACCAGTTGGCCGTGAAGAGACGTGACCATTTGTTCGAAGGGGCAATTAATTGCGTTGGCATAGAACAAACCTTGAAATGGGACAAAACACGCATAATCAGAGTTAACTCCTCCAAAAATGGCTGAGAGTTTGTTGAGGCCATGCCCTCCGACGATTCATGCATCAAACGCCAGATTGAGTTAGATGGTATTTATAAACACCTCAAAGAACGGTGGAAGAGACAAAGGCCGCACAACACAGGCTGACTGAGGCCACAACAACCCATCAGGTCTCACATCATATAAAAATTGATTTTTTCCGCTCGTTTGAAATTTCAGTTGTTCATTGCACATGTCTTGTCAGTCCGAAGACGAGCTGGTAACCAAACTCGAAATTTCACAGATTAAAGCTACCTTTATATCCCGAAGAACATCTCGTCCCATATAGGCGAACATCAGTGTCCCAGGAAGCAATTGAGAAGAAGAAGACTCGATCGCTGGGACAATATGTTTATTCGCGAATAAACATAGTGTCCCAGCGATCGAGTCTTCTTCTTCTCAACATTTCTTCCTTCAAATTAAAATTTCTCGGGATGTGCGTTTTCCTGTTTATAAGAATAACCGATGGTGTACTTCTGTGTTCCTTCGATCTCATGCGCCTGACTGTATTATTTAGCCTGCTGCTAGCAAAACTGTTTGACCTCTACTGCTTGCTCGACCTCCTTGTAGCTTTACGTAAAAACGCCCTAATTTCAAGCCCGTTTACTGAATTTCGCCTCCCATTAGCAATTATGTAGGCCTCTGATTCACACGAATGGGTCATGTGGTCAGTCCAAACGACCCGGGCTCCTAGTTTAAATCCCCTTGGTGGCAGTTTCTCGTCGCAATTTTATGCACGCACTGAGGTGACCGGCTTTTGCCGTCTTAGCCCTCGTAACCTCAGGTCTGATCAACTTGGGTGGCTATTCGGTGCACTGGGGTGGGCCATGCGTTGACATCTTTGTGTGTGCGCAAATCCTGTGGCCAGCAGTGTCATAAAAAAACACGCGCAGGTGACGATGGCACCGTACCGTGCCTGCCTCCTATCTCAGCCATCGGCCCCAGTCTCCAGGCTGGAGTCATCCTGCGGTTGCTATGTCTGTCCACAAACAAAACGTTTCCCGCCCCCGCCCGCAGTGCCGTCGGAGCGGTCATCGGCAGGAAATGTAAACTTCTCAGGGCTGGGCAGTTAATTGCGGCTGCGAGGTCGACAAGATTAACGTTCTCAGGAATTAATTGCGCCTAGGTGCTTGTCCCCAGGATGGCTAATTTTGCTGATGTTGAAGTGTGCTGGTGCCTCCTAATTTTGGGACGAGAGGATGGCTCGCAGATAACGCTACATTCGCCTCACTGGCTGGCTAGCACTACAGACAGCACATGAGCAGGAGGTCGAGTTGGAGTTTCATGATATCATACTACTGTTTTCATCCCGAAAGCCTCTTCTCAGACCGTGCGTTTGTTTATCTGGGTCATCCTATAAAGCGTGTGCTTGTATTGGGACGTGAATGAAACTTGCACCAAAACCATTCCTCAACCAGCCGGTTTTGGACAAGAAACTGAGCTGCAGTATCTTTTGGATTGTGTGAAGTACGCGGATTCAAGCACTGTCTCAGAGCCGTTGCGTCTTGAGTATTGACAATCTGATGCAGGAAGGGCTGCTTGCACTAGGAACACAGTGGAATCCCATGTTGTCCGATATAAAAAAAACGTTCATATGCTCTTTAATAGGACGACAAAAAATCTTGTTCTAGGCATAAGAACATTAATATAGGCAAAAAAGCTTTACAAAACTCCCTAATTCAACCGACAACGATTAAAAATCGATTAAAATCAGGAAAAGGCAAGTGTGAGGAGGCAAACAAAGAACGACTTCGGGCTTAAACATAATTCTCAGCCACTTCTGACGTTTCTTGACACAAAACGTAGTACGAAAATTATTTGAGTCTATTTTGGTTTACGACAGTGGTACTTGGGACTGTCAACAAAACGCGTATGATTTACAGCGGAAATGAACGTGTTCAAGGAGGTCTGTTAATTGTGAGGCATGCACGATATAGTTTCTGCTAATTCTTGATTTAGAAAGGTAGAGGACAGAAAATATACAGCTTACAATAAATCTTGGTTTATGCTTGGCCATTCCTCATCGCAATAAAAATCTTAGCACCGGGTTTGAAAGTAATCCACTATCGCAGTTAAGGTTTCAACGCAAAGAGAAAGGTACATACTTTCATCTTCGGCATATATTATATCAAAAATTCTCTAAAAAATCACTTTGGCTTTGACTTTAACTTTGAAAAAGGAACCTACACAAGTATTATTCGGTTTACAATCTAAATACAATGATTTTCAAAGATTCAACTTATTATTGAAAGTTTTTTAAGTGACTTTATGCATAACACTATTCAAATTCTGTTGTGGAAGTCCATTTTTCTCATTAAGTTTCTCGGAATATCATCCAATGGCCACCTTCTTCAGAGAGAATGTCAAAAAACGCGCTTCGTTGGTAAATACTTTTAAAAAGCGCAACGAACAGAAGCTAGCTTTACGGAAAAAACTTGAAAACCCGGGAAATCATTAAACGTTTGCGAGGTGTTCAATGACGATTTAAAATGAATTGTAATTCCATACCGAAAATAAATATCAAGAAATTTGACGAAGGAAAAGTTATTGCAATATACATAAAGTGGTTTGTTCGCTATTACACGTCACAATGATCTATAAATCTTTTGTTCCTAGTAAAAGTTATTTTCTACGTTTTTGGCTCTGTCACCTTCTTTTAAAAAAATTGGTAGGTCTAAACAAAGATATTTGGCATTTCACTCCTGCCCAGGAACACTGGTCAGTTAACGATTTAATGAAATCCCACAGTTCGTTATGCCACTGGAGATATATTCGTATATTCTAGCTGAAATCTGGCCCTAAAAAAAAGATTTATTATAAATCTGCAGAAATCATAATGCCTTTTTATTTTCAAAACAATATATTCAAGCAAAACGGGAAAATATTTCTGTCAAAACTACCTCAAATCTGTTGTGTCCTCAAAAACATTTAGATAACGTTAAACCAGAAAATAGTAAATCAATTATGAATTATGCTGATGAAGTTCTGTTCATTTATGGCCTTGACGGAGGCATTTCGCCCAAACCTTTTGAGTCTGACTAAATCTTGTCCCACAGACCTACGATTTCTAACAATTCTAGACGAACTCAAATAGGCCTGTTGGTTGTTATTTCATCCAGCAGACATTTGAAATTAATCAAACAGATATGTTATCGGCAGTAGTTAGCGATTCTCTTTGTATTCAACCAGTCTGTTGTTTTGGACCGCTGCGTTCGCGCGCACAAAGCCTCCTGGTCCGCTACATTTCACCCCGCCCAGAACTCTACGTTACGTTTATTGAGTCAAAGTTGTTACTTTAAGTTGAAGTGCTGATTGTTTTCTTTGAGACTCGTGCTCACTTACAGACTGCTGTTAGACGCGGGGAGAAATTCAGCAGGACATGAATGTGCGGACATCTGGGGCAGTTTTCTTCAGGCACAGATGACTATCCTTTCAATAAATTTTTTTTCCTTTACAAGGAAGTTTTGTGTAGGAATCTCTCGTTATTAGTCTTCGTCCTTAGTACCGGCAATTTTCATGTCAACCTGTATCTCTTCGGTAATTTTGCAGACCTGTGATTTTCCTTGTCTGTGTTTAGTGAGAAATTGGAGTATAGCTAGAGAAAGGAGTGCATGCTACACAAAAACGCGTATTTAAGGAATCAATTCCAAGCTACCTTCTTCGCGGCCTTAGTGCGGTAGCCATGTCAGATAAACAAGTCTGTAGGACGTGGTCGATACCTTATTTTCCTCACTCCGAATCGCACTCACCTCAAGGTCACCCTTTTTTAGTAACATTGGATCTGATGAACAAATAACTCATGATAAATGTCGCAAGACGCAGCGTCAACTGAATCAATGCGCTGCGAGCAAAGTGAGCACATGAACGACTTCCTCGAGCTTTACCGAAGACGCCAAAACTCATTAACTTTAGAAAGTATTGAATGTTCCTGCAAAAATAGTAGAGTATCTAAATGAAATTGCAATATTTGTGAATTTGGAGTACAATCAATGTGCGATAATACCCTGGCTTTCGACTGACTTACTTCTCAGTCTTTTGCGCCAATCAGAATCACGAGGTAAGCCTTAATTATGCAAGATGTATTTGCAGTGATGAGTCCTGGAAAGGATACTAAATACGACTTATGCTTTTTTTGCAGGCAAATTTCATTTTTATCCGATTCCGTGCCTGAAGGAACGATTTGGTGGTTTAAAAACTTTAAATTTTATTTATATTTTTCATCCGGGTTTATTTCTACTTCTACAGTAAGTGACATATCTGATGAAAAGTTTAGGAGTGGGGGATTTAACACAAACTTGAGGTCGTTTATGAAGTTCATTGGGTTGGATTGAGGCGCAAAATCCTGTTTACTAGAATTGAATTCCGCTCAGTTCAGTATACGTTGAGAAAAAATAGGCAAAAATGGGCGAAATCCAACGTTTGTTGATTACCAAGAAACGTCCTATGCTATTGAGCACTGCGGAGAAAATATTCATATTTGTGTGTGCTGAAGTATAAAAAACATTCACAAAGAGCAGAAAAAGTTTAATTATATTTGTTCACTACAGAGTAAATTTTGTTTTGCGTCCATGAAATTGAGGTGAGTGTACTTACAAGATACAGGACTTGAGTAGAAAAATGTTTGATGAATCGAGTTAAAAAGTGTTTGCTCTACACCTATGTTAAGTTTGGTGCCCTAAATATAAACAATAAGCTTAAAAGACGCAAAAATGTGTTTAACTACGCCGAAATTAGCAGGTCAATTTGACTTTAGATGGCCTCCCTCGACATGTCATATGTTTTTTAATTAACCTCGTAAACTAAATCCATCCAAATGTTGTCAAAATATAGATGGAAATCAATAAATATCAAAACTTCAAAATGAAGAATAGAAGATTATCATGTTGAATGATATTGGAGGATATTTTGGATCACTCTGTTGTCCAATTAAAATCAAAGAACACTACCCTGAAGTAAAAGAACGCATTGAAAACTGCTCTGGTGTACGTAGAAATGAAAGTTCTTTCATTTACAGCACAATTTTTTCCTCTAAGTTTTAGGGAAATCAAAAACCGATCAAAATATGCCATTTTGATCTTGACTTATCTTTAAAAAACATATCGTACGCAGATAGTTGAATTCAAAATATCTAACTACAGCGCTCTTTATGGAGGAAACTTGTTCGAGAAAGTTTTTTAATTAATCTTAGTCGTATTCGCTTTTGGCTTTTGTTGTGGAAATTCATTTTTTCGAAAATGAGTTGACATGTTTGGGTGATTCTAAAGTCATGACCCACACAGGCAGCTATCAAAAAAGGAATGTTTAAGAACTCATTTTTTAGGAAAATGCTTTTAAGATATTTTTTATTTCTAAGTTTTCGGTAAATAGGTTAAACGAAATCGGTATTTATGGACAAACAAAACAAAGTTGTGAAATTCGTAAAGTGTTCAGTAGCATTTCCAAAACAGTTTGCTACTCATCGCACTCTAACTCTCGAAATAATTTTTTTAAATGTGAAAAACGAAACGTTCTTTCAGCATACACAAGATGGTATGAATTTGATTACAAGTACAACCATGATCTAACTTTTCAGTAAACAGCCAGCTTATCCGTGTGTGGCAGTCAATCTATTTTTATTCCGCTCACCAGCTGGGATTTGATTTCCCTAGAAAATGTTTTTTCAATTGTCAATAGAAATTGATACAAAGCACGCAAGGATCTTTTCTTGCATTAAAAACGGAAATGTGTCCGAAGATTCAAAATTTGGAAATAAATGTACCTTATGTGACTACATCCATTTCTGACACATTTATTGCATGTTTAAATGCTATTGGAAAACATTTAATTTATAAAAATTTTGTATTTGTACTTATTCTGTATAAACTTGCCATCCTTTTCCATTCCCATGCCTTAAACACACTTTTATTTCACATTGCACCAGTAAATTTTCTCATTGCCATGTCTTGAGGCAATAGATTTTTGTGAAAATTACATTTTTCTATGCTAGTTAATAGTAATTTCCTAACCAAACTCTGACTTGTTTTACTTATAGTTCTCACTATATCGTAATGATAGTTTAGAGGCAAGCCGAGTGTGCTGATTTCCCGCCAAATGACTTTTATTGCGTTTCCGAACTTAGTGCATGAGATTGTCTACTAACTGTAAGTATCTGTCAGTTTTATAATGCTGCCCTTGGAGCATACTTGACCAGTAGCGAAGGAATTTTTCTTAGTAGTGTTTGTATAATACGATGCAAATTTATATGATATAGTTTCGGGAAGGCGCATAACGTGTCGTTTGGAAACTTTTGAGTTCCTCGAATGGAAATGGAATAAACTAATCGGTAAAGTGTAAATTATGCGTTCGTTTGCACAAGTTATACAAAATGTAAGCATTAGGATATGACAGCTGCAAATGCTGCATTTAAACGTTCCTCATTGAATATGATCAACCCTAGGCTTCAATTAAAAATAAAATAAAATCGGCAGTCATATTTCAGACCGATTTTTGAGGGTTTAATTTATGCGGATGCCTGAAAAGATGGTCGGAAGCCATCATCCTATTTTGCATAATTTTATTCACACTAATCAGTAGAGCAAACGCTAGTAAGGAGTTTTTCGGCTGGAAAGGGTATTTAATTAAATTATTATTTCACAATTTTGAGAATCCGCTGCACTTTCCTGAACAACCAAGCAGGGTGCGTTAACCGAAGGCAGTGTTATTGAAAGACCCTGAATTAATAATTGTGCTTGATTGTATATGTCAGCGTGCATTACGTTCCAAACAGAAGTGTAATCAGACCATTTAATATGATTTATTGCACTCTAGTGTTCTGTAAATATTATTTTTTATGTTATATATATAACAGACAATCTGACTAGGGCTTGTCATTTTAGGAGTTTTCTTTTGATTTCATGTCTGACAGCTAGGATTGAATCACTTTTATTTCAGACTAACCGATTTACTGCGTCATAGTTTTTAGAAATAGTGCGCTGAGGAGGCTTAAACTTGAATGTGTGCTGAATATTAACAGGAATCCAATTTTGCGCATTATTTACAGAAACTTTAAGGAGCTAATCTGTCTGGTCCACTCGAGTGTCGTTTCCTTCCTCGCATGCACTGCATGCTTTTAGCTCTGTCATCCCTAGACAGCGTCCAGGAATATCAAGAGAGCTTATCAACTCTCCGGATTAAATGCATCTTAGTACGCATGGAGACTGAGTCGATGCTGCCATGTCAAACTGAAAGATGCAGAGTTAGATGAAATCTCAACCTTTTGCTCCGTGCAGGAGGATACAATAAAGTTTCTTGCAATATCGTTGATAATTTACCCGAATATGTTTGTGCTTATCGTTTTACTGCTAGATAACTTGAAGCGTTTCTTGAACATTATCATAAGGTGATGAGTTATTTTCATGTGTTCGGTAAACACGCTACTAATTATAGCCATCGAGTAGTAAATTTCCATCCAGTATACCTATATAAACATGTTATCAAGTCCGTAATCTGGAACTTCCGCGAGATGAAACCTATGCTTGCAAATGATGACTACCGCATCAATCGCAAGCGATCACTGTTTATGTCGTTATGGAATAAAAAGGAAATATTTATGCAGAGGTTTGCATTCAACGAAAGATCAGCTGACAATGTGCCAATCAGAAATTAATTCTTCATTTGCATTCATCCAGAAATTAAAACAACACATCCTTCCTAACATCATCTGTTTAGTTCTACTGCCAAAAGATAGAATTTGAAAACACAGACCTGTAAAGCAAATCATGGTTATCAAATGCTGAGTAATCTCAACGGTTAGATTCCAAGGCATCTTCTGATTGGGGTGTCATTGTTGAGCATCGATCATGCAGGAAAAGAGTGACCACATTTAGGGCCTTATAAGTTCAGCAAGAGACTTTTGCCGAAAAGGACGAGATTTCTACACTATATATTCTGTGGAGACAAAATTTTACCTGTGATGAAGGGTACGCGAATTAATCTGAAACATCAAGCGAATAAAGTCCTTGTTCTAGCGATCGCATCTACTTCCTTTTCAATCTCAAGTAACTTGTTTTGGATGTTTATCGAGACACGTTTAAATAATAAACCCTTCGAATCAAACATAGACGTTTCATGGCCTCAAAGTATTGATTTAGCGCCCATAGCCAATCGGAACTGTTCTCTTTCATTCTTTATGTGAGGTATGCTTAGATGACTCAGATGGGCACGATAATCATAAGGTGACCAACTTGAAGATGACATGATGTTTCCGTTTACGAAAGGCGTCTCTAGTAATTTTCTGTATCAGTCGTGGATTCCTGACCGGCATAGAATCCACAGAAGAAACCATAATTTTAAAAATAGATCAGATGCGGAGATGAATTCAAATGGAATCGGTGAGTACTGTTATAATATTTTTCATATGGGACTATGATATTCTGAAAAGACATAAAACAAATAGTTCATTTTACGCGAGTTAGCTTTCGTCTTCCTCTTAATATTGCTCAAGTGGCCGATATAATTAAACTGACTGACTCTAATATTCATACTTCATCTGAAGAGGAAGTCATCAGATTCAAAACCCCGACGTAATCTGGTTGTCTGACCATCGAGGTCAACCACCGGACCCTTGCTAGAAACTAACGCGAATGAACCAATCACGCAGACACAGTATACGGGCCAAATAATATTTAGCCTCAAGTGACAGCGAATCACAGACATCACATATTGAGACCCATTTCAAAAATTCTAAGGGCTGAAGCCAGCCACTTCGGACAATACACAGAGTATAACTGCCATTCCTGAAGACGGCAGCTACATTTTATGAGACCTTACAAAACGGAGCAACCTTCTTTTGTTTTTATTATTTTAAAATCAAAACTGCAAAACATTCTTCCTGTCTTAGACCACGACACTTCAATTCTTTAAGTTACTCAATTAGAATACATGTTGAGTTATTAATTTATTAAGTAACCACAAAATATTCAAACGGCATAATGCTTCAACACGGTGCCCTAGTGAATGGAGCAACCAGCGAATGTAAAAGAAGTTGCGAGAATCAACAGATGGACAGAAGTTAGTTTTACCAATTTCAATTTCAAAGCACCTTCTCCGCTGAAAATTCTATGATGGGTTCTGCGAAGGCATAACATTGGGCTTAGAAACATCTGTTCCTCATGAAGAATCGACGACGCAAGTGACAAAGCCTATCACTTCCTCAAGTGGTGTGGCCATGAATTGAATGTAAATGTGTCTACAGTGAGACGGACTAGTGCTGCACCTGTCTCTTTTTTCCTACTTTCAGGCCCTGCAATAACAACGCAAAATCCAGACCACCGGAGGTGGAGGTGGCTAATTTATATACCGAAAGATTCGTGGTCCAGATATGTTATCTCGTTCATCATCTCCCAGAGGTAAGGAAGAAGAAGAGGAGGCATGTTCATGGACCAAAGTATATTTGAACTGACGTTCAGAAAACATTCTCGCTTCCATCGTCAGAGTGTTGTGGTAGCTGCGTCTGGTGGTCTGGAGTTAGCCAGCCTTGCCGTCTACCTCAAATAATATCGGTGTCGGACGTGTGAACTTTGACCTGCCCGTTCGTTGCCGACCGCATTCGGTCTCCCGGAGGTTGGCTGCTGGTGGGCTTGCGTGACCTTCGTCCCCTCTGCGGTCAAAATAGTTGTAAGCGAGTCAATAGGCGTGCTGGCCTCCCCCACATCACCCGACGGACTGATCACTTGAGTTGTTCATTGTCTCGCGGTTGCAACGGTGAGACAGCGTTTGATGTTGGCCGCGTGACCTCCGACCTCCACCCCTATTTTCCGTGGGCGTTGGCTCTCGGTCCTGCGTACTCGTTTGCCCTACTCGCACTGGCCGACTTGATCCGAGCCTTGTGCGAAGCGTCTGGTAGGCAAGGTTAAAATTGATAGCTCTGTTGATTGTGCCAGTGGAGGACCAAATTTCCAGCACTAGCCTAGCCATTTTCTCATTGGCCCTGCCGATCGCCCTCGTTTTCTCATAGTCTGCGCGTGACTAAGACTATGATACCATTACCTATGATTAAGGATTCCCGACGGAATCCGAAACTTCAGAACAATAAAACTCTTGTTCTAGTGGTCGCATTTCCTTCTTCTGAACAGTGATGGTTAGTGTTAGAATAAATGTAAGGGTAGGGCTTTTGATCTAGATATGATTCGTGTTAGGGCCAGGGAATATTTGTGCATCCTGGAATCTGCCGCTAGCCTCACGCTATTCCTAGCGGCCACCCGGCCCTTTCTCTCAATACACTCACTCATCGAAGTGCCGCTGTAGAGGTCGATGTTATCTTTACAATTAATGGACAGCCATCGCCTCGTACATGAAGAGTGTCTTCATTATGCAGAGTTGATGCATTCAAATGAGATGACTAAGTCCGAGAGGGAAATAAATGTACTCCGTTGCCACCATGAAAGTGAAATAGTGATTCATGTCATGTAACATTTTTAGGTGATATACGAATTGGATGAAGCCTTTCTGGATAAATTGCGCCCTAATTTCACTTATGGCTGTAAAAGAGTATTCATAAGTTTGAACTTAAATGGGCCATAGGCTCGAATCCCCCGTTTGACTATCTAGACCTTCCATTGCAACTGTATAAAACGGTGTATGTCGCCATTTCCGTTGCATTTTCTTTGCCGACGTAAGGTATTCTGCCACACAACGGAAATTAGTGAGGTAATTATGTACCAAAAAGCATGATGCCTGTGTCCAACTATTCTCTGCCGTGTCCGGGGAGTTTTCTGTTTCATTAGTAACTCAGATAAAGCACGGACTCCCTTGTATTTAACGTGGGCTTTAGCTCAATTCTAGGGGTTTGAGCGTTGGGGCTAATATTAGACCAAGGGCCAAGGTTGGGGGTAGTGTTCGGATCAAGCTTGAAACATGAGAATATATACGGCCCGGGACTACACACAGGGCCGTTTGCATAACGGAGGATCCTCGTGGATGAGCGTTCACCTGACCGCTGACAGCTCATCGGTTCCGCTCTGCCTTGGGCCTCGACATAGGTCCTAACCACCGTACCAGCTGATAGTTTAGGCAAATAGTATTGCCAGCAAAAACAAGGGAGACTGAAATGGCTATTTCTGGCTTATCCGCCGTCGTCAGCCAGTCATACCCAGACCCAAGTGGTGCATCACCTAACGCCGAACTGTCTGCCATGTGAAAGAGCTCGTAGCTCAAGGATTAGAGCGTTTGACTCTGATCCAAATGGTCCCCAGTTCGAGACTCGGATGGGGCCCCACGTGGGTCTGAGTACGACTGGCTAACGACCGTTAATAATCCAGAAATGGCCATTCCAGTCTACTTTGTCCTTGCCGGCACTACTATCTGCCTATAACTGAGGATCTACATTCCCTTGGTAAACCGTAACCCACTTCCAAGGCCAATGCATTGCTCTCACCGTATGCTTGACATTTAAATACTGCCCTGTTTCGGAAATGGACTGCAAGAGAATTTCTTGTTATCCACCCACCAATCGGTCATCCGTTAATCCGTTTCCAACTTTTTGTCGGGGACACTGGACGATTGGAGCCGATTGCTCTTGCTTTTATGGCTGCAAAAACGTTTGACCTAATATATAACGTGTCTTTCATAAATCCACATCTAGCATTCTACGTGATAAGAAGTGGGCGCCAGCGGTGACTGGGCAGCAAGTAAGGGTCCGAACGCAACACTGAAGTACCGACGTTTCATTTAGCACAAATGACGTTTCCAGCTTCTTAGTACCGTAACTCGGAGTGTTGCTTAAAAAAGCTATGTACTTTCGAAGCTGAACGCGTATGAAATTTCCCATAGCCTATTACACCAAAAGGGGTCTGTTGCTTGTAAAACGTATTTGTGCATACGATAAAACAGCAAGGTCCTTTGACTTAACTCACACTTCCCGGATGCGTTCAGCCTATCACAACCGGCGCTGCTGAACTTCATTTTTATACCTTGTCGGTGGACGTCTAATAGTTGATGCTCCATCTCGTTAGTCCGAGATTTTGACCATCTAGTTTTCTTGCTTATTTCGCGTTTGTAGACCAACTTTTCCCGTGGCGCGAATGATACCGTCATCGTTAACTTCTGTCAGCGACGATGAATTGGCTTAAGGCCTTTCAGTTATGTGGATTTATTGAACTTGATAAAATGTTATGACCCCCTCTTCTTTTAGTTAATCCTATACTCCTGCAGTGACGGATATACAATTAATGCTGCTTGTGCATGCAAGCCTGAAAATAAATGGGTTCCATAAATCCTCCCAGACCTGTGCACTGCTTAAACGGCCATCAAAGGGCACTATGGTCGTGCGGTTTGGTGCAAATTTGCCGAAAACATTGGCTAGCAGGTGTATGTTCAGAAGCAGTGAGT
Source organism: Ligula intestinalis (assembly GCA_036362985.1). Taxonomy (NCBI): domain Eukaryota; kingdom Metazoa; phylum Platyhelminthes; class Cestoda; order Diphyllobothriidea; family Diphyllobothriidae; genus Ligula; species Ligula intestinalis. Next base: position 39,875,637 of record JAYGXS010000001.1, on the reverse strand, counting down.
GCCTATTACTGTCGGATATATTTCTTACTTTTATTATTTACAGGCTTAGGAAATCATGCCTGGGCAGTCAGCTTGCTGTTCTCTTCTGGTAGATTTCATGCAATCAGTAAGCTGGGCGGGTAAAATCGATACAAGTGTGATTAAGTTCATGGCTCATGGTGAGCCTCGTTGCTCAATGGTAAAGCTTTGGCTCCTTAGAAGCCTTCCCTGCTGTGTGGCTTCAACTCCCACCGCGGCCCCGAGTTTTCACAACTGGGTCAACTGAATATGGAGGAATGCTCCTTAAAATCGGATGTGCCGACAGGTGAGAAGAAGGTGTTATTTCTCACACTGCCGTCTCAAAGGAATCCGGAAAGCGGACTTCTACGTCGTCGCTTAAACGCTGCTATCGACCGCACATGGCCAGTCAGTGAGATAAGACTGATTTTCTCAAGCACTCCACCTCCCAGCCTTGGAGGTAAGGATATATTGCTCCTTCAGGCCTCATCAATGTGAATCTACGTCTTCACTTGCTCGTTTGGAACAGATCGAACAACTAGGCACCTGTCCAAGCGCATGCGAGGGCAACACCCTGTCCGGTTAAATGGAGACTCGAAAAGTCCATCTCTAGCAAACAGCGGCCACCGGGTGGACTTCAAACAGTCTTTTCGAGTCATCTATAAAACGCCGTCTAGACAACCCATGTAACTGCGTCAGCGGCAGAAGCAGTGGCCATACCTTGTGCGCCCATGCGTTGTTCATAAAGGCTCGCTTGGGTGACAATGAGCCCAGTGTACATGTTCACACCTGCCTCGTCGGGCGAGACAAAACCGTACGTAACTCAAGCGTCAGACGCCTCTTTCCCCGTCCTGTTCTTCATCCTCAACCCCCCCCCCCCCCCCCCACGCTCTAATCCCCTGACAGAACTAGCCTTTCACCCTTGAAGTCTGAACGCCATAAACCAACCCCCCCCCCTCCACACTTGGTGTTTAGTGGCTGTTTGAAATTTCGATACTCTCCCCGCCCTTATATTATTTTACAGGCCGTATGATTAATGGTCGACAGCAGACGTTTGCCGACTGTGACTTCCTAAACCTATAAAACTGCATAACTTACCAGGACCTTGAAACAAATAATCATAATTCAAACGGAAAATAATTAAATTAAAAGTTGCGAAAATAATTTCAGCTTTTGCATTTCAGTCTCATTGCCCGGCAGAGGCCAATCCCATTTTGCGATAAACGATATGACGGCAGCGACACTGACTGCACAGCAATTAGGCAAGACTAAGGTGAGTGGACATCAACAGACTTGGAGTATCAAGATAAGAGTTATTAAGTATCGTCGTAGCGTGCTATTAACGGAGACGAATTTAGAGACACGGGCGACATTAACGCAGGCAAAGGACACGCCCGAAAATTTAAATGTCCCTTTTCAAAAAAGCAATAAATACCATAGGAGAACAGACAGCTTAAAGTGCAACCCTAATTCCGCAGATTAAGGGTTAGGAGGAGGTGCGCTAAGCATTTAAACCCCCCGATAAAGACAAAACCAGGGCATCTGAAAGATTTGATTTCGGTGGAAAAAATAGACCATTTTCAGGCCTGAAAAGTGTTCGCTTTCGCAGAATACTTTGAACTGCTTTCTGGCCGCTCAGGACTCGGATGTCAACATACAGGGGTATTCATTTATATAGACCCCTGTATGCATTTATATAGACCCCTGTATGCATTGTAAAATTTTCGTCGGGCACCAAGGCAATTGCATTCGCATAAATTCTCAGGATGTTTATGAGTGTGGGTTTATTTCTTTCTACAGGCACCAATGACAACCGCTTTCTCGAGTAATTGATTATTTTTCATGATTCTTGAAACGGTGGACTGTGACGTGGGCACCTGCAGGATCCCCAATTTCTGAACGAATTCGCTCTCGGTCATCTCGTTTTGAGCATCTCAGCAACAAGCTGCTTAGTTTTTTTCCGATGTTTGTTTTGGCCTTCTCTTCTCACGATCGTTTTTGAAATCTCGCTCGTAATTTTCATTCTTGCTCAGGTTCTTTGCAATTATTTTGACTGTCGAATAAGACAAATTGAGTGTCTCGCCTATCCTCTTCAGAGGGATTTCCTGCTCATACATCGGAAACAACTAAGCAGCTTGTTGCTGAGACGGTCAATGCTCAAAACGAGATGACCGACAGAGAAATCGTTCAGGAATTGGGGATCCTGCAAGTGCCGATGTCACAGTCCACCGTTTCAAGAATCATGAAAAATAATCAATTGCTCGAGAAAGCGGTTGTCATTGGTGCCTGTAGAAAGAAATAAACCCACACTCATAAACATCCGGAGAATTTATGCGAGTGCAATTGTCTTGGTGCCCGGCGAAAATATTACAATGCATACAGGGGTCTATATAAATAAAAAGCCCTGTAAGAACAGCCAACAGTAGCAGAAGCAGTATGTGCATCATCAGAACAGTTATTAAATAGACCGGTATAAAGTGACTCTAGGAAGACAACGTAGTGTCGAAAGCTTGGGGATAGGAAGGCACCTTGGATAGAAGTAGAAATTTGAGGCTGCCTTACTATAAAGAGCGAGTGCGGGTTAGCGCAAATACTCAGCAAGACAAGAGGAAATAGAGCCGAGAAAGTTGTTTTAAAATGGGACAAAGTCATTTGATTTATGCATAGGCCCACGCACGACAAGGTTTACATAAGCCACGCCGAGCGGTGCTGGTTATGATAAAATAGCACTTGGGGTACTGTGCCACACTTTATATGTAAATTGTATGTTGTCGGAGCAAGTGCAGGTCATCAATTCCTGGGAGGCCTCTTCCAGTTAGCGTCAGAAGGCCAAATGAACAAACGACAGGATGGAGTGACTTTAGGTTAATTCGCTCGATTACATGTACGTATGTGTTTCTGCTGTACGCAAAATTTCTTCAATTTCATTCAACAGAGATCCTTGAGACGAATTAGCATAAATGCTATCTGAATAAAATAGGAATTAAGGGGGTTCCTTAGATAGTAACAGTACCTGTATCAACTGAGCCGTGGACCTTCTGAAAACACTTTCTAACTACAACTGCCTCCACGAAATAAAAGCAATTTTATAGTGCAGATAGGTCACGTGCAGGAAAGTTTGATAAACGTTGGGTGGTGAAAATCAAGGTAACGTATTGCGTTGTCGAAAGTGAGTTTAGTGTCATGACCTAGCGGTGGATTCGAAGGTGTCCAACGACGCCAGTTTGAGCCCTAAACGTCAGATTCCCTTGTGAACATTCTAGCAGGATGTGAGGGCTTGTAATTTTGATCACCAGTATACGAACCTAGCGCACATTTTGAGTTGTTTTGACCCTCACAGTTCGGTCAATGCCGGAGATGGCTGCTTTAGTCTCTTCGGCAGGGCGTCACGTCTGTTGATTCCACACAGCGTACTTCCACGCCTAAAGGCTAACTTTCAGGTACTAGACCGAAGTCTCCAGTGAGTGTTCGTATAGGCGCTTTTTTCTGCAACCAATCGTGGGGACGTCGACTTAGCATAATCCTTTAGGCAGTCGTTCGTACTCTGGCCTCATGAAATGGCGCTCCATGGGAACAGAGATTTACCCACATCGGTTGGCATCGGTTGATGCGTGACCATCGCCTCCGTCGTGTTCGTTGTCAATCCCAATTTCTGCAGCCAAAAGCGAAAATGTCCACGCACCACCATATGATTTCCATGTTTGTGGCACGCATTCTTCCGCACAAGGAGGTCGTGAACGTTAGATTCGAAAAAAGCATGGTCATTGTCTGCCGACCAGCTACCCGTTAGATCGGTAGTTGAAAGTGATTCCTGGCCACTGCTCGCGAAAGGGGTCCACCAGCCTGGTGATTAACCCCTCCGAGACGCCTCTGTGGCTCTGAACGCCTCCGAGACCGACTGAACATCTTTGAAGCGTACAAGCATCCCGTCATGCGATTGGCTCATAATCTATACGGGCCGCTCAGGACGTCCAAATCTCGCTAATCTGCTTTGCTTTTTTGTGCTTAGAGTGTTCATCGCACACACGAATGTGACCGGCTTGCATTTACAAAAGCTAGTCGTGAAGTTGGCCGACAACCAGTCTCACATCTACAGTCCTCCGGTGTTGCCCAGGTGGATTTCTACTACAGAAACCTGTCCAATTAGTCCAGTTCTGGCAAGTTTCTTGCCAGAAACGTTTACAAGGAAATTCTTCGATGATCGTCGATGATTAGACAGGTTTTTCTCCGTTTACACAGAGGAACAATATTTGAATCTTTTGTTTCTTGGGAGTTGCTCTAGCCATCGGATCGCCCGGAATCGCGAAATAAGCGTGCATATGATTTGTTCGGCAATTTCAGTTACTGCTTAGAGTATGTTTTCAATAAGAGTTTCGGGGAAATTACATAACCCTACTTGACGTTGTAACTTGCCATATTAACTGCACAGGTATTAGCTAAATGGCCCAGACACGTGTTTCGCCGGTATTCTGCCGCTCGTTGCTACAGCCGCGAGGGGTCTGGCTTCTCAATGGGTCCACCAACTTTCCTGTTTGCTTGCTGATTGATCTGCCGGTTTTGAAACCTCTTCTTTTCAATTTCTTTAGAAATTAATTTCGCTTCATGTTATATATCACTATATTTAAGGCCTATAGGAAAAGACCTTATTTCTAAAGTAAATAAAATGCTGAACTTTCTAATCCAGAGAGTAAACGGGGGAAGCTGGGGGACCCACTGACGAGCTGGACCCCTCGCGGCTGTTTCAAACAGGGGCAGAATACCAGTGAAACACGTGTCTGGGTCTTTTAGCTAGTACCTGCTCTGTTAATATGGTAAGATACAAAGTCAATACATACTACTACTGTCTGCCCGTTGGCAGCATTTATACATTGTGCAGTGGTTTACGGGCTTTGACCCAAATAAACACATAAAATTTCAGCCTATGCCTATAAATCTCAAATACATTGATTCATACCGCGAAGATAAATTAATTTATAAATAATTAAAAACCACAACTCTGCTTCACCGCATTTTTATGGTTAATGGTTTTAACATGGATTCGCCGCCCACGATGCGTGTCACGCTGTCCTTAAGTTGCCAGAGAATCAGTGTGGACCTTTTTGGGCATCAAAATTACTTAATGTTTCTCCATACTCAATACCGTAGTATGTTAGTCCACCACTGCAGTTGCGTCAAATGTTCGTCCCGTTTTACATTGAGGCTCAGTCCAGATCTTTCAAAGGCGGCCTTAATGCGACCATAAATTATGCAAGAACGAACACTGGCGAAGACAGGGTATGTTTTTACAGGATAAGTTGTACGACTATGGTGCCTCTATATTGAACTCATTTTACCAGATAGTGGGATGTTAATTGACAAGCTTCTATTTTTAACCAGGGATGGCTTGAGTTTAGAGTTTTTTAAATCAACCCACATGCGTTGACTTTCGCACCGATGAGGAATCCCCTCTGTCTGTTTACGGCAATCGCTTGCACAATTAAGCAGGGGTGACTATACCGCCCTACACATTTCGCAATACCGAGGACTCGACTACTGACTTAACTAAATTACTTTAAGTTTGCCGTTAAAGACGTCGGAGGAAAAATTGCATGTAATATGTATGGATACTTTTGGTAGGTGAAGTAGTTTTTAACTCAGTCGAATTTTTATTACATCTACGCTAAATTTATTTTTGTATGCTCACACTAGTGTCTCTGGAGACGTCTTTTTCCCCCGTTATATGAGCTTTCTGAACACGTAAAAGAGAAACATATTTTGTTTGTTATACAAAAATATGCTGCATTTGATTCCCCTGCAAGATTTAATAAGGCTGTCTAGTTTTGACGCAATTATCTGTCTAGTATCTGGCTTAAACGTAGTCTATACAGGTTTGGAGACAGTCTTATCCAGTTTACCTTTCTCTTCACCTAAGCCGTAAATCACTGAAAACTCTTCAGAGCTCCACGTGCGTGCGTGCCCTAATGAAATATCCGCACATTCAGTTCGGCCGTCCGCGATAGTGAAAGACCGTTTCACAACAGGCAGCAGTCGCTCCCTGTCTCTGCGGTCCCTAATTTGCATATCGTCTGCAAGCCACAGAGACAATCCAAGTGTAGAGAATTCGAATGAGTGGAAGGGAAATGGCTGAGGGTTCACTTTCTGATTAAGTTGTTTGTCAACAATTTCCTGACTGCCTTCAGATATATAGCAGACATGCGTTCTCCTACCTTAACAGCGACAGTCGTATTTGATGACAGTGCGGATGTAAGCAAAATCAGATGTATATTACTTATTCTGGGCTGCAAAAAAACGCTAAAATTATTCAAATTAATCTCGCAAGTTTATTCGTGGAATGCTAGAAAAAGAACACAGCTGTCAAATTTGGATTACCGGCTTCAAAGTCTGAGTTCACTACATGTTTTTACCTTCGCTTTTCCACGTAAGTAGTATCAAACCATAATTAACCTTTCACCCTTCAGCACTAGACGTTTCTGTCGTTCCGGTTAGAGTTTTTTAAAGTCCCCCAGAGCAGCGAGTGTGCGCTTCTGCGACCATCAACTCTAGTACACAAGACAACATGTGAATTCAATTCTTGAGTAGGCGTGAATAGGCGTACCGAAAATCTAGCGATAAGGCCAGTATTTTGCTGTTGAACTCTCAGCCTTTCTATGAAACATTGAAAAGAGGAACGGGAAATGGTGTCTTAGAAGCAACACCGTAATTTACATTGACATAACTAACTACTTATTTCGTCGTAGGTTATTATTTAGTTTATTTTTCTTATTAGTTTATTATTGGTTTTAATCAAGTTTTTGTTAGGTTTAGTTTACTTTCAGTTGGTTTTATTTTAGTATTAATTAAGTAAGACCTTTAGTTTACAATGTAGTTTTATTGATTTTAAAGTTACAAAACTTCCCATCAGGGAATTCAGAAGAATATCTGGCGAGCATACGTAGCTTTCGATAAATTCACCTCGGGCCATTGCAATTATGTAGGGAGGGGATAAAAAATGACATGCTGGCAATTATGTTTATCGTTGCAGGCAAATTAGTCATGGGAAAGGGTTTGTTGAATCCGGTCAGGGGGGAGGGTGGGAAGAGGGAAAGCGCAGAAAGGTGCAGGCAGTTATGGTCATACAAGCGAACATCCGTGTCCCAGGAAGCAATTGAGAAGAAGAAGAAGACTCGATCGCTGGGACAATATGTTTATTCGCCTGACGTTTCGATATCCGTCGCGGATTCGTCATCAGAGACATGCTACTCATGTCTCTGATGACG
>JAYGXS010000001.1:39819046-39858384 GCA_036362985.1 Ligula intestinalis | reverse complement strand
GCAAATAAAACTCTTGTTCCAGTGATCGCATCTTCGTCTTCTGATGACGCGGTTGCATGTCCGTTCCCCAAGTGGCGACTAGTTTTGGCCAAATGCACTCACAGTACCGAATATGGATTGGGCAAGTCGTTACACTTGATTTTGAAGTGGGGGCCCATTAGCCATGACTCAAGTAATTCTTGGCTCACACGATTGACACCTTTTGCTAGAATTTCGACCTCAACAAATTTGAATGTGTGGCATCTTCTGCCTCAAACTGTTGGTAGGAGTGCTGATTTGCCTACTATAATTCCAACATAGGCCATAGCTGTGCCGCACACAGACATGTTATGCGGCTACTCTGTCACTGCCTGAAGCCACTGGGAGGAACTACACCCAGCGGTGGGTCACTAGCGTTCCCTCCATTTTTTCTGTTATCTGAGCATGTCAGTTTTTTTGCTTTCTTATATACTACTGAGTACCATCTACGAGCGTTGTGAAAATTTTGCCACGATTTCGTTAAATATACCAGGTTTCGACTCCAATATTTCGATATGTTTTCGGCTCAAACGTGAGCAGTTTTTTTCTAAAGAAGGTACTCCACGTTCACGGTATAAATTCGGAGAAGTTTTAAAAATGATAGCATTTGAGAAGAAGAATAAGACGAAGAAGAAGAAGAAGAAGAAGAAGAAAAAAGAAGAAGAAGAGGATGATGATTGTGGTGGTGGGTGTGGTGGTTATGGTTTTGGTGTTGGTGGTGGTGGTGGTGGTGGAGGTGGTGGTGATGATGATGATGATGAGGAGGAGGAGGAGGAGGAGGAGGATGAGGAGGAGGAGGAGGAGGAGGAGGATGCATCCGCTGAGACAAGAACTTTATTCGTCGTTTCTGCTATTGTCTCTGTCTCTAATGAAGGATCGGCGACAGATTTGGGAACATCAGGCAAATAAAAGTTTTATCCAAGTGACCACACCTTCTTCGTTTTCTTCTTCTTCTTCTTCTTCTCAATTCTTTCCCGAGCCTCACATTTTCGCTTGTATAAGAAATCGAATTTTACCAAACTGCAAATCAGGATGTAATAGCGTTTCTCCGATTGAATTATCCTTCTCAAGCAGCCTTCTAAACTCATACAGTCCCATACTATTTTGGCGTTTAAAATAAAAATAAAACTTATCCGGCAGTAAAATTAAGTATAGCCAGAGTGGATGAACAGGATGGCGGCTACCTTTAGTGCAACAGTACAGCAGCAGAGTCCAGAAAGCCCTTTTCTAGTACCATCGTTATTGACTCAGGGATTCTTTTAGTTCACAGGAAGAAAACTTTAATGCACCGAAGCTAAACTAGTATAAAGTATACCAAAGTTTGCTGCTGCAGAAACAAACTGTCGGCCTCCTCTAACCGTTGTAGTTCCTTTCTTAATAATAGCATTTACCTTTTTTGTAGCGTTCTTTACTAAAATATATGATAAGTTTCCCCCGCTTTCAGTCTTCCTTTTGCGAGCTACCAAAGGAACCGACATTTGTAAAATGCAGATTCTGTACAATGTCAATGAATCAAAAATTCTGCATGATAGTCAGCCTGAATGTTTAAACGTCTTGTAGACGGATACGATTAACTTGGAATTACGCAAGTAGAAGCTGCGATTGCTCGAACAAGAGATCTGTTTGCCTGACGTTTCGGATTCTGTCGAAAACCTTTAATCAAAGGTAACCGTAGAATAGTGCGATGCATTCACAGATTAGGGGGACATATACACAGATTAAGCAGTATTTATAGCCCTTAGTGGCCATGCGACCACATGATCAATCTAATTATCAGCTCCCGTAACCACTACTGGTGCTCGTTATTGGTGTGGCGATGGTTTGACAGTTCGCTTCCGTGTCATTAATCACCACAATTCCGTCCTCCGTGTTGGGTGCGGGCTTGAAAATTACGCGACAATTATGTTTGCTGTCGTCAGAGTTGTTGCTAAGCCTGGCCCTTCCCACGTGACCGATTCTCTGGCTCAGTAGGTATGTTCGTTAAAAACTGCTCTTTGGCATTTACCACGCTAAACCCTGACATGTTTCGAGACTATTGACCATTCAGATGATTTAAACCAGCGCCAGCAGGTAAGGTCGTCTTCATTCATTTGAATAATGCAGTTGTAGCTGAGTTGGTCTCCGCGCGTCAAATAATTTGTGGTTGGAACTGGTCGAAGTTCATTGTCAAAGGGTCATTTCGATGAATAGAAAATGACAAAGAGAAAATGTCTGGTTTGTTTTTTGTAAAGATTGGTTATTTAAAAAAAACACAGGTTGAAGTTACGCATTATTTTCAATTCTGATTAGCTGTTTTTAAGCACTGCATGCTCCAGAACTCTAGTTTACTCTCATAAGCCCCATATCTAACGACTGCTATGAGGAAAAGGTAGCGTGGAGAAGGACCTAGGCTCTGCTTAACTACTAGGCTTGAATGGCTATCCAAATCCCGGGTCGCAGCTGGCGGACCGTTGACTTTAGTTCCCCTATATACTGTTAATCAACTTTTAAAAAAACAGGTTTTATCAAGATAAAGCAAACAGAGCAGAAATGATCGACCAAAACTGTCCAGTCTCTCTCGGCTAGCCAGTGTCTGAAGAGGGTGTTTTTGTTTTCAAACGAACATACGACGAACAAGGTGCACCTTGAACCCATCTGTTATAGTAATCATGCATCATCAACGTGTACCCTTCAAAATAACTACTCGAGTAACGTCGGCTCGATTAAATAAGACCTTAATGCCTACAATAACACAATGCAGTGGTATAATTCAGGTTACCTTAAATCGGAGTTTAAATCTGGAGGTTGCAAATTAAACGACTTTACGACGTCATTGTCAAGTAAAAATGCCACCTACTAGAATTTGCGTGAACTCTTGTAAAACTGTTCGGAAAAAAACAGGACAAAGCGTGGACCTGCAAGAAGTCTGAATTTTATGCTCCGGGTCAAACAGACATTGTGTGGTGATTAAATGCCCCATTCTCCACGCCCAGCAAGATTATGCCTTTTGCTTTTCCGCGAGCGCAGCAGAACATGAAATGCTTCCGTTGCATTTTTTGCGGAAGTAAGGCCAAAAAAACCTGAGCCAAACGGAGCACTTTTTGCACAAATGTGCAGGACTGTATTAATCTATAATTGCCAAATTAAACACTAGCATCTGCAGCAGCTGAAAAATCTATGGAAGCAATTGATAAGCCTGCCTGAAACGTAAAAGCATTAAGTTTGAACTTTTATAGAGAATAATTTAAAGTGAAGGAGTGTCTTGTGCGAGGGAGAACAACAATATTGGACATAAATATGCCTTCACTTCCTGAAAATATGGATAAAAAAGTGCTGTCCGTAGAGGATTTTTTTGACTTGCTATCAATTGACTGTTGACCTTGCGATTGCGTATTTTATGCTTCTTTATCGTGTGTCCCGACCGAAATTACGAAACAGCTAGGTTGCACTTAAGGGAAATTGCAAGAGTGTTCACTTTTGTCCATGCTTCCAAACACGACTCAGCGGTAAAAGTTGTACCTGCCGGTATTTTTTTCGAAGAATCAAATGGCTAGTAATAAGTTAGGAGGTGAATGGAGAGGAATTTGCGTGTTCCTGTAATAAGTGTATTCTACTCATGCAACTGATTCATAATTTGTTTGCCCGCGGCCAGACTGTTGTCACGCATATCAGATTGTCTAACTCTAACAATAAATTAGCTCGCGGAAAAAAGAGAGATCACTTGGGCGTACTTATTCAAAACCAAACCTTTTAAATACCAGCGTCAGATGGCCGTCTGTGGTTAGCAGAACTTCAGTCTTATACTCAGAGACTGCCAACGGAGTACATTCTAGTCTCAGTGATCTGTTTGTCGTTGAGGTAACTCCTAACTTTGGCCTATGGTCTACAAAAGTTCGCTTTACCATCTTACGTTGACTATGTTTCGTAGTTCCGTGGTGGAGCACTACCATACAACCCTAGTAAGTCTGCTAATGTGTTCAACTCCCAGGAAAAAGACATTTTTATAAATCATTATAATTAGCGAGAAGAATTCCGCAAGCGGCGTGCGGACATTGGAGTGTACAATGCACAGTGAGTAAGGACTAACCTCTCAAATAAAATCATAGGTGACCTTATCTGAGCTGTGGACACCGATACCAAGGCATAAAACCTACTGCTGTCCATCATACACAGATGCAGAAGGTTTTAACCTAGCCTAAAAATGTATTCCCCCGTCAAGCTGTCTTATTTAATTTGTGGCTAAACATCAAATTATTGGTTAGCGAGTGTAAATGAATATTTTACTGTATGACTGGGTATGACTGGCTGATGACGGCTAATAAGCCAGAAATGGCCATTCCGGTCTCCCTTTGCTTTGTCGGATCCACTTAGTCGTATCACCTGGTCACCATGTGACGGTCTGCAGGGTTTGCGTCGCGAGCTCCTGGGCAAAACGGAATTTATTGTTCCTCTACTAGATCGGTGAAAGCCCATTCATTCATATTTAACTGTGTAGGAAGGGATCAAGCAATATTGAATGAAGGAAACTTATATATTTTTTTAATGTACTCCATCAACCTAATTTCCTGTTGCTAAGGCAACCGATGCCTATTGGGGGGAAATTCGGCCTTATATTGGTGGAATATAACGGAAAAGGAAAAGTCGGTTTGCTAAAAATGTAAAATTAGGTTATTGTTATAAGTCAAAGGCAAATAGGACTTCTAAAGACAGTCCCGTCCATTTTATCTCCAACCTTCCCTAGCAGAGGGGGGTATAAGATTATTGAAAGGTAGCTCAAACAAGCACTCTAGCAGAATATTTGGAGCTTCATGGCATCACCCATAAAATCGTTTTACTTTCCTAAAAATGGCACTTTATCAAATCAAATTTCTGACAAGGTAGCAAGGGGGTCGGGTAAAACTGGGATAAGAACAACATGTAGGAAGGGCATGACAAAGACGACGAACATTAGCATGCATAGCGCAACATTAAGAAGCTGAGTCTCCTGTCCTCCAACCCTGCGTTTTTTCATATCGAAACCAGTCGGTTGATTACTGGCAACGCACGCAAAAAACCGGCCTCATGGGCTTAACATGAGGCAGCAAATTAGAAGCGGTTGCGTGCTTCTTCCTTGCTTGCGGTCAAAATTAAGCTCAGACCAGTTGCCACCACACAAGCTTTCTCCACCTCAGGCTACAAGGATGACAGGAGGGGGCGAGATGTGCCGGGGCGTGGGGAGGGGACAAACGGCCTGTCTTGAGGGGAAAGCAGGACGTTCCTGGTAGACTGAAGCAGGCAGCTTTTTTGCTGCTTCGATCCACGACAGTTTGCTCAGTATGTCAACATAGCAGTTGCGCTTTCTGGAGGCCATCAGCCAATTGGACCTGGCTCTTTCGACAATGTGAGCGGTCTGACTACTGGCCTCCATTCCTGAGAATGTGTCTCCATGACTGGTTTGAAGTCCGATCGGTACCCAAGAATTTTGCCGGTGTGACCTGGGAATTCGTAACGGATCGTAGAGCGGAAAGCAAGGAAAAGCGAAGACTCTCAAGCGAAGAGTTATGCCCACCAGTACAGTGGTTAGAAGAAACTCGTTCCCAAATTCCATGTGATAAGGAAAGAAGAAAACATTTACGAAAAAAAAGGCCTCAATTTAAAGTCTTAAAAAGTTCAAAGGAGCCTGGTAGAGGTCAAAAGAGGGCTTTGGAACATGGAGTATTGTGAGCAGCTTAGTCTTCGCAAGGTACATTGAGAGTCCTTACGCGGAAAATAGGAAGGCAGATAGTAGAACATCCTGCATTAGGGAAGATTATAGATGGTCCCACCTCTGTCTCTCTGTTCCTTTAATTGCAGTTTCGTGATGGAACCTTTAAAATGCCCAAAAGGGCAATATAATTTCAAGGTGTTTGATTGTGTCTTTAAAAACTGAGTGTAAATGGAGAAGTAACGAATGGCCTCAGCCGTAGTCTGTCAGGGACTACACCCCTGGGAAGTGAAGGCAGCGAAAGAACAGACGGAACTGTATTTCCTGTAGGCACTGTGTTCACTCATCCGGTTAGGATACATGCCGTGGACGTTATGCCTTGCGACTTGGTCTAGATATAGCGAAAGCAGTCACGTAGCAACCAGGAATACGTGCAGATGTAGTACCGACTGTCATTTCCATTTGAACAAGTTTGAAATTCTCCACGTCCATTGGCAGTGACTTCCTGCTAGACCGACTCCAATTGTTTCCCTCTTACGAAAGGCTGTTCCCTCGTCCTCTGAACTGCGTGCCTGAGCTCCCTTCCTCCAAGAATTCTGTTCCTGTTGACCCTTTTGTTTCCAGTCGAATGCACACTTGTGTTAAAACTAGTCCCCCGGCCAAGTATTACTTAGGTGGCGCTTGACTATTGTCTCCACCCCCCGTTCGGCCGACTTGCCTTTTAATTATCTTTGCCCACAAAGCTTCCGACCCCCCACTGCAGCAAGAAACAACTGTTTCAAGAGCTACATGCTATTGCCCCCCCCTCTGATTCTGTTACAGCTGTCACCATCGCTCACTTTAAACGCTTGCAATGCTTACCCCTTGCTTGCCAGCACAGCATTGCCTTTGTTCACGTCCACCCCACCTTCGCACTGATGTTTTTAGACAAATCCTGAGGCCATAGGAATGGCCTCCTGTAATCATATAAAAGCAGAGCCACACCACCTCTCCCACTAACACACACAAGCTTTCCCAAGACTAGTTTCGCCCTGCGTATCGTTATTGTTGAACTTGCGTTGTTCCCTTGTATAGAGTAGGGTGATTTGGCCGACTGCCTTCGCTCTTGACCTGGTGTATCCATTGTTAAGGTTTGTACTTTGATTATCCTTTACTATTTGTTTAATAGTACCGTAATGCCTTGATAGTTGTTATCACTGGGCTTGAAGTACCGACAATAACTCTAAAGACTGGAAGAGCAATTTCTGGTTTATTAGCTGTCTTCAGCTAGTCACACACAACCCCGAGAGACGGGAGTGAACCAAGCTGATCTTCCATCGAATGGTATTTTCTAGAGATTGATGTCAAAAGGCTTTGACAACTCTTAAAGTGCGAGTGTGAAGAGCGTTTAATCAATGAGGGTGAAAGGTGGGAGGAAGTTCCCTGTACTCTCAATCTTATCCAGACGCGGTGAAGGCAGAAAGAACTGAAACCTGTTTCGGATGACGGGTCTTGGAAATTTCCAACGGAAACTCGTTTATCGGCCGGGAATGCGTGGCAAGGATCACTTACGTGCCCCCGAAACAAGACAGGGGCTAGGAACGCTCACCTAAGTACTAAAGGTAGCACTATCGCAACGGGTTAAAGCTATTTAGGTTCAACCCTTATGGCTGCGATCTTCCAGACCAGGTTTTTTAGAATATGAGAGAAGTCCTGGGAAGGCCAGAATGTTAGGAACAATAAATTGTGGGCATAAGAGTTAGGAGGAAGTTACCACTCGGTCTGCCATGGCGTTCGACAGTGAGGCCCGTGTGAGAGCGCAGCGTCGTCGCGTCCACCCCGCTCGGGACGGAATCCCAAGTGTCCGTCAGCGCGGGAATCGTCACAACGGCCCAGAGCGAGCATTGTGTGAGTCAGCTGCAGGATTTTGATTGGCCCGACCAGGCTGGGGTGCGTGTGTGCATCCCATTCGCGCAAGGGCAAAGGTTGCGCGTCGAGTGCGACTGGGCGAACAAGATATTCACTGCGAGACCACGACTGTGTCATCAAGAGTTAGGAGGGCATTTGGCAGCAGCGACCACTACAGCACTGCGCATAATTCCAGGAAGGGTAAATATTCCTATGTCCCAGCCCTAACGGGAACCGTCAAATATACCGAAACTTTAAAACTAACCCTTATTTCCTGGGAATTTAATTTAAAGCTGCATATATTGTGGGCGGTTCCTGTTCTCACATCCTGTTTGCGTGGTCATTCAAGTAATCCATATCAAATGTACGTCTATAGCTATGATAGCTGCGAACAATCTTTTTATGACGGCAGCTGTCACCACAAAAATTACTTCTAGCTCATGAGCCGACTTCCTCTTGTATACTGTCTCCATGTGTCCCTGCAATGCTCCCTTGGCGAAAGATTTTGTGGTAGGTTACGGGAATGGCAAGCCACCCTCACGGGTGATAGATGCGACCTAGAACTAAATTCCGGAAACGGTAAATCTTATCAAATCATCACCTTGACCACAAAGCTAACCCGTTTTACCCTGCACATTTGCGCAAGGTCTCTGGAAGAGAGAGGATGTGGCGGTTCCTATACTCAAGTCCTGCTGATTTGGGTACAACTACCTTTGTTGGGCAGTGAGAGTTTTCTTCCCGGTTCAAAACTCATGCTGGTTCGAACTAATTAGGCCAAAGTCCCGTTTGCGCCTTTGAAGACCTCAATCGGTGGATGAGGTGTCTCGACCTTTCATTAGAGTTTTTGGTAGCATACGTCAACTAGCCGATTTTCAATAATTCCACTCCGAGAGTTGCACAGCAAAATTGGGCTCTTATTGTCGTCTTTTTGAAGAAGAAATCACTTTCCTGTGTTCTTTGAATGAAGTGGGTTTTTAGGCAACTATTAGTTCCTGGAAAGTACTCATAAAACACACTTTCAAAAGCAACCACGGACCTTCCACGTTTGCAAGTAAGTGTCCAGCTTTGTTATTATCATTCCCTCTTCAACTAGTATGAAAAAATATTTGACAGTGCTATAAAAAAGGCTTTCAAAGCGTGCAGGCATTAGTATATAATTAACCTCTATAACCGTCAAAGCGGAATGCATGTTCCGTTTCTCTCTGTTCTTCTCTCTTTTGCCAGAAAATATCTTCTAATTGAAAAGTTTTTCGTCATCCTGAGTCGTATGTTCTGAGTCCTATTACGTAGCTATTTATTGGTCCGACTCCTGCGAAGTAGACAGAAAATTGCATGCATAAACTGGAAGGCAGGCATCCCAAGAAATATAATTTCAGGAAAGGCGTCCTTTGCGAAAATGAGGAAATTTATTCATTAAATTTTCGAAACTGTATCCCCAGGTCGTCGTCAGACTTGAGGGCGATGTGCAAATGCGTCTGACGATGACCTGGGGATCCAGTGACGAAAATGTACTGAATAAATTTCCTCATTTTCCCAAAAGATGTCCTTCCTTGAAAGAAAATTGTATGTCAACATCAACAAAAGCGCAATATTTACGCACCCTAATTTAAGTGAGCTACCCTTGCTATTCCTGTGGCCTGCTTGCGAACGTATGGAAGTGAGTTCCTCCCTTACGAGCGTTTAAAGTGAGCTTTTATGATATGGTAGTCATGACTTGTGTGGTCGCCTGAACAGGACAGGGGAATAGAAACACCCAGGCTGCTGAAAAGTAGGTGACCTTGCGATACATTTTAGAAGTTTAAATACTCTCCTGCCTTAAATCTAATGAAAAGCTAAACTGGAACCTTTATCTTCACCCTAAACCTACCCTTAAAGTAAACCCTACAGTTAATACTAACCGAAACCTTAACTATTAACGTAATCATGACCTCCAACCCGAACTCCTACCTTAACCACAACCGTAAACATCACCCTAAATGTAACCCTGTCTCATACTTTAACCCCAAAATTTATTTTCCCGAAAATTGGCGCAAAGGTACATGTTTTGTTGGTGGTTCCCATTCCTGTTTCCTGCATAGGCGGCCATACAAGTCGACCTTCGAAACTCAAGTTTTGGAGCACCTGACATTCCGACCCGGGATCACTGGTCATTGATCCGAACGCTCTACCAAAAAGCCCAGCCTGGAATTGCATATACTCTAACCATGGGGTTGGATCTGGCCGAGTGATAACAGCTGGTAAGCCAGAAATAGTAGTTGCGGTCTCCTTTGTTTTTGTGCATACTTCTTTCAGAATTAGCACAGTTTTTGGTCGCATATTGTGTAAGTAAGTCCAACTCTCCTCATTGGTACCTGGTTTCAGTACAAAATGCTGCGGTTTGTACTGCGCTCGCAATCACTGCTGCAGATTGGTACTCGCCGCTGCCACATTAACCACTCAGGCAAAACAATCGGCCCACAAACCCACAGCACCCCGCGCCGAGACACTGAGTCAGCCGAACTGTTCGCTGCGCACACCCCTCAGTTGTTCCGAAATATGGGCGTCCCCGTTTTGGGCCGAGCTTGTCCCCCCCCCCCCCCGCCCCGACCTGCAAGCGTCATCTTGGCCATTCGCCCCGGCTTCTCCTTGTCGTGGCGGTTTTGGGGGCAAGGTGGTGGAGGGTGGAGCAAGCCGACAGGCACCGGCTCGTTTTCGGAGCTCAGCCCAAGCTCCATACATCCCTCCTCCCCCCTTCCTCCTCCCCTTCCAACGCGGGGGTGCGTGCGGCTGTGATTTGCGATTATGTTGCCGCCACCACCACCACCACTGCCACTGCCCCCTCCCGCCCTCACCCCCCCCCCAGCCTGCGGCGTAGGGAAAAGTGGCTCCGCGATGGCTTTGTCAGCAGCAGGCCCTGCCTACCCGACTCACAGGCGGCGGCTGGACTTCAAGGTCACCCCCGTTGCTTTAAGGGTTCCGATTTGCATGCGGGCCTGTGGGCTGAGTAAGACAAATGAGACAATCGCCCATGCAATTTACAATATGATCAGATAAGGAGAAATGTTTATGCTCAGAAAAAGCGTGGTGCGCCGGCCGACTGCAGTAGAGCAATAATTTATAAGTAACTGGGCCGACTTAGAGTACCACATAAATCGTTTCGGATACAATCTTATACCCGCATCCCTTCAGGCGGTTGCTAACTTGCAAAGTACTGCGCACTGGTTCGACTTGAGCCTTTACGTTGTACCTAACCACAAAAAAACACTACTCTTGCCTTCAACAAATGAGGGGACAGGATTAGCGGTGTCAATGGGCTACAGGAGATAGCAAAAAAGTCGGATGCAAGAGCTAAACTTACACATGAATAGTTGATGTCCGACTAACCTAAACCGTTGAAAGACATGATGCTTTCCCAATTGGGAATGAAAAGTGGAGAAATTGAAAAACAAAACAATTGAAAGCGTGAAAATATTGTCAGAAATCAGCGGCCACAAAAGACAAAATAAGACAAGCTAATTTAGCTTACGCATCAATTACTCAAAAACGCATAAATCTACCGTGTGACAAAGACGTTATGCGTCCTCCCGATATGGGTACTAGCTAAAAGCCCAGACACGTGTTTCGCCCATGTTTTGCTGCTGCATGACGCATTGACGAGGGGTTTGGCTCCTCAGTGAGTCTCCCCCGTCCTCTCTGCGGGTTCTTGAGAAATAGGGAGGACTACACCTCATTTTTAAAGTGTTGTTGAAGACGAATCTGTCTGTCCTTTCTTAAGCAATAAAAAACCCAACCGATACAGGCCCGTAAAAGTAAAGAGAAAGTAATTGGCCACAAAGCAGCAATCTCGTGTTGATTTGTTATTCGAAGATGTTACACGTTACACATTAACGGGCACATTTTAGCTCAATAAGTTAAAACGTTTTGCGCGAAGATTTGCGGTCCAGATATCTTAGCGTTTTCACCATCCCCCAAGGACGACAAAGAAGGTATGAGGGCGTGTTGACGACACGCACAAAAATAACCGAATACACCAACGAGTTCAAAGTATAAAGGGGGGACTTCTTCGTATTGAGTCTTTGACAGCGGAACGGGTCGTATAGGGAGGGCGTATAAGCCCACCTACAGGTTAATTTAAAGTGCCCTCATTTTGGACGTCGAAATGGTCCCTTAATTGAATAGGTAACCATAAAATTGACTAATAAAAAATCTTAACGACTGTACTCTGAAGCTGCACACCGTCATGAGAGCAATACCCGCTTTATCAAGGGCATAATCTCCGAAATTATTAAGGGCATGACATGGAGTTAAGCGACCAGGACATTACTTTTTAGGTTCAGACCCGAAATTTCAATGAACAGTTGAGTCGAAGACAATCAGCTACTGCGAAATAACCACGTAATGCCCTTTCTATAAACAGATGGGTCTACAAGTAGTATAAATTCCATACTCTTAACTCTTTTCTATAAACCCTAGACTACTTTTAGTTCTTCTTCTTTGTCGAATAGGCATTACGTAGTTATTCCAAAGTAGTTTACTGTCTTCGACTCAAATGTTCATGTCCCGGTCGCTTAACTCCATGTCATGTACTTGATCATTTCGGAGATTATGCGCTTGATATAGCGTGTGTTGCTGTCATGACAGTAGGCAGCTTTAGAGCACGGTCTTCAAGGTTGTGTATTGGTCTATTTGGCAGGAGTTTCCTTGGTAGTGGTCTCGGATACAGCAAGCCGTAGGTTTTCGTCGTACGCTAACCGTGAGAATGGGGTTTTTATGAGTTGGTAAAACTGATTGACTAAAAAAGGATTTTGTGAAAATAAGTAAAAAAAAGTCGTACAATTTTGTTGCAATAATTTAATGCCTAATGACTATAGGTCGACGGTATTGAGCGCGTAACTCGAAAGAAGGCGCAAAAAACAAATCGAGGTCGAATTGAGCTCGAATTGAGCCCGAAATGTCATCGATAAACGTGGAAATGAGGAGGTTTATTCCGAAAACTATCCTTTGCTCAAAACCCAGTAATAATGGAATTTTTGAAGACTTCATGTAATAATAAGCAGAAAATTCGGGCTTTTTACACACGGTATCACAATCCCACCCTCAACCTAATCATAACCCTTACCCTATCCCTATCCTTAACCTCACCTTAACCCTTACCCTAAAACTTACCCTAAACCTAAACCTAACCCTTACCCCAACCCTAACACTATAACCCTAATCCTAAAACTTACCCTAACACTTACCCTCACCCTACCCCTACCCCTACCCCTTGCCCTAACACTAACCTTTAACGTAACCCTTACCATAACCATAACCCTAACCGTAACCTTAATCCTAACCCCATACCCTTACCCGAACCTAAAACTAAACCTTACACTAACCCCTAACCCTTACCTTAACCCTTACCCTGACCCTAACCATAACCCTAATCGTCACCCCTAACCCTTACCCTAACCCTAAACCTTACCCTTTAACCTTATCTTTTCCCTCACCCTTACCTTAGCACTTATCCTAACCCCAACCTCTAACCCTAAACATAACTCTTATCCTAACCCCAAACCCGAATCGAGCTCGAATCACTGTCGACAAAGCTGGAAATATGGAGTTTCGTTCCGCCACTACCAAGGAAACTCCTGCCGTCTATTTTATGGTAACCTATTCAATTAGGGGGCCATTTCGACGCCCAAAATGAGGGGTCTTTAAAATAACCTGTAGGTGGGCTAATACGCCCTCCCTAGACGATCCGTTCCGCTATCAAAGACTCAATACGAAGAAGTCTCCCCTTTATACTTTGAACTCGCTGGAGTATTCGGCGGCTTTTGTGCGTGTCGTCAACATGTCCTCATACCTTCTTTGTCTTCCTTGGGGGATGGTTAAAAACGATAAGATATCTGGACCGCAAATCTTCACGCAAAACGTTTTAACTTATTGACAGTTAAAATATGCCCGTTAATGTGTAAGGTGTAACAACATTGAATGCCAAATCAACATGAGATTGCTGCTTTGTGGCCAATTAATTTCTTCGCACTTTTACTGGCCTATGCAGCTTGAGCTTTTTGTTTCTTGAACAAGGATAGACAGAGTCGTCTCCAACGACACTTTCGAAATGACGTGCATTCCTCTTTCTTTTCGTGAGAACGCTGGGCGAAGACAGTAGCAGTGAAGGCACGATAAACTGAGTCGTGATTAATATTTCTAAAGTCGGTATCTTACCGAAACTTCGCGACCGTTAAATAACAAGCCAAGAAGAGTGTGCTGACGAGCTAGGACACGGCAACTAGAGCCCCGATATCGACTCCTTCTTGGTTCCCCTCCCCTCCCTCTCCAGCTGCGCTGACTCGGTGATTAGGATTAAGTTTAGGGTAAGGATTCAGGTTAGAGTCAGGGCCAGGGTCAGGGCGACGGTTAGGATTATAGTTTGGTTCATTGTTAAATGTCGGATTAGGATTCAGGGTAGGTTTAGAAGTAAGATTAAGGCTGCGGTAGGCTTATTGTTACGGGTAGGTCAGAGTCATATCTCTGATTGAGACGAGGTATTCCACTTCCCCTGACCAGTTTAGGAAGCCACCAAAGTCATCCTTGCCTTGGATTCTGTGTCCGACGAGGCCTGAAGCTACAGTCTATACTGCACCAAAGCCTGAGAATATTGCCACGGCGTAAGCCTATTTCAATGCAATATTAACTGATACTTCCCACGTAACTCGAAGGTATCATTAATCAGATGGGCCTTGACAGGGTTGCTACAGAATTAATTATCTTATATCTATCCCTGTGTTTTAGTCCTTATCAGACACTCACTAATAAAGGTGGTTGTTTTATCTGGGGAACAATTTAACCTGATCTGATAAAAGGCAACGGATCTCGACCGAACCCACAGAACCAGTTGGCGAATCAACATCAATACAAGAACACCTTCATTTGGTCAGTTCTGACCTTTTATTAGGAACATCAGTGTCTAGGCTGAAGGCTTACCTCGGGAAAGGTACGAAGTGTCTTAACGTTCTTCCCGTCTCTATTCCGTTAACGACATAATTCGAGTTAAATGGTTTTAAGGAAAAAATACAAATTTTGCAGAAAAGCGCCGGAACTTTGCCATTGAGCTCATTGAGCGCACGGAGAGGCTTAGTCGCCACTATATTATGAATTATGAGATCTTGTAAACAACTGCCCAATAAATGCTTGTGACAATAGAATGATCACGTCTGCTGGTGACTATGGATGAGTTTTAAGTAGTTGTTTATGTCCCTATGGGTTGCCTTGACCAACGGTAAAAATTATCCTTCAGTTGCACCAACAGTCCCCTGCTGAATGCGACGAGAACTGCTTGTCATTTATGCAGCGAAGCGGACTGTTCTGCAAATCTCTGGAAACAAATGAAAACACCACCATCGCCCTAACATACCCTGCAACCGCAAAGTTTGCTCTGAGCCGTAAAAGAAGGATGCGCAAACAACAAAGTGATGGGCATGCTGTCCATCTCCGGTGAAACAGCTTCCACTGGACCATCGTCAGAAAATTTTCTTTTTTCAGTGTTAAGTGCATAAAAAGACTGCTAGTCGATTGGCTTGGCGGAAACTACTCGAATTCCCAACCCTTTTGATGTGACTTCGGCCATTAAAACCACGTAGTCTAGTAAACCAAAGGAAATTTCGGCTGAAAATCTCATAGAAATGCCTTAAAAAAGTAATAATCTGGAGACAGGTGTCACTCAGTTCAGCTTGCATACCGTTAGCAGAGGATTATGGTGTTTTTTAAAATAAAACCAGGACAAAATATATTTCAATCACCCATGAAGATAGCTGAGGGATCGGCAAAATTCCTCAAGACACTTGCCCAGGCCCTAGTCCTGGAGATGAAGATAGGACGTGCTGATCGATATTTGGATGTTTCGTGGACTTAGAACCCATTTCATTTGGCTAACTTTATAGGAGGTCTTATAGCAAATAAATGGATGCGCGCGACCACGTCTGTGGACAAAATATAACGAGACTGTAAGCTTTGAGGCATATTCTAAACTGATGGAGTGCTTTGTACCTTCATATCCGACCTGAAAACTACAAAAGATGTTCCTCTGATTTCCACCGAAGGTCTTGATGTACCAAAAGAAACGAATGGGCAAGTTTCCAGAAACACTTCAGAAGAAGAGGGTGTGACTGCTGTAATAGAATTATGTCGTCTACCATTTCGGATTCTCATTCGAATCCACCACCTGTGACACTCGCAGAGAGGGAGAACAAATGAGCTACCGGTTATCCGCTGTCACATGATTGGTGAAAACTGTAAGTTGTCTGGGACTACATTAGCCGTTGCACTGCAGACTCCTGTACCCCCACCCGCCGTTAAAACTTTCAAGTTATAACTGTTTACGAGAAAAGTTTTAATTAACAACAAACTTAGCCGAGCTACCGTGTGTGTGTCTGTGCCATGTGTTTACTACCATGGAGGGGGTTGCCAGGAGTGTGGAAAAAATATATGTCTTGTTGTCAGTCAGGGAAAAACGCCATGGATACCATTTGGTCACACAGTCTGCCGAAAACTTTCATAGTACAAATGCAAGGAGTTCGAGTTACTTGCCACACACGAAGACCCTGACAAAATCCGGAAGGAATATTGGTTGTCATTAGCTAGGTTGGTTGTTGGTATACCTGTTAGTCTTGCGTAGGAAGTGGCACTCCGCTTCTAACAGATTTTGGAGTTGTTCTTTGAAAAAAGTCGTACAAACATGCAGGGGCAGTCGCAGCAGACTCTGAGTGGTAGGTAATCAAGTAGGTGCGTAGCTACATTTATGAATAAAGTTAGTTTAGGGTTGGACAGGATTTAAGACGATTGACCATGTTTTGCACGTGCAATCCGATTAAAGCTGGCAAATTGAATAATTGGTACTCAATCCCATCCCGAAGAAACCCTCCTGCTGGTACGAAATCCTTTCGTCCAATTACCTGCTCTTCTGCACTATTGGAACTTGCAGAACGAGTTGCCTTGGACATAATTACGCCGTTTTCCTCTGATTTTCCGATCCCCTGCAATTTGCATAGTACACGAGACGCTGTTGCTCTGGTAGTCCATTCTGCTCCAAGAGACTTAAATAAGGGCTGCCGTGCATACGCATGTGCTTTTCTTGACTACTCCTCAGCCTTTAATACGATCCCGCGCCACCTGCTTCTTAATAAAACTTCTGTATGCGGCTCTCCCAGCTGGGCTGCCTATTGGTTTGGGAACTATTTCAATTGCCGCACTCAATTCGTTCAGTGCGGCAAGCGAAAATCCACGGTCCTTCTTAACAACTGTGGAGTTCTCCAAGGGTTTATATTATCTCTCCACACTGACAACTTACGACTGCCAAACGAATGTGTGCTTGATAAATATGCTGATGATACAGTTGTGGGATACGATGTGGTCCAGCCAGATATTAGAGGAGAGAACTTATCCCAACATGTATAAGCTAGTTGATAGTATAATGCGTGGAAGGACCTAGTGTCAGGGAGAATTTACTAAGGTAGGAACAAGCGTAGTATGTAAGCAATAGGAAAGTGACTTTCAGACGAGTGCAGTTCAGAGTCGCATTCCGGCAAGTCGATCACCGGGTCTGGAGGTCTGCAACCGAACAGTGAGTCGTCGGCTCTGGAAGTGAATGGGCGTAAACAAATCGTCCGCATCTCGGGCACTGGTCTAACCTTGAGAAGTGGTTGGCTAGTGAGACTAGACCGCCTTGAGAAAGCCAGACAGGAGTGAACTTGAACGGAAGCTTTGACTATGCTGTCTTGCGGAGGCATGGTGGTCACGCCAGACATGACCTAGTCCGCGCGTAGTCCGAGGAAAGCATGACTAAGAAAGGGGGTCACTACACAGTTGTTGGTCATCCTCCCAAAAGTCAGAAACATCTCCAAGTACTGAAGGATGGCCTGGACCACGTCTCAAATGGTCGTCAGCAAATGGCCTTCTACTTAAGGAGCGGAAGTCAGTCGAGTGCGTTTTTCGCTTGCGACCATCTTCCAGTCCTGAAACCATTGACATTCTGCCCAACGAGGTATCCTCTTTCAGATACCTAGGTCTTTCTCTGGCACCTAACCTCTAATTTACTCTTCATATTGAAGGCCTTTTTATTAAAATCCGTAAACTGTTATATGGTATCCGACGCTTGCATCCATATCAGACACCGCAAGTCCTAATCTGGCGATTTATAGATCCTGTATTCTTCCAACCTTAAAAACGCCTGGTCATTCTAAACGTATCCTCCGAATGCTCTTTTCAGCTGCCGGTGTTTCCTATGTTTTTTGTAGCTGACATTATAATACAGGGACATTTTAAAATCATCAAGCAATTTGCTGATCGCATCCTTAGTGAGGTCGCTCACCCTCTTCACTCTGAACTAATGGCTACGAAGCCTACCCGTTCTATGCGCCAAAGCTTTCCTTCATGTGTTTTGCTGTAACTCGGCATATCAGCACTCTGTACCCCCATTCCTAACTTACTATCGCAATTGTGAAGAAATGGAAAGTGAGAAGTTGAAAGCCGACCTCTCTCCATAACAGACGTGGATATCGTGTAAACCTTAACTTTGATTATTCTATGACGTTTTACCTGATATTTTGTCGTACTTTGTCCCTTGCTCTCTGTGAATGGAGCCTTTTTTTGCTGAAAAAATTTGGACATTTCCTTCAAAATAAAGTATTTTCTCTTCTTCATATTCTGACGTTGGTTGCAAGTAATCCGGTGTGGATCCTTAATGTGCCCAGCAGAACATGTGAAAATGAATCCCCATACTAGATGGAACTTCGGGTTGGTTTTGGGATCGAGGACAGGATGATAGAAAAAAATATGCTTTACTTTGAAGGCAAATATCCAAAATTTTCAGCAAAAATGGCTACATTCATGGAGAGCAAGGGATTAGGTAAGGTAAAAGGTCATAGATTACTCAAAGTCTAAAGGTTTACATGATATCCCCGTCTGATTTCACTTTTTGAATTTCCGTTTCTTCACACGTGAGGTAGCGTGCTAGGAATGGGAGTACCGAGACATATGACGGGAGCTTCGGCGCATAATACGGGAAGACTTCGCAGCCATAAGTTCAGAAGGGAGAAGATTAGAGACGTCACCAGGAATGCGGTTAGCAACTTGCTTGACTGTTTTAAAGTGTTGCTGCATTATAATATCAGCCAAAAAGCAAAGAAAATGCCGGCAGCTGAAAAGAGCATTCAGAGGATACGTTTAAAAAAAGCCGAGTGTTTTTTAAGTAAGGCTGGAAAATTAACCAGAGAGCAGAAAAGAACGAGGATTCAGGTTCAGGTAAGGGGTAAGTGTAAGGGTGGGGACACGGGAATATGGACCACTCCTGGAATGAAAAACAACCTCACTTATGTTATGGGTGCATTCCTATTTCCGCGTCATGGTGGGCTAACCACATGAGCTATCGCTACCGTAAACCATCACGAGCTTCCTGAACTTCGTTTAAAATTACTGATCTTGGAACATTTTGCACTCCCATTCGATCTCAGACATGAAGATGCATGAACATTTTATGCCTTCAGTAATCAATCGTCAGCAAGTTTGCGTTTTTTTCGAATGCAGCTGCGGAATCTCCAGCAATCCCAGAGAGCACGTGGTCTCCATGCTGAATTTGACTTTGTGTCATCAAAGATGTGAGTTTCGTGCCAGGGTTCAACGAAGTCGATAGATTCACCAGATTCAGTCGGGACTTTCTACGGCCGTGCTCCTGTCTGATATGTGCGGCCTGGATTGCGTCATTTATCTAACTGCTCAACGGGAATTAGAAAAGAAAGTGAAGCTGACGATTCAGCACACTTTCCTTACTACAAACGAGCTGACGCACAGGAACGGTATGCTGAAAGCCATGGCTTAGAAGGTTACCAACTGAGAAAATATATCGGACTGTGCGGTCAGCCCAGTTAGCTTTTGTGCCGAGTGGCTGACTGGCGGACTAGGAGCCAGGATGCAATGGTTCCTTAATGCGGCCTTCATGGCTCTCCTGAAGTGGCCTCTGGCAGCCACTTGGAACCCAAGATCAGCCGCTGACGCATGGCACCTTTAGCCTGCAAGGCCTGTGCGCCCACGCCAGCCTTGGTACATCTCAAGGTCGTGCCACGACTGCTAGTAAAGGCGTTAGCCGCGTGATTTGCTGCTGGCATTCCGGCGATTCACGACGCTCTCTTCACTCCGGAATTGATACCCTCGCAGCCGGACTACAGTCACTCGAGAGTAAAGCTCTTTCCATATATTCTCCTATCTTTCTGTGCAGAATAGACTATTCCTAACAAGCTGGCCTTCCCACCGTCTTCTCTCCTCACCTAAAGGAACCAGGTGCCTTGAAGATCGTAGCTTTTATGGTTAACCCTCTAAGCCTTAACTCAAACGAAACAACCGCTCCGTTGGATCCGAACTAGGTAAGGCGGCCAGCTTAGGGGTGGCTTCGACCCTCCTGCCTCCGGTCTGCTTGATTTGGTCATGAAACCAGGCCCACGTTCGGGGAGGGGTAGAGAGTGCAGTAGATGCAGCGCAAGTATACTCTCTCTATAAGTTAATCCACGCGTAAATCACTGCGCTTGCTCTCGGCCTGTTGTGGAGCCCTTCACTGCCCCCTAGACGGGTTGCCGGGTAGATGCGCTGAAACAACACGGGGGTCATATCAGGGCATGGCAGGTTTTTTTCGGGTTGCGCTCCCATAAGAAGTGCCAAACATAAGGGAGCGTTGGTGGTACTCGTAGGTTCAGGCACCAACCAGCCGTGGCTTTTATCGCACGCTCCCGTGTGATCTGAGTCTGGCTTGGCGGTTCCCGTCGCTTGCGTCCGATCCCGCCTCTGATCTCCTTGACTCAGTCTTAACACCAGGTTCGAACGGTTGAGGGAAGAGTGAGCGCGGTAGATTCAACACAAGTCTACTACCACTTAAAACTAAGTCACCATTCTTGCACCATCAGGCTGTGCAGTATCCGACAGACATAGCCGAAATCGACGAACAAACTGTCGGCTGTCATCGAAACCGACAGTCATTTCTAGACCGCATGACGGTCCGTGGTAGTGTATCTGCACCAGCTTCTATGCTCAACAACCGTCCTACCGAACTGATGGCTGGGGATGACTGTACGGAAGAAAAATGTGTCCACACTACTTTTTCCAACCTCCACCAGCATGCCCGCACTATCATTTTACTTTCATTACCCTAATTCTTCGTGTCGAACCGCAGTGTCTACAAACTGAATAACCACCGCTTAGCCAAGCGACTGCATCGGGGGAACTGCTAATGCATACCTTCAGTGTGACAGCGCTTTTAAATCACGCCCCTCTCCCCCCCCCCCCGACGTCGGCCACTCACTCAGTCACCGCAACTCCTACGCCGCTAGGAGACAAAGAAAAAAACAAGAGCAGTGTCGACTCAGCTCCCGCCTACCCGCATTTTGGTCCACTTTGAGCTGGAGCCCTTCGGTTGAAAGACAATGGTAGTCAACATTACTCCCCCGACCCCACCTGACGGCATGTCGCATATTAAAACACCGCTTTTGCGGCGGACCGCTTATTTGCATATTTGCCGGACGACAAGCCTTCAGAAAAGAAAATGGAGTAGGTCTCAGCGGGCGGCAACTAAAATATTCAGTGCAAAAATTCTCACGGTTTTTGGCACTCTGGTGGGAAACTCAGTCCTGTGGCTTTCTGTGTCGTATCTTCATTCAGATTCATTTTCTTTCAGCAGTCTCAAGACACTATCGCGCCTGCCACGTTGACTGGCCTTTCCGAACCGTTCTACACCTGAAAGTCAGGCTGATGCCATTTGCTGTGTCAAAATCTTCTTCAATCAATTTTTCCATGCAACTTAATTTCATTTGATAGAATTTTTTTCTGGCTTTTCGGAGTTTCGAAAAAATCAAGCAGCTGAGAGTTTTTTGACCAGTCTTTAAGAGTGCAACATGAACGCGTTTTGCGCAGTTTGACCTGGACTCGTAGCGACACAAAAGTCCAAATCGAGTGATTTGTGGTTGAAATTTGCACTACAATTTTGCAAATTATGGGGATCCTTATCATTTCGATGCGAGTGTTGGTTTACTTTCTAGAAGTGAATACTGTAAGGTGCATAGGAGACCTACTAATTCTAGGGCATTTCAGAAATCTCTATAACCATTCGCTGCGACCTTATTCTCACACATTAGCGAACCCTCCTTTGGCGGTCGAAGGGAAGTTGCTTGGTAAACTAATAAAGTTCAATATATTCCAGGTAAGCCGGTGTAAACGTCCGAAAAATGTCGAATGCACACAAATCATAGGCAGTAGAATTAATACCTGTCTTATTAAGGAGCAAAATAGCAGCTGCAAGCCCCTAACTACCTTTCCCGTTCACACCACCGAAATGGTGACATTTTGCGGACGGCTAAAATATATGTAGGCCTCTAAAAGCAGTGCCAGATAAGACAGGCGGTATGATATATACGGTGTTACAGGATATATCATAGTGACACTACAGGTACTAGTCAGAATCCCAGACATGCGATTCGCCGATATTCTGCCGCTGCTGGACATGGTTACAAGTGTTTTGTTCATCGATGGGTCACTCAGCGTGCCCTGTGTGGTTTCTGGTGAACAGTCCAGTTTTGAAACTGTTGACTCTTACTGTCCTCAGAAGCTAATCGTCAACCTGACGTAAATCGGTTCATTCTTCGGTCTGTAGACACAGACCGGAAGTTCGTTTAATTATCTGGACCGATTACTATTAACCACAGCGGGATGACCATGTAATATTCGTTAGACTCAACAGACAGACAACCAGTAGTACAGTTTATCAGAAGAAAGAGGAGCGTTCATCGGGAGAGGTTTATTATAAGCCTACGTTTCGGATACTTGTCTCATCTGCCCATCTTCAGAGAATGGATATTCTGGCTCATGGTCCTTGTCTTCATGCCGCCCTTTCTTGCGTGAGCCTGTTCTACCAATCATGTTTGAGTCACTGTGTGTAAAGACGAGGACTGGGAGCCAGATTATCCATTCTCTGAAGATGGGTAGACGAGGCAAGTATCCGAAACGTCAGGCTTATAATAAACCTCTACCCCGGTGAACGCTCCTCTTTCTTCTGATTTACCACCCGGGAATCGAATTTTCAGCACTATTAGTACGGTGTGTCTACGAATTCGTGCAACAGTCAGGACGAAATTTGACCTGGTACGTTATTTTGATACAATGAGTGGATTTAATCATGATAAAGCCTTTGAGTTACGAAAATTGCCCCTTTTAGTTCAGTCTATTAAGGGTAATGGGCATTCATTTTGGTTAAATTGGAAGTAGCCTAATATCGAGGAAATTTCCTTGACTAGTAAGTACAACAGAATAAAACTTCCTATTGATGTGCATTAGGCCATGCGAGAACCGCAAAATAACTACGAAAAGTTTAACATATATCCCTTTCAGAACCGCAAAAATTGATCTGAAGATGCTCAAATGCAAGTCAGGCCAATTTTAAGCAATCGCATTTAGTTCCAGAAACAAGGAACAGTTTCAGTTCTAAAAGTTATTTTTTTGCTAACCTGCGAAGACGTTTACTACAAAATGCATTAGAGTGTTGCTCGCAATTTGTTTTACCGTATCAATAAATTGGGACGTAACCAAAACCGTTCATATATGGTATGATGAAGGTAATGGAGAACAGATCTTATTAAATGTAAGTCATACAGAAATATCCTTTTTCTACACTTTAATTTCCGTTTACGCCTTATGTACAAACGGAACAGACAGAAGAATAATAATTGTGTCAAAACTTTGCTATATGTATATGGCCACCCTTTTTTGCATTCATAAGCCTGGAAGAGAGCCTAGCAGCAATCCATTGTGGTGGGAAATAATTCGGTATAAATAGGAAAATGAGTCCTTTCATTTTCAGTCAAATTGAATTGTTTATCTTCAGATAAATTTTTAAAAAAATTCTCAAAATATTCTTTTTCACCTTGGAAAACGTGAAATTGAAATGCTTTTAAAGAGGCAATCTATTCTAGAAGATATTTTTTTACTAATCTTAGGAAGAACAGGATCAGAATTCTGTTGCAGAAGTTTTGTTACCTTGAATTATTTCTAAATATGACCCATGTGGCCATCTTCATAAGAACTAATATTCGAAAATTAATTTTTTCGGTTTTTGATGCAAACGTCGAATGGAAGCTGGATTTATGGACGAAAACTTAGCGACAGTAAAAACGCTCTAAAATATACCGTAATTTGTCTATAAATGTTTGATAGTGAAAAGTTATTTTGATATAAAGCAGGAAGTACCGTTAACCTTTAAAGTGACGATAAGATTTAAACTTATTTTTCCAATTTACAGCAACTTTTTAGGTCTCCGGAACATGGGGATTATAAGAAAATGTCAAACAATTAGTACTTGATATAGTTATTTTAATTAACAAATTCACCGAAGGTTACTCATTATTCCTCATAAGTTTTCGTACATGCGTTAATACCGATTTGCTTGGGATTATTAATCTTTTGCTAACTTCGGCATTTTACACGCTTTATGCGCCGTTTTTTAAATATAGGGATTATAAGATGCTATCTTTTGGAAATTTACTGAATTTGGTGATTATCCCGCGGTGGCGGATAGAAGTTGGCCAAAATATTCATATCAAATGTCGGTCGAAGCTTCTTAAACTTCCAAAAGACTAACTTATTCTGGTTAGTGATTAATTTCTTCGGAAATTAGCAAGCAGCGGGTGCTAAGCTAGTTTATAATTTTCCTAGAATTAAAATCTATCGAAGAAAATGTGTTTTTCGCTGTTTTTAATGTATGAAAACTTATGTGTCTGCATAAACACGAACTGTTTTAACAAGCAAGTTTGGATGGTGAATTTTTTTCTAATTCGGTGATTGCGCATACATCAATGCCCAGTAATCGCAGATGACAGCATGTAGTAATTATTATAATTGTAAAGCCTGAGGACATTTAAAATACCATACTACGAAATGACTGTACTTTTTACCACAATCGTGGAAAAACACGAATAAAAGCAAAGGTCAACAAGTTTTTACGGATCGGTCCAATTTTTTGCTCCGTTAACAAGGAATAATGTTTGGTGCGGACACATTTTTATCGCAAAACCATTTGACATAAGTTCAAGAAATCAGAATTGTCAAAAGTTGGTTGCCACAGCGGTAAATGCGCCTAGTTTAACAGTGTTCCTTCGCGTCCGAATTCTGAATGTGATAATGAAAAGATTTCGGTGCTTCCATCTCGCTCGACGACTGCCAACGAGAGGCAGAATGCAGACAACCCGGTGAACAGTACTCAAAGATAAACCTTTTCAAAAATCTGCAAATTCGGTTCACGTTTGTTGTTTGCTTTTTAAGAATGCCTCAAAGCGTACGTCTGGAATCTTTTGACCGAGTAGAGATCTCAGTTTTACTAGCAATGGATCCGACTAGAAAGGAAGTTTGAGAACGCTGTAGATATCGAAGCCCATAGTGTGTGAAAAAATTCCGAAAAACAGTTAAATAGATAGAGGCCTCGAATACGGCCTTGGAAAAAGTGCCGCAAGGATTAGTAGATAGTTTGGGTTGAAAGCACTTCATCAAGCATAATGCGGTCTTTTCAGATGAAAATATACTGAATTGAAATGGCTAGGGTGGTTAGACCGATTACCGACAGGATCTACGTAAACAAAGACTGGTAACCGCCATAAGCTTTCATAATGATCTGGTAATATGGTCGTCTGGGAAGCCTAATTTTCGCACAATAAGTTACAGTTGGTGTTCCTGCACTTGCTTTTCAGGTATTACGTTTATGCACTAATAAATCGGTGGATCTTGGTGCTTCACCAAGACAACCGTCATATAAATATGATCCAGCGAACGAAAAAAGTATTCATGAACTACTCAAACTGCACTAATGAAGGGCTTCATTTGAAGGCTCATCTTAATCCGATTTGGAATGTATAAGGACTATTAATCAGACGCGTGTATCGCGGAGTACCACGGGTCTGCTGAGGGGGTTATATTCAGTACGTGAGAAATGCTTTGAATGAGCCAAAATCCGCCCGATCTTCGACACTTTGTATTGTGACCAGGCTCAGATGGGTAGCAGATGGGGATAGTGCGATAGACGTTGCAAAAGTCTGCTAGCACTGTGAACTAGGTCACGCAGAAATCCCTGTTCCTGTGCTCACCTGGCTGTGGGATGCACGTTTGCGGTGACCAAACTGTGAGAAAACCAGCGCTTGTAAATTTGATTGCTAGCATGAATGGACGATGAGTTGACAGCCTGGACCAAAATTAGGTCATTTGTTCTGCTACATTCAAGCAGCGACACCATAATGTAGTTGTCTTCAGGACCTGGATCAGCCAATTTTAAGACCATTCCGTGCAATTATCTTTTCTACGCTCTGCAATCTCTCATGCAAAACCGCATCTTTCTACGTTTGGCGGTTGACACTTTTTTCTAAAAACAAGGGTGATTATAATCTTCTAAGATATTTTAATTGGTGCATCAACATTTTTGAACGCAAGGAAATTGGTTATTCTGATAAAGTTTCATGCTCGTTTTAATCATTCGAAGGCGCACTAACACAAACTGAATGTATTTTCACACAAAAGACAAATTGAACGAGTCCCCACGGTTTAGCGAAATTTCCAATATATATAGTCCGGTCCTTATTCCCCGAAGTGCTTCATTCTTCAAGCTGTTCGAGGTTAGTTCGCTGAAGTTGACAGCTGTAACGCTTCTAATAGCCAAATCCGGCTGACATTTTTGCTCCTAACCTGTTGGTATCAAGAAACTAAGACGGCTCTTGCAGATGTGGCGTCGGTGTCGTATTTACGGGGACGCATGGTCATGCGGAGTGGTGGTATGTTGTCGAAAACAGTGTACGAGACCACCCATATGTAGAGTCTGATCAAAAATATTTTGTCTTGTCGTTTGTTTGCTGGAATCTTATCTAACTTTTTATTCAACCTATGTTATTTTGAATTCATCTCATATTCATTTTCCGTCCCAAAGTGGGCGTTATGAAAGTTTCTGTATATTTCCATGCTTGAGGCTACTGAATACTAAAGTAGATTTCTCTGGTCAACAATATTCTTTCTAGATAAATCTCTGGATCAAACATGATTGTCAAAGTTGAGGATTCGATTTGACAACTAACAACGACAGTAACTGATGCACCCATCTGGCAGCAAAAAGGACAAAACCAATTAGCCCCGGGTTCACTATCTTGGCAAATCACTTGATTTTCTGCTCAGTTTTTTGTAATAGGCATTTTGACATTGGAAGCTAACCTAGCACTTCTAAAGAACCTTGATATAATAGATCCGTTCTAATGCTTCATTCCTCTTCTCAAACTATAGGCGAACTATGCACTGTTCCTAGAAATCGAATTATTTTTAGATCTCTTCAACGATTCTCATTTCGAAAACTCTATGAAGTTGATGACCTTCACAACAAGTCTCACGAAAGAATTTCCAACTCTTGGCCCATCAGATGAGTTAAAATGATCAATGGTGCCGTACGCGTCATGCTCTAGGTGTTGAAGACGAAGGAAGGCCCCAAAAGAAGACAATAAATATTGAATAGTCGAGAAAAGGATATCTACCTAAACTCGCCTGAAAACAATGAGGAAAATGTCAAACTGAAGTGAATCCAGACGTCGTCAAGTTTGGACTCGATGTTTCTCTAAGATAAATGACCATCAATGTGCAGAACTTGTTGTACCCATAGAACTCTAAATTATATATACATACTTATCGATAAAGGTATCGTAATGTAATAGACTATCTATCGCTTTGTGCCGTGCAGTGCATAAATAAACGTAACTTTTTTCGACATTCAGGCACACTGAATAAAAATCAGTGTCATTATAAACTAGCAAAATTATGTTCTTGTTGTCGGTTGAAATGTCTCCGCGGATTAAAAAAAAACGGATAAGCAGACGTTTAGTTCTGCGTTATCTGACCCCACCATGCACATCTAAGTTAATTATATAATTGACATAGTTCACTTTATTTGTTGATATGAATCCTTATAGTGCTCACTTGCTATTTCGGTCCCCTTTTTAAGAGGATAAATTTGTGTTTCTGATTTTCGGTCGATCGATATTCATGGTAATATGCACTAATTGCAGCCACCTGAACGACAGCCCAGCGAAAAAATCTAAAACTAGTTGTTCATGCTCGCCCAACAATTTTTACTAACGGTTGCATGCGAAAAATTTATTCGAAAACATTGATAAAGGTCTAGTGTTACCAGGATGTCAATAAAAAGTACCTAAATTCCGCGGGTAATGTGGGACAGCAGAGGATCTGAATCCATTTCCCTCCATTATTTACGCTTTTAGACACAAGTTTTCCAAACGATGTGACTGACTTCGCAAATATAAAAGGAAGTACAATTGTTAAACTTCAAAAGATTAACTTCCTAGCTCTGGAAAGAAGTGCCGTATCGCTACCTTGTACAGACTTGTTTTGCTTATCTTCAAAGATAGGCCAAAGGGGTTGGGCCGTCTAAAATTCATCGGCAATGCATATAATTCGTCCACACCTTTCACTGAAAGGGGAGCAGATTATCAGTTCTTTTTAACATTTTCCGGGAAACAGTCATTTACCGTTGCTGTAAAATCGCAAGTCCTCACCTTCATCAAATTATTCGTTTCAGCTGCCCTAAACATTCCTTTTAACTCCCCGCCTTCGCAGCCCGCACCTTCAGATGATCAAATTTGAATCCATCATGTAAAACCCCTTCGCCGTTCTTCGGCAGCTTAAATTTTCCAATTGCGCCTTATTTTTGGCTCACGCACACAAAGAAGTCTCACTAATAACTAAGACTTTTATGCCTCCCCCCTCCCAACAGCATCGAGGCGACATCCTAATGGCCTCTGCTATTTACTTCTTTCTAATCTCATGTGTTTCCGCTCCCCCTCCTCCCCCTCTCCATGTTCTTCATTTCCACTATATCCCCGTCTCTACCCCTGTCCCCCCCCCCCCACCCTCGGGCGCTCAGTGCTCCGGAAACGCTGCGACCATTTTTAGAGGCAGACGCCGAACGATGCAGTCATTTCTGCCTGTCCATCATGCCCACTCTGAGGACGACTGAAAGATGCTGTGATCTCGCTTCCTCTCCCCCTCCCCGCTCAACCTCGAATGGTCTACCTAAAATCCCGTCGGTCGCTCAGTACAATAAATGGCTTGTCGAAAGGCAAGCGGTGGGAACTATGGGACTTGGGTTATCTGATGGGCGGTACGTTTGGATTGACAATTTTGGTAGGCTAATCAGATCTAAGGAGCGCTGTTGTCGATGTTCCTTTCATTCAAAAGTCGCATAGAGATGAAACGGTCGGAATGGCCCATGAACTCGACCGAGGGATCCCGCATAGATAATGCAAGGAATTAAGATATATTTTTAGTCGTCAAAATGCAACATGTCCACTGAACGGTTTTTTAAACGGCAAAAGTGGTTTGAGAAGTGGATCCTATAAACTCCAAGTCCCTGAATTTTGTCATTGGGGACCAGTGTTATTATGGGTTTCCTGGATGGACAAATAGGATAGGCAGTGAAGGAAATTTTTAGAAGTAAGTTTAAATTGGTAAATGTGTTTGATTTTGTTTACTGAGGTCGCTATATAGCCACGGATTAGAGCGTGTGAATCGAAAAATAATAAGCAAAGAACAGTGTGTAGTAAAAAGAGGTATTTGAATAAACGGACAGACGTAAGTTGGTGAGAGGTCAGTAATCAGTGGTATCAATAGCTTCAATGTATATACTGTTTAATGGAGTATATTCCAGTATTCCCATATTCCAGCATACTTTTGCACCGCGTCGGCGATGCCATGCTGAGCAAAATCACAAAACGAATGCGCTATTGATTCTGCTCCTTTTTTCACTGTTTATCCTGTTTCTCCAACCACAAGATCCCTTATAACACCGGTGCCGTACGATCTAATGCTGGGGCTTGCGGTATATAAGGTC
Organism: Ligula intestinalis; assembly: GCA_036362985.1. Classification (NCBI taxonomy): domain Eukaryota; kingdom Metazoa; phylum Platyhelminthes; class Cestoda; order Diphyllobothriidea; family Diphyllobothriidae; genus Ligula; species Ligula intestinalis. The sequence continues at coordinate 39,828,901 of JAYGXS010000001.1, read as the reverse complement.
CACTACTTAAACTACCTTTTTACAAAAAATGAAAGAAGTACTACTTTTCCGTCCAATCTTGAAGACAAAATGGTTTTGCAAGGAAGATGAAAAATCAAAGAGAATACCTAGCCGAACATGGACTCCAATAGACAGAAGCCGCAAAAGCATGAACGAGACTACATAAATGAGAAGAAGTATAAAATGCTAAAGAAAAACCTGACAGAAGAAGGTTGATGGTTTTTCGATCATCGAGGAACTATCGTTATCACTTTTGTCCACGCTTCGATGATCTTCACGGCCTTTACTGCCTTCTCCTCTCCTCGAATAAGTGGACTGTGAACGATCATAGTACATTTCTCCTAGCTCATAATACTGAAGGTTGCTCTTTTTGTCATCCGCTAAATTCTATGATTGTATCTACAGAGAATAGTCTCATCCGGTTTAGACTGTGCTCCCTTGACGAGCATTTCCTCTAACATTAGCTAGCCTCACCTGCGGTCGTGTCACGCATGCATATTAACTTCTCATGAGCGACAGTACGCTCCTCCTTAAAAACCGAAAACCATATTCACTTTGCGTATCTCTCAACCATTTACGAGGGCTATTTTTTAACTATCCGCTGAACTTTTTCCTACATAACTGTCTATTATAAACACAAAGTGAACATCGTAAAATGTTTGTTTATTCGTTCTAAATTTCTCTGCAAAAGGAATTGTTATGTACAATGAAAGTAACCATGTGCATGCTAAAAACAATCTATTTATCAAAATACGTAATCTGCTATCATTTGCCTAAACAAATGCTACTGAATTTCCAACTTTTTCCACTTCTTAAAAATGCCAAGACTGTGAAATGTTTCCTAGCATGTATGTGCAGCTTGGGCTGGACGGATCTGAAAATTTTAAAAGGTTGAAACATACTGAAGTTGTTCTATGAGAAACGAAAATTCCAAAAGGCCTTTTTGTTGGGAAACTATTGTTCGATTGTTCCTTTCTTTTGCGTGAATTCATGACAGCCAAATTAAATCAAGTTAAAGGCTCTCAACTGTCGAACCTACAATAATGAACTGATTTGGATGCTTACACTATTTTCGGGTTGAAAGTGTATGAAAAGACTTCCGAGGTTGACTCAGAATCACCGTTCAATCAATTTGTTTGTGTTTAACTCGATCTGTTTAGGACTTAGTTTCAAACTTCCAACTTTCTGCTTTATCAGGCCAATTCTAGCCTAATGCCCGTTAGTTCCCTCTAGCAGCGGTTAAATCGTCTGTTTATCCCTGAGAAGAAAGAGCCACGCTTATCTAATCTAAATTACACATCTCGTCTGTTGCTGTATGCCCGGACTTTCGAAACGAAATTGGAGGCCTGCTGACGCGTTTGAACCTATAAGGCGCCCATTGGAGCGGCTCATGATTAAAGAAACAAGGACACTGGTTTTTACTTAGTTGGTATGTTGAAAGGATTTAACCGCAAACGCTGTGTTAAGTTTGTTAAATTACAGTCTGTTGGGTTTGGCAAACTGGGCGCGGTTGAATCAAAGGTGATTTCGTTCTTTTAAAGCCATGGATGGCCATACTTTATCTAACTTCAAAGGAGGCATGCGTGTTTTCACACCTCTAATCTTTTTCAAGTCAAGCCTCATATCATACCTTACTTCTTTTCTAGAGGAGTGCTAAAAATTGTCTCACCTCGTCTTAAATTTGGAATTTATTAGGGGAGCTATGATTATGAACGGGGAATTCCTAAGGCTGACGAAAGTGAAATCAACCTCAACACTGGCTGCCCCCTTCTTGAGCGATTACCTACTCGAACATCAAAAAATGATGATCACAAGCAAATTAACGCCGTCAGCTCTTAGGTTCACAGCACCGAAAGCAACAAATTGGGCTCGGCTATTCATTTCACGAGAATTTCTTTGTAATGAAGCAACCTTGGTTTGCATTAGCTGCATTCGCTCTTCCCATGTTTTTTTTCCATACGTTAATGGGAAGGTAAATTCAGTAAGATCGGAGCTTAAAATAAGGAACCTTTGCGCGGGTCCCGAATATGACTTGGTCATTTTTATGAATCTATTCAGCAAAATGCACTTTGATGAAAAGCTTTAATCCACTTCACACCGTAATACCTCTTCCTACCTGCATAAGCACAAGCTCTTAGGCTACACATGAATCTACGGCTTGCAAAAACACGACACCTTCCTCTAAAGCCATTTGACTGTCTTCTGCTAAAATGGCGGGTGAAATAGACAGAGGGGAATATGCTTTATTTTCAACTTAGCGTCCACACTTTTCAGCAAAAAATGGTTTTATTCACTGAGGCCAGAGGATACCTGGACAAAATACGCAAGAATCAAAACGTTTGCATTAAGTGCACATCGGTTAGAGAGACAGTTCCCGCATCAGCTTCTGTAGTTCAGGTAACGCTGACGTACCGTTCTATACATGGCAACAAAGAACGCTGATATGCCGATTTACGGCAACAGATATATCGCAAGCCTTCAAAGGCATTAGATCAGAGCGGAGGGGATAAACAACATCATCAAGAACTCGATCAGCGAATTCCTTTACCGTTGTGAAGTTTCGTCAGAAGCAAAGACATACCAAGCTCATGTGAATGGAAAGCGTGGTCTTTAATCTATCTACGCCCACTACCAATGGGTTAAGGGACTCGGACAGTAGATGGGTGCATAGGATTGGGGAAAAGTGAGACCTGTGTCGGGGAATGCATGTTCACGGCTCACTAGCGTATTCTACAATAGAATATGCCTGACGCGCTTGAATTCATCACAAAGGTCTAAGAGTCACATCATGGAAGAGTATCAATCCAAGAAAAAATTGGCTTCTGTGCAGACCACATACGATTCCACTGGAACTGGTGGGCTGGCACCTAGGGCTCTGGACAATCAGGGCTGTCCTTCATTCTAGTCAATTGACCATTAGGTCATCTAAAAGAGAACGAGCAGTTGAGACTGCTGGGTTGGTCAGAGACACTCTGGCAGGCGGGCCTGTGGACACCGTTTTTGGTATTTAGCACGTCTTTCGACTGCATGTGTGCCGTGCACAAGTCATTGTCAGAATGCTGGCGGCGGATTGCCAAATATTTTCATACAAATGTATTTAGTCTCTTTCCTGCGATGTAGTTAGCAGTGCATGTCTAATTGGGGTAACCAATTCATTCTAGTCTACTACAGAACTTATCTATGGGCCAGGAATCTGGTTTAGGGGTCGGACCAGCAGAATTAGCCTTTGTCCCTCACGAGACCTTACAGTTTTGGGACAAAGGTGATTGGGAGCATCAAAGGTGGTGAAACGCACACACGCCGCTTAACTCGATCTCGTCTAACCTTCCAGTCAAGGACAGCCATTCCATTTTGGGCATCACACAGAACACATCCTGATCAAACCGCCAGGTGAAGTGAGGTTGTCCACTATGAATGCCATCGATCATGCCTCTCAGTGCGCGAGACCGTCAAATTAAACGACAGTTTTGCCGTAAATTCTGACTATATCCACCGCGTCTTCCAGAGGTTGGTGGCGCAGGGACGGTGCCAAAAGTATTGTGGCATTCCTAGCATCAACCTGCATCCACAATGCCACATTACGTTCATAATCAAACCATTATAACCAGTATCGTTATTGCGTTCTTCTACGAATTAGTTTTTGAATATACCTGATACTTTTCAAAACGACTACAGAAACAAAATAATTTCACTATTATATATATTGAAACGTTTGCGCTCTAAACTGCTAAGGTAAAGACGCAACTAGCCGTGGGCAAAACGTAGAGGACTGTCGTTAAATATACAGGAATACCAAGGGATTCAGGTCTTACTCACTTACCTGTCGATTTATTTTGAAAGAACTTTAAAGAATTCGATAAAACTCTTGAAGTATCTTTCTAGGTATCTCAGAACGAACCTGTATTTTGTCCCGGCTACCTCCTTTGGCATCTCACTATGGTATACACCACTCAGCCCAACGAAAAGAGTTGGCTGTTGGCTTGTTTCCTATACGACTTTTGAGGTCTCGGCGCCAGGCCAAACATTATGGAGACCTAGAAAGCGCTGTTATCATTTTTAAACACCAATTAATTAAGATAAACTACCCGCACTCCCCTCTGGGCTCGTCGTTTAAGTGATCTTCCACCCCATCACCCAAAGCCAGTCGCATCATCGATAAATGAAAAATCCAGGAGTTGTACTTTTTAGGTGAAGCCGCCGCAACGAGTTTGATGAGGATAGAAGAGGGGGAGCCATTGGCAATGGCTACTGCACAACATTCTAGCCGAAATTGAATCAGCCATTTTTTGACGACGGCTCTTCGCGCGTGTGTGGCCCATTCGCATCGCTGGCATCGCGTCGCAGGAACACCCTGGTCGCGCGTCCCGCAAACGCTGGAGGGGTGCACAACCCCATGCGGTAGGCCGTCCGCTGAAAATTAAATCGGTCAATTTGCACCTCCGTGACGACAAGCGCCGTGCGCCAAAGGTAATAAGTGCACCTATCGAGGATTTTGTTGCTCCTATCTCGAAACTAGGGTAATAAATGAACTTCTCAAACTCAATCTCCTTTCTAGCTTTTTCTCTGCTTCGTCAAATTATTTAGCTGCCGTTCTGCTCGTCAGTGCCTGGTGCGCGTAGTGGACTTCAAAGTGCTTTTTTACAAATCTTGCTTTCTGCCACCGTGATCACTTTTGTGCAGTTTTAAAAAAGCGGCATTACCTCAGCTCGCGTCTTCAGTATGCTCCCTTCTGTTTTCTCAATAATCTGGACATTTAAAGGTCTTTGTGCTGGTTGCCATCAATAGGAGGTAGCACACAACAGCGGATTAATTCAGGATGTCACCTTCGTGTATCTGAATGTCGCCAATTTACGGATTACTGAAGCTGAACATTACTCGTTATGAACATAAATACGACATGGATTACAATGCTTCAACCCTTAGTACTGGGGAAAGTATGGCTACTTTCTAAGGCACTTGGCTGACCGCCTGTCCTTGTTAGAGTGAATTATTTAACGAAGCACTACGCAGATAGTATTGCCGGCAAAAACAACAGAGACTGGAATAGCGACATATTTGGTCAGAGTCTAACGCCCTTACCACAATTTCAGACCTTAGGTGGTGCAGCACTTGGGGCTGGGTATAACTGGCTGACTGACTGACAATGATTAATAAACTACAAATGACCATTCCATTCTGCCGTGTCTTTGCCGGCAATAGTAGCTGCCTATACTACTAGCTGTCACTGCTACTGTCAGCGTCCGAGAAGTGAGCCCCAAGACAGGGCGGGACAAGAAAGTTCCGTTAGCGGTCGGTGAACGTTTATCAACGAGGGGCAAAGTGCTAAGTCTCACCTTCTGACTTTTGATTCCTGAATCTCGGTCTTGCGAAGAATATAATGTCCCAGTTTTATTACTGCGGCTTTGAAAGCCAGGCAGCAGGTAGGAGGTTCACTATAGATGGTTAATTGAGACTTTTGTTAATCATCGGAAGGCCCAAAACTCATTCTTGATCCAAGATTTTCATAAAATAAAGCAGTTCTGGCAGTTTTGCCTCCGATGGTACGTAAATAAGGCGAAAAGGACGCTTTGGCAAACCATTTATTCACATGAAAGAGGCGTCAGTCTAAGCAGTTTAAGTCCATTTCTAAAAGAAACATTGCTGTTACGAGGTGGTAATGTGGAATAATGTCATAGAACAATGGCGGCTCCATGCAACTGTTACTAATGAGACAATGTTGTCTTAAACAGAATTGCGACGTCTGTTTATAGTTCTGGGTGTAATAAGGAGCCAGAAAAAACTTCTTAGGACGCACGAGGGAAAACAGTTCCGCCCTCTTTCACGCCTCTGCTTTTGTGCCACTCTGTATCTAAATACTCCATTGAAGATGCTGTTAGATGTCGAAAAGAAAAAAATTGTTTATCACCGGGAGTCCAAACAAATGTACTAGTTATTGGCAAAACGAATTATTTCATGTGCCCCAATTTCGAATGAGGACTTTCCCAACTAATCTAGCGGCACTTTTAATTGAAGATTGTAAATGTCGGTAAGAGAAAACACTTCGTTCAGGTAACTTTTACGTTGTTATTTCAATGAAAACGGAGAGCAACGAAGACAAGAGAGTCGGGGACAGAGCTTTCTAGAAGTTAAGTGTCGTGGGCGTCACGGGGACAGCAAAAATAATCAAACCAAGACTTTAAATTTTTTCAAAGTTTCTAGCTACGCTCCTAACGTATTGTGAGGAGCTACACGCCCTTTCTTGACTGTCTTCCTTGGGAAGGATGGGCTACTCTGCAGTCAGATAGACCGTGATGAGTCATAGCTCACACCAGCTTGACGGGTGACACCAGTGATTGAGGCGCCAGCTTTTCACCCTCTTGATCACACCACGTGATAGGAGACTAATTACTAAAAGTCTCCGAGACTTGGACGGACCTGCTATCTTAGCACCGTCTCCCCACGTCCGCCAATGGACGCCGTTGTCATCATTTATTAACAGTTAATCTTATAATTTGAGGGAAGGAGAAATCTCAGTCTGCGTAATGGACCGACGGATGAATGAATGGACGGAGAAGGTAGAGAGGAGTAGTAAGTAAGGGTGAGAGGGAGGAAAGAAAGTCCACTCCACAGTCACGCAGATGTACAGGACTGGTACCCTGCATTCCTGTGTACAGTAGTCCCTTCTGCCTAAACAGTAACATTATATAAGAGCAGTACTTGTGAATCTCAACCAAGACGACGCGGAACAGTCTTCTTACCACACAGGTACACTCTATCATTGGGGCTATGAAAGTCGTTGTTTTGACATCCCAAATTCCTGTCAGACACCGTAGTCATTCCGTCAGTGCGCTTCTTGGATAGTTCTTTCCTGTCGAGGGAGGTTGTTGCATTTGTAAGCAAAAATGATAGAGGGGAGATTCAACTAGGATATGCCCAATCGTTCCAGTATTAACGTTTGCTCAAGCAATCTACGAGCAAGTGAAAATGGCACATACTGGTCTACATATTTCTGGACTCCTCGGGTAGATGGTCCTGTAGGGGTTAGAAACATTAACTTTCAAACACAAAGACTAAAATTTTGGAATTTAAATACGCGATTGGAGTACCTCCAAGACCGCAACTACAGTTTCACAAAAGCGCTGCACAACTTCCTCGAGACGCACAGGACCTATACAGGAACCGATGTTGGTGGGCCGGGAACGGGAATTAAAACCTTCCCTACATTTATGGAAGCTTATGATTAGGCAGAATAGCATTACTGACAGAAGCAAGAGAGCTTGGAATGGCCATGTCTGACTTATTATTCGTTATCAGGCGTCCACATTTGACCGCATGATTTGCAACCCCAACCAGCTTCTAATTCTTGACCCGTGGGCTCGTTTTCCTATCGGGTGTGATTGGAAATGTAAAGCATTGTAGACTGATGCTCACTGATCGGTCCCGGGAATTGCTTGTTCCATTATGCCATGTGGTTTTGTCTTGAGCCCCGCTAGTAACCGCACAGAGGTTACTGATATATGCAGGATGACATTACGGAGACTAAAATTACCGTGTCCAGCTTGCAAAAATTTATCTGCCGGCCATATTCCATCCCAGGTATCTATGCTACTGAAGGCTGTTTAAAGTCATGCCTTAGCTTTAATTGAGATATTGCAATTTACATTAAACGCTACCTCATGGGATGGGACGGAAAATTATTTATCTTCACAACAAAGAACCATTGAATTTTGTCACTTTTACTGACAGTCATTGTTTCGCCGATAAGGTTAAAAGTTTCGGCAAAAATGCCTTTCGAACAGTCTTTCATTGACCATTCCTTGTTAGGCTGCGTTTTGCGCTGCCTCTTGTACTATCAAAAACATGAATTAATCCGGACCCCTAAGTACGCATGAAGAGGAGCAGGAGTAGGGGTGTGGCTACTTCGACTGTCGCTCTCCGAACAACGCCACTCGAAACGCTACAGTTACAGGCTTCGTTCATGCGTCCTCTTGGGGACTCGGACTAGGTGAAAAAATGGTACAAACTGGCCTAGATGCTAGTTAACCGCATCGATGCATTAACACACATGCACATATTCCAGGTGGGTTTAACTGCATAGGAACTTTCCAATGCCTGCATTATCCCCTCGCGCCCCCTCCTCCTCCTTCGTCCTATGTCCTCGTATGCACCGGGGACTGGGACTTAAAGTATTAATGTATCCATCATAGGCATGTGTGTTTTTTGGGCAGGTCCAAGGGGGTAGAACTGTATGCGTCGTCTGCAGTTGAAGGAGGAAAGTGCTTCGCTGAAACTATCTGTTCCAGGAGTGAGAGACTGATACATGCAGACAGGAATAAGCAGAACACAAATTAAGAATCCTATGGAGTCATTCATAAGTAAACATCTCCCCTAAATCATTATCGATGAAGCTGACGATATTCTTGAACTGGTATATTTACAATGAATGGTTACATATGCTTGTCCCCCATGATGCACTGGTCAGAGCTAATACAGTACTTCAGTAATCTGAGATGTAGTTCAGTACTCTAGGACTTTCCAAACGACCGGTCATTTAAAATTAAGGGATTTTAAAGAGAGCCTTATAGGGTCATGGGAAAAAAACGGTAGGATCCAGATATCTGTGCCCTCTGAGCCATCTCCGTAGAAAGTGCATCTATATGCGCGAAAAAATACTCCCGGGGTATATCAGTATTTTCCTTATTTGTATACAAATATACCGTAAGTTTTCTAACCCAGAAAATGTGTAGATGGAGATTTGAGGGAATGGTTCAACGCACATTTGAGGTTACTTATTTTGTTCATTTAACTGACTTGAGGCACAAAATGCTGTTTACTAGAAAGGTGCTCAGTTCAGATCAGTGTATTGAAGTGACAATGGGGCCAACTTGGGCCGAATCCAATTTTTCTTGATATCCACGGAAGTTCCTACGTTATTGAACGCAGGGAATCACAAATTCTTGTTTATACACGTTGCACTATAAAACAAATTAAAAAGAAGCCTGATAAGCTTTGACTTTATAGATTTCAGAAAACGGAGAATTTCGTTTTGCGTTACTAGAAATCAGAAAAATGCACGTATGAAAAATCACATATTTTTCGAGAAAATAAGAACAGCTTTAGTTTAAAATTTTTTTGCAAATCTGGTATGTCTGCTGGCATAAAATTCAGTAATAAGCGTGTGCATACTTGTAGTTGGTTTTACCACAGCCAAATAAACAAGCATACATATGAAAAACCGCAAAATGCCGTCACTTTTCTCTGTCACACCATGCACGCAAGATGTCACAACAATTTCTATTTACAGCTGACTACGAAAGAATACAGAACGGGCAGAAAAAATCAGTTTTCGCAAATCTTACGAAATATTCAACCACTTCGTTCTGCGTTTGTTATCTTAGAATGGAGTCTTAAAGTAAACAAATATATTCAAAACTGCTCCAGCATACACATATAAAAGTGAGTTTTGTCATTTTCAGCAGAAGGTTTATCCGTTATTTTCAAGGAATTCAAAAAAAACCAAAATTTTCCATGTTTATACCGACTTAATCCTCGAAAAATGCACAGTCCGCAGATATTCGAAGTCAAAATATCTAATAAAAGTACTTTTTCAAGAGGTCACTTGTTATAGAAAGTATTTGAAATTTATTTTAGGCATACTAATTTGTGCGTTATATGGTTGACGTTCATATATCTCGGCAATGAGTTGACATGTTTGGGTATGGCTGCAAACATGGTCCAAACTGACAGTTGTATTAGAGAGCATGTCACAAAACCCTCTATTTAGCTAAATATTTTGAAAGAACATATCATTGAGAAGAAGAAGAAGAAAACTCGATCGCTGGGACAATATGTTTATTCGCCTGACGTTTCGATATC
>JAYGXS010000001.1:39792031-39814046 GCA_036362985.1 Ligula intestinalis | reverse complement strand
CCTAACTTAAAGCTCACCTTCAAATCCCATCCTAATGCCGGTAGGTATGACAGCAAATAAGCACATGAGCAGCCCGTAACAGAGGTGACACTACGCTAACTTTGAGACAGACGGGTTTTAAGATGAAGGTCAGGATTAGGGTTAAAGTTGCGGTTTAGAGTATCTTAAGTGTTAGGGTTAGAACACGGGAATATCCAGCCTTTCTGTAAGCTATCACAAGGTTACCTCTATTACACAGGGAGGACTTGTACTTCCGCGTCCTGTCGTGGGGTTGGCGGGGGGAGGGGTAGGGGGCACATAGGCAATTCCGTCCCTAACCCAGACAGTAACCCTCCTAACCCTAACTCATCCTGATCTTTAGTGGAGGGTCATCCGCAATGCGGTGGGAGGCGATTATAGTCGTGCTCTACATCACAAATATCCTTTCGGTAATCGGTAAGATAGAAGTGATAGAAGTGTTCTTGCGGTAGCTACTTCTGCGCTCAAACTCTTAAAATAAGCCGAACCTTAAGCATAACTCTACCGTTAACTCCACTCGCCATGGAATTTGGCATAAGGCTTCTTGTATTAGGAAGGTTTCTTTTACCCTGTCATATCCAGATAGCAAATGGCGGTTGAATTATACGATAACTTGCTCCTCAATTTCATTAACAAAAATATGTTATTAAAGGAAACACACCCTTCTTTGCCCCTTGTTTCTTGACCACCCTTTCCAAACGCGGGCCCTTGAACGACAAAAAATATAAGCCTTGATGATATGCTCTCGGCGCGTACTAGTGTAGCAATGCTTGAGCATTCTCAAGAGCAGTATTACTCTCGCTTTGAAGAAGTATAAAGCTCAAGCGAACTTTTTGAGTAAAGGTAACTTTCCAGTTTTAGAGGTTTTAGAGGAAATGGTTTTGCTCAAATGAATGATCTTCAGAGTTTAGGAGGAAACGAGAGAAGACTTTATGAACACAAGCAGAAAAACCCGACGTATAAGGATGTCCCATGAGTACACCACTTTTGAGCGCAACACATGCGACTAGTGGCACAGACATACGCATCACACACCCAGTCCATCTGTGTAAACGCCCCTTAATGTTGAAACGAAATTTAGAAGGACCTAATGGAACGAAGATGTGGTGAACACATTCACTTTCCTTCTCAAACGGAAACTTGCACGTGCAAAAATTTGTTGAATCGTACCATTTGGTTCGCAGGGTAAAAACGGAATAGTTGATAGTTTCCAGCAGACGGCCAATTCGAATTTATGGGTTCCAGCTAACCTTAACTAAATATTTGTAGAATTTCGGCCTAGGAAACACTCGAACAACTGCATTTCCATGGGAGATCAGACTTGCTGCGTTAAGTAAATATGAGTCTGTTTAGGAAGCAAAGCCCTTCAACAGTAGAATATAGTTGCCTAGGTAAAAATGTCTGTCCAATTTCTTCGAAATATCTCCAAACATAAGCATAATTCACAAACATTACAAGAAATGTGTGCTTAGAGCGATTGATCGATGGCTTGAGATACCGCTCACGATACTAGTTGGTGTATCAAGAGAATTTTCTGCAAGAAGTTTACTGGTGTGTCGTCTCAAAAGGTAACTTTTGTTTATCTGAGGCTATTTAACTGCCTTTGATACGGGCAGCTTATTTTAATTTAAACGCGTCTAAACAACGTTACCAAATATTTGCTTGTATTTTTCTATTACGATTCTCCGCTGCATATGTCAAGCAGCCACCTTAAATCAAAATCGCGCGATACCCTGGAAAATATACCAATCATAAGCTCTTTAGAAGAAAAAAGGCGGAACACGTTTAATGCGAATGGTGTCGCGTTAAATTGCAGGAACGTTTGAAATTTGGGACGCGGGAATAGAAAAAATCCCAAGAATTTAATGTAAACCCGCCTACACTACGGGGGATCTTATGCTCGTATGCTGTCGGAATAAATGACGTAATATGTTGAACGATAAGATTAGAAAAGCTGTATGGTCTATAACTGTTTAATTAAGCTCCCTACTTGCATTCAAAATTTAGAGATCTTACATAACTCTGCTACAGTAAAAGTGCTGCAAACAATACCTTCAAGAGTATTCAAAAACAACAATAGTCTAGTCTACGGAAATTTCGTGCGTGTGTCACCAAAGTGACACATCCAAGATACAAACAAGAAGTGTATGTGACTATAGCATCGGCGGCGCTACCAGGACACTTGAGAAACACCAGAAATGCTGAAGAAGTCATGATTATTCCCACATTGTACTGTGTACACACGGATAAAGCCCTAACGGTGTTGTCAGTGCATTTGAAGACTAGGGACAATCAAGGAAAATGGAGGCGAGAATGTTAAAGTTCACAAATAGTCGGGGACCGCCAGAAGCCCCCGGTCAGCACATGTTGTGTGCCTCCACCTTTACCGCAGCGTACGCGCGCATTCAGGCATTACACGAGTCAGTTAGTTCACATGTATCGACACGAAAAACTCCCTCGAATCTCACCCATTGCGCACCTCATCACCGGTACAGCAATAATGTTCTGATGGTTACCACCCATGCTACTGATCGATTGTGGGCCAGAGAAGCATGACTGAAGCTACTTTTGGACCGCGCAATCGTCACCTATCACGAGAATATTGGCCTCATAGAACCGGAAGCTATGGTCGGATCTCTCGATATGTTGGCGTACTTCCTCCTCCTCCTCCTCCTCATCTTCCGCCTCATTGGTAAGGCAAAAAACGTGCAGCCAGGTAATTGCCTCTCTACTGCGCGCACGCGCTGAATTTTCCTGATTAACGTGGTTGTGCCAAATACGCTCTCTTGCACTCTCTCGCTCTCTCTGGCGCATTCTGGTAGATTGTCCCCAGGCTCCCTCTCTCTCTCCTGATTGCGACTCTAGCGTCCAACAGTGTGTGTGTGTATGATGCTGTTCTGCCTCCGCTGGAGTAGCGTTGTGGTTTGGACTGGGCAACAGCGGACAAGATGCAGACCGGGGAGGAAGAAGTGCCCGCGGGCGTTTCCTAACTCTTCGCAGGATGTTAACAACAAGCGCTCTGTAGCAGCATCTCTCGCCGCTACGGAAGCGCCTCGCGACGACGACAGGTGGGCGTGTACATCTTGATTGGCTGATGAAAAGCTCACTCGCAAAATTGTCATAGAATTGCGCGCGGAGTACTCTCACGTCTCCCGATGGCCAAGCGAGTGGCGTGACGGCTACGGCTCTCCTATCGATGAATATTGGCGCACTGACCTTGAGTGTCCGACGGTAATGGACGAAGAAGACGGCCAGTACTTGTTGCTGATGCTGCTGCTGCTGCCGTAATCGCAACTAGGGAGCGTGTAACAGGTTAGGAGTCTGTCGCTTGAAAACCAAAAACGCCAACTCTGGCTTTCCTCTAAGAAAGGACTAGCACCTGCTGGCAAATAAGTCTATCAGGCGGTGCATTTGTGTCAGGAGGTGAGTATGGCTTTAAACTAAGATGGTAATGTTTGCATCTGCGTCGTTTATTAGAATGAAAAAAGGTCCCTCCCCGGTAGTGCAGATGACCTTAAACTAAATTCCAGAACAGGTAGATGCTATTGCGCACTAGCACTAAATTTTACCTTAAAATTAACCCTACACTTCAGCCTTAACGTAATTTCCCTACAATTTACCGCAGGGTCAACTTTATAATGGGGTGCCTATTTCCATGTGATACCGGCCATTTTTTTGGACTATAACCTGATGCTGACCCAGATTCTCTAAAAAAAATTCTTTTTGCACTTACAGCCTTAAACGTATAAACAAATGAAGGAAGGAAGGATTTATCAATGAAGCAAGGGTATTAAGTCCACTTTATCATGACCTCCAGTAACTTATAATAACTGTTTGCGCTGCCAGTCCGTTTTTATCCCCCGCCCTCCACATGAAAGTTCGGTTGTCTATTCTGACGAGGTACAGCATGTGCCCCACAGCAAGTCGGCGCAGGGATAGTCACTTCTGCTAGCTATAGTATTTAATGGCAGTTGACCTTTGTAGCATCTAGCGCACTCTCTCATCCCCTCCCGTCGGGGTCCAATGTCATGGTGAAGCCGAGAATATCAAAGGTGGGAGATGGTGCAAGTGGCTGGCGTTTAGTGGACCTTAACGCCACCGTTGACTCATCACGCCAACGCTGCGGTTACCGTGATGGCCAAACCCTGGCCTGTCTATCGCTCAAGGACCAGGGCCCTTCACTAACACACATGGCTTAATCTCGCGCAATGCTACCAATCACAGGCCCACTCACACAAGACCTCAAGTTGGTGGCTGGGGCCGAAGACACTTGGAATTCCGCCTGGGAGCGTCGCGGTCGCGGCGACGCCGCCCTCTCCCACTGGCCACACGGTCGGACGCCTTGCAAGACCAATTGGCAACTTTCCCCTAACATTTCTGTAAACAATACACTGTTCCATTTACTCTGCCTTCCCAAGACGTCTCCCATCTCCTAAGGAACCGAGCCTCGAAGATTGTAGCCGTTAAGGTTAACCGTCTTAGCCTTAACTCCTATAGGCGTGCCATCGCAGCCCCCATGTGTGGCAATTTTGTGGGTGTGTATCTCCTATAGCATCTGTCGTGTCTTGATCTCGCCCCGTGTTGGTCCAGGGCATCTATCGCGTGGCACCTTTTGGGGGATAGAACATACACATACGAGAGCTTGACCGTCGACTCCAACGATGTCGACCGTCTTCTCCACAGCGGGCTGGTGCAGAAATCGTGACTTACGAGTGGACTAATTTTAATAACTAGTAGACTTGCGTTGCATCTAGCGCGCTCGCCCTGGCCCCCGTTTCAAGGCACTGCCAAAAAGACCGGAAGTGGGATCGGGAGCGGTCGACCGGCCGGCGCCGCCACGTCTAACTCCGATTCGGTGGAATGGGATTGCCATAAAGCTCACGGGTGGCTGCTGCCTGAGCCCGCACCCACACGTGCCGCCAACGCCCAATGGAAGTGGTGGTACGGATCCCAGCGCACGCAGCCTGGACCTCCTGGGGTAACTCACCAATCACATCTTAAAAGCGTAGAAGCGGTTCTAGAACAGCTAGAAGACGTTGTTTATAATAACCACAGACTGATATTTTACGTAAGTCTCTAGAGGACACAGACCTCAACAGAAAGAGCATATTAGTATTGCAGGCAAAGGCAAGGGAGACTGGAATGACGGGCTTATAAGCCATCCTCAGCCAGTCATCTCTAATCCCAAATTGTGCATTGCCCAAGGCTTGGACTCACCACTTTTTTCATCAGAGTCAAACGATCTAATCATTGACCAACTAGTTCGTTGTCTTGCCATTTTAAATCGGGCGATATTGATATTCGTTGATGAAAGGTCACCGATCGCTGCCGAACTGGAGGAGCGAGTTCCGTTTGCGATCGATGAACCTTCATCAACGAGGTAGCATACTGCAAATTTGCATTAGCCGTTCAACAATATCGTTAATTCAAAAGCAGTTCACAAGGTAGAAACAGAGAGCAACCTGTTAAATGAACACGTCATACCGAGCTCAGCACACTGCCAACACGCACTAGATCCTGAGCTATAACAATAGCTGTGTTTAAATGCTCTTTAATGGCTCCAAGCACGATACAACAACCGCAGGAACGATCATACGAAGCCCTTTACCAACTGGACAAATTAAAAAGGACTGTCTAACTTTGGTCCGTCGAAACCTGCTGCTTCCGTACTCATGCATAATAAACTAACAGGAGGCACCCACAAAGCTCTAACATGATCTTGTAGTGACCCCCTTTTCTTAGTCATGCTTTCCTCGGATGCCACGCGGACTAGGTCATGTCTGGCGTGACCACCACGCGTCCGCAAGACACCATAGTCAAGGCCTCCGTTCAAGGTCACTCCTGTCTGGCTTTCTCAAGGCGGCCTGGTCTCACTAGCCAACCACTGCTCAAGGTGAGACCACTGCCCGAGATGCGGACGATTCGTTTACGCTCAACCACTTCCTGAGCCGACGACTCACTGTTCGGTTGCAGACTCTCTGGACTGCGGCTCATTCATGGCTAGCCTGCACTCGTCTGGAAGTCACTCCTCCTATTGCTTACATTCTACGCTTGTTCCTACCTTAGTAAACTCTCCCTGACACTATGGCCTTCCATGCCTTATTTTATTCAACTAGCTTATACATGATGGGATACGTTCTCTCGTCTATTATCTGGCTGGACCACATAGTATCCCACAATCTATCGTATATCAATAACACGTTTTAGATGACAAATACGTTGCTCTTGGGCTTCACCTCAGTGTTGTCCAATAGCCATGGGCGCGGCAGGTGTGTAGCGACCTTGTACTCTAATACATGCATGTCCCACATGTCTGGCTTTCGCGCGCGCCGGACGTGTCAAGGTCAGGACTTGTCTGGCCTCACTAGCCAATCACTTCTCAAGGTGAAACCAGTGCACAACTTGCGGGGGAGTTGTTTACGCTCAGTCACTCCTGGAACCGACGATCTACTGTTCGGTTGTAGTTGTCCGGACCAGGTGATCTACTTGCCGGACTGCGCCTCTGTATTCCAGCCCATTCATGGCTGGACTGCACTTGTCCGGGTATCCCTTACCCATTACTCATATTCTTACTCATTCAGCACTACATCAAATTGTCTATAACAATTTTGCCTTTCACACCTTATCATATCAACTTGTTTATATTCATTGGGATACGTTCATTCGTCTATTATCTGCTTGGACCACATCGTATCTCACAGGTGAACCAATCAAGGATCACCTGAGTAAGGGATGAACCATCAGACGTTGTTGATGGGATTCCACGCCGCAACCGTCCATCATCTTAAACATACGAGACAACAATAAGACTGTACTCAATTTTGAGGTAGTGTGCGTAAGTTGGCATTGAGAATGAAATACTCGTCGTCTGTGGACCCTATTATACCACGTGGCCAACACCAAAGACTAGTCAGATGTTTCTGGCGGCCTGGGCCTCTGACAACAATTCTCTAAACCAACATACACACCTATCGTGTGACATTAAGGCTAACAAGGTTTAACCCTAACGGCTGCAGTCTTCCAGATCCGGTTCCTTAGGAGATGAGAGAGAAGTCTTGCGAAGGCCAGGGTGTTAGGAAAAGTTTATTCTACAGAAGGATGGAAGAATAGGTTGTGGGAGATTTGACTATGGGAGCACATGTCCAGCCGAGCGGTGAGCTAGGTCTGAAGTGTCATCTGGTGGCAATCACGGCCTTGAGGTCTGTCTAGACGGATTGAGGTCACGCTACTGTGGGTTGGAGCCAGAACAGGAGAGACATGGGGCATGCGTTCGCTAGCAGTGACGTCGCGCGTCCGCTTGCGCATGCCCCGAGGCACGCGAAAAAACTGCTTTCGCACGAGGTACTATGCTCTGATTGACCTCGTCTGTGACGTCAAGAGTTAGGCGGGCGTCGGGCAGCAGGGACGACTACACGTCTACTTTCTAACTAACACGCACCACAAGCTCAAAGCCAGATGGAGGAATCCAGTTTTAAAATATGTGCGTAAGCCAAGCACAAGCCCTGAGACCAAAGCCGTCGGGTTCTTTTTGCTTGTATTTAGTTGCAGTTGTGGACTCCTGTAAGGGCCCAAGAGATAAGACAAATATACTGTGTCTCAGGGCTCAAAGTCCTCGCCATACATTCAAATGAAACCTAAAACTCCTAGCTGTGTCCATATCGAGAACAATAAATGTTTTCTGACAGTTTGGGTTTTAATTCTGCATATTATTTTGCAATAAAAAGAGCCTATTGTCATAAAAGTTCCTATTGACTTTTTGTACAAGAAGAAAACGCAAATAAAAACACATGACCAGTAGCTCTGGAATCTCACAACCAAGGGAATGGCAATCGCGTAAATTCTGAGCTACTTGCTACAGCAAGAATAGCTGGAAGTAGACGATACTTCCGGTATGGTACCTATAGAACAGTTTGAGATAGGCTTTCGGGAGTTAATAGTAATAAAGGTGTATAGTGTGTGTACACCAATCGACTGTAATGGGTCATCAGACAGTGAGTTTATTTGAATTCGGCCAACACAAAATAATTCGCCTTTGCCAGAGAAGCCTACGAAAAGATCAAAGGTAATCCGATGGCTCCCCGATCTCCAGTTTATTGGCAGAACTGGTTCTGTCAGAGCTAGAAAACACCGCCTTCACCCAACAGAAGCCCGTCATTTGGTGTCGTTACGCGGACGACACGTTTGTTATCATCAAGAAGAGTATGCTGCAAAACTTTCATAACTTGCTCAATGGAAACTCTCCTGACATACAATTCATGGGGGAAGAAGAAAAGGAGCAGCAGCTGCCTTTCCTTGATGTCCTCGTCAAGTAAACGTCCAACGGTGAAATCGATGCGATGGTTTATAGGAAGACAACGAACAGCCCCACTATTTCTCAGTTTTCACGGCAATCATCCAGTTGCTCACAAACGGAGCTGTGTACAAACGCTCTTTAAACGGATTGAGACTCATTGCATTAGGCCGGAGGAAAGGCTACGCAAGGCCCGATATCTCCACGAACACTCTATGTGGAATGGTTATTCAAAAGCATTTATAAACCGATGCCTACGCGTTCGGCCCCTGAAAACCCAAGCGGAAGAACCCCGAGGATATGGCATGCTGTGTCATACATCAAGGAGGTCTCAGCAGCGACTGAGCGCATTGCTGTGGGACTAGGTGATGGAATTGCACACAGACCCAAAGCTGTCATGCGCAGCAGGGTGATGAAAAATGAAAGATCGGCTTACACCGAGTGAACAATCTGGAGAAGGGTATCGCATCACATGCCTAAACGGTCCTTGTAATTACACAGGCCAAACTGAACGCATGCTCGGATCGCGCATGAATGAACAGAAGTCGGCCGTGTGACGAGGCGACCAATTATCGCAAGTTGCAGCTCACATCTATGAAACAGGCTATGCGTTCAACTACGCGGCCGTCAAGGTAATCGCCCACGCAGGAAACAAAATGAGCAGAGAACTGTTAGAAGCCTGGTCCTCGGACGGGAATTCAGTCAACCGATTTGTTGAATTGGCGCCAGAATACAGAGCCTCGCGCAATTACGCACAATCACAGTCAGACGTCTGTCGCAGTTAACTGGGCCCACATCCTCTCTACCTGCCCCATTTTCGTTGCTGGCCCCCTGATGAACATTGCACTGAAGATTAATCAACGTTTATCTCTATGAGTGCCCCCATCATTTCCCTTTTTATTGCGGTTTTTCCCCTCACGACCTGATGACCCTTGACAGTTGATTGGTGCACACACTAACTTTAACTTTGTTGCCCCTCTCTGATGATGGGCTGCCGTACGAGTTCGAAAGCTCAGGATAATAGACAAACCGATTCGGTCCTCGACCAGTCTTCTTCCTTACTCATGCGAATACCTGGAACGCGAACGTTCTCCTTCACAGTACTTAGGGATACATATGAACCCTACCTGACTATCAACATCCCTCTCCTCACCCCAACACTTACCGTGACATGTCTATCCTCCCCCCCTGCTGTGAACATCTGTCTACGTGCCTCCCCCCCCCACCAAATACCCCAGTGCAACAATCTCATTCCCCGTTTTTCATTTAACCTGACCAGGGGCAAGTGTTACTTGTCTGAAAATTTACGAATACAACTTGATTTTCCGAATACCTCCTTTCTTTTCATCATATCATCTCGGAATACCGACTGCTTTACTTATCAATAATAGGGGTTATCTGGGCCGAATAGTTATAGTTTTCTGCATAAGCAAGTTGATGGGAGGAAATAACGCTCCCGGGTGGAGCAGGACAGTCACACTTCTGTCGGATATCGAGGTTCCTTGGAATTTCACCTCTTAGCAGCTGTTCCCGTTCCTCTTAGTCTTTCATGATCGGTTTTGACGCGGTTATTAATTGGCTTAAGGGGACTGAGGCAGAAAATTACATCCCCCTATCTGCGCATGTCTCCTACTTTCCTACGACTGCCTATGATTTAGGATTCTCGACAGAATCTGAAACAACAGGTAATAAAACTCTTGCACTTATAGAGATAAACGTTGATTAACCGTCAGTGCAATGTTCATCAGGGGGTCAGCAACGAAAATGGGGCAGGTAGAGCGAATGTGGGCCCAGAAAACTGCGACGGACGTCTGACTGTGATTCTGCGTGATTGCGCGAGGCTCTGTATGCTAGCGCCAATTCGACAAATCGGTTGACAGAATTCCCGTCAGAGGACCAGGCTTCTAGCAGTTTTCTGCTCATCTTGTTTCCTGCGTGGGCAAGTACCTTGACGGCCGCGTAGTTGAACTCATAGCCTGTTTCATAGATGTGAGCTGCAAATTGCGATAATTGGTCGCCTCGTCACACGGCCGACTTCTGTTCATTCATGCGCGATCCGAGCATGCGTTCAGTTTGGCCTGTGTAATTACAAGGACCGTTTAGGCATGTGATGCTATACCCTTCTCCAGATTGTTCACTCGGTGTAAGCCGATCTTTAATTTTTCCAAGGATTTCAGCATCTTCTTCTGAAAATTACACCGTTGTGATTATTCAAGGTCAATGGGAATTAGCCTCTAAGCGGTTCTGCCCTGGGCATTTTATTCGGTGCCCTAAAGCTCTATCTGCCGCCTTTGTGAGCCCTTAATCTCACTTTGAATGCTGAAATGCTATTTTCCGGCGGTTGGATGACCTCAATTACAAGGCCATGGGGCCGAAGGATTGGTGAAATCTCGTTGAGTAGAAAAGGCCAAACCGACTTCATATTGGGCAGCATAAGGTCAAAGCGTGTCCCATCGTCAGCCCATTCAACGATAAATCTCGTTTGAGGCAAAAGTACAAGTAAAGCATTCAATGAGACCAATGATTATCAATTCAAGTTATTTTTTTCAGAAGTTCAGCCGCATGTGCACAAAATTATGCTTTACTCTTTGTTCATTTTGAAACCTTCGGCGTAATTGCCATTACCGTCTAGTCAGTGAATACGTAGGACAGGGAATCAAGACCGGCAACAGTAGTTTTAGTAGTGCATCTCATATACCCCTAGTCTCAGCATTTTGTCCCATGGAGGCGATGGTTAAAGGGGTTTTATGGGTGAAGAAATACCAATAACTGTAATAACTGCTCTATGCATTTTTATTTTATTGCATGTAGAAATGCTGCTGATTTACACTGTTGATTATTCTAACCTGTATTATTGCTTAACTTATTGCGGAAAAACCGATAATAAAATTGCAGGTTTCTTGAATTTCCCGAAAAATTTAAATTGTGGTTAGGTCGTCTACTTCAATTTACCTGAGGTCCAATTTACGGTGCTGGATTTAGACTAGTATAGTCCGCGGCGCGAAGCGCCCCGCGCACCTTCAATTTGCCTGTGGAACAACTTGCTCCCAGCGGCCGCGGGAGACATAGTCAAAAAAATTTTCTCCTTCACTGCCTATCCTATTTCCCCACCCCCAAAACACATATAACCACCGTTTCCAAAGGAAAAAAATGCCGGGACTAAGGATATATGAGGTGCACTACTTAAATTACCTTTGGGTCAAACTCTCAGAATGTTGCCATTTACAATACCTTTCGTGTTGCGAGCTAGGTGAAGTCAGAAGAAATCCTTGGCTGGTGTAGGCTATGTGATGCTCGCAAGGGAGTTTTTATGGACTGAGCAGAAGTATGTCTCCTTAACCTGCGGTGTGATCAAACGGAGAACCAGTTTTATTGTGTTAATTGTGAATGGCAGATCACTGTGCATACGAATAGTGATAAGGGCCAGTCAAGTAATAAGTATCTGTGCGGGTTTTTCACGCAGGATGTTGACACACACAACGTTCACACAGAAAAAACGATGGTAATGTACCCAAAAAGCTCTTAAATTTGACCGGGGATGGATCATAATCTCCGCAAGTAGAATATTGCTTCAGCTTATTAGTCAATTTCCCGCAAAGAAATTAAAACGGACTACTGCTGCACACAGTTTCCTCAACAGCTCAGCCTGGTGTTGCAAGGAGAACACACGTCACCTCTAGTCAGTGTCCACAAAATTTGGCCGAGGCCAACATGGAATGTGAGTATCTAGAGGCCCCTGTCTCTGAGATAGTGCTCTTTAACTCGGCATACTAAGCTTTTTCTAATCCATCACGCATGAACAGTCCGGCAGTCGCGACCACCGAAGTCTATCGCGTAACTCACAGAAATCCCAGTAGATGGCAACTCACGCACTAATGAGCTTACCGTGAGGCTGAGTCGTGCAGCATCTAACACACTCCCTCTTCTCTCGCTCTCTCTCATTAACCCTGCTCCGATGGAGAACTCAAGACGACCAGAGGTGGGCCCGGAGGCAGTGGCTGACAAAACTAAACAGGCTGCCAATACAAACGAACATGCGAGTCCTGGGAAGTAATTGAGAAGAAGACGACTCGATCGCCGGTACAATACTTTTCTTCGCCTGAAGTTTAGAGATCCGTCGCGGATTCACCATCAGAGGCATAGTCAGATAACAATAGCAGATAGGGTAGCGTATGCACGGGAGTTTACAGTATTTATAGGATACTGTCATTACTGCAAACATTCAACGATAATTAGCGCTAATTGTCTTCTTGCGTGTTGATAGTTTGCTGAGCAGCATGCGGGCTCTGACCTTTTAAACTTTCATCACGCGTGCTGGACTAGGGTTATGATCGCTCGACCACCTGGCCCTCCAGTGTTGGCATAGGATGACGCGGTGGCCTGTCCGTGGAGACTTGCTTTGGCCAAATTGAGTCTCAACACCGAATATGGGTTGGGCAAATCGCTAAACTTGTTTATGGTTTGGGGGTCTGTGAACCTTGACTCAAGTAATTCTTGGTCCACCCGATGGTCACCTCTTGCGAGAATTTTGGCCTCATCAAATTTAAATGCTAGGCGAGAGAGTGCCGGAGAGGCAACCTTAAGAAAGAATCATTGCAGTCTGACTCTGAGACCGCCAAGCCAACACTCTTTCCACATCGGATTTTTGTAAACACGCCACGTTTATAATAGTGAGGAACACGTTGATTTGCCGTGAGAATGGATCCTCCATTGTCAGAAACACTCCTTCTCTCCCCCCGTGCCATTCACCGGAGACTGTCTGAGCCTACCAACTAGCTGATTATGGGTTTGGGCGTAATAACTGAGGCGGCGTTAATGCTCACTTCCAAGTATGCCATCACACCTTCACCATGTGCGGTGGTAATTATGTGTTCGTGTGGACTCTGTCCAGCCCAATTAACGCGTGTTGTGGGCCAAGCTGACCCGTTTTAATCCAGCTTATCCACAGGGTAGTCTATGGTGAAAAAAATCTTGATTATACCAATGAAACAGAAGAGAGACAGAGCGATAATTATGCTTTATTTTGAAGGTTTATATACAAAATTTTCAGCAAGAAATGGCTTCATGCACTGAAAGCAAGAGACGAGGTAAGGTATAGTAAGGTCATCGTATACCCAAGGTCTAAAGGTTTACATGATATCCGCATCGGTTATGGAGATAGGTCTGATTTCAACTTCTGCATTTCCATTTCTTCACACGCGAGGTCGCATGCAAGGAATGGGAGTAAAGAGTGCCGATGTACGGTAAGACATCTGACGGAAACTTCAGCACATAGTACGGGAAGACTTCGCAGCCATTAGTTTAGAGTGGCGAGGATGAGCAACCTCACCAAGAATGCGATCAATGAATTGCTCGACCGTTTTTAATTGTCGTTGCATTATTTAAAGAACAAAGGAAACAGCGACAGCTGAAGAGAACATTTGGAGGATATGTTCAAAAATGAACTGGTCTTTTTAAGTAAGGCTGGAAAGGTAATTGGAGAGCAGTAAAGAATGAGGGGGAGGATTCAGGCAATATAACTCACCAGCTTAGGGCTTGCGAAGTGTGATATGAACGTAACCAACGAATGCAATATAAAAACTTACGAATTTTGATAAATAGGCCTTCAATATGAAGAGTTAATGAAAGGATAGATGCCAGAGTAACACCAAGGTACCAGACAGAGTCATTAGGCAATCCAATTGGATATTCAGGATTTCCACTAGAATAACATCAGTGACTCAGAAGCCGACCAGTAGAGCGTGGGTCAATACTTCAATAGGCCCAGCCTTGCATCTGAGTTCACATAAACAAATTAGACCAAGCTTTAAATTTCCGATTCCTGGCCTTATATGGGGTTCTGACTGGCCGACGATGGCGAATAAGCGGGGACATGCCAGATAAGGTTTTATATCTGAAACAGAGAGATATGCTTCATTCTGAAAATGTCAATCCAAACATTTCAGCAAAAACGTCTGCCATTCACTGTGAATACAATTAGGCGTACAAACCACATAACACTGGAAGAGCGCAAAGGGTGTATTGTGGCTGAAGACTGCAATAGGCAAAATCATGAAGAATCGTGCTTCAATGAGTCGCAAAATTTAGGCAAAATTGGCATTCCCTCAAAACGGTACTAGCGTCGTGCACTAGTTACCTCATTGTTGTATGTCGAATAAACAAATAGGGGTACTGGTCGGCTTGTACTGCGTGCACCAATCCAACCGATGAAGGCATAAGACATTTAAAGGTCAACGAAGAAAAGATCAAATGGTGGCTCCGTTTCTAGAGCCCGCCACGTATTCTCTTTAACGGAATTGTTCAAACATAGGAATCTGTTAAATTTTTCTCATGAATTTTGAGATGCATATGGACTCATTTACCAATTAGCCTCAGTGTGAAATTTCTATTTGGTTTCATGGAAACTGCTTAGTACTAACATAGCCGATAAGTGCGCTAAAACTCTTTCTCCTCTTGGAATCCACGATTATGTAAATGTTCAAGTCTGCCACTGTGAAGACAAAGCAACTGCTATAAATTTGACGGTATGCATACCAGAGGCACTTGCTGTACAAAATAGTTCACTAAACATGCAGCATACTTCCTCTCACTAAATGACAAATTTTGCATAGATAATAAATATACAGATCCATACTTCAGGAGCGTTAAAATGCCCAGGGGCTTCACCACATTCGAACTCACCTTCTCGCTCAGATAGAACATTGTACTACGGGAGCATCAAGTAGACTACGGAAATACGCACAAGGATTTTTGCGTCAAAACTGAAGGGCCTTTCCTGGTAATTTTATTTCAACCTCACATATTAATTTCATATGAAGGGTTAAAACTGGAAGTCCGGCGCGATGCCGCCAGACCAGTCGTGTTTCGATGTAAATAACAAAGAACACGGATGTTCTTAGTTCTGTTTAAACTTTTCTATGCAGACTTAAAAAATCCTCGCTTAATAGTAACTGCGGCATATGCCTTGTATACTATTAGCCTGCCGGTATCAAACCAAATTTAAATAAGCCCCTAATCAAGTCATTGCTTTATTGTGCATAAGTTATAGCTAAAAGGGAACACTTTTCCTAACCAATGTTAAATGTCTATCCTATTATATGCAGTCATAGGTAATAGGAGCGGTTCACGGTAACCCTTTTGTAAGGGGCTTATCAAAGGGAAGTTTGCAAAAGGATTTTATACACGGAATTCAAGCTCAGAAGAAATATGGCAAAACATAAGCTTTCCCCTTGAACTTTTACCAGTCGGAGAGCTATTTCGTTGAGTCGCTGTAATTAATTAATGAACCCTGCTGGTTTTACTATTTCTTATGTACATTTATAAAAGAAGCAATAGCAGCGCTAGCCCTTTGAACAATTGGAATGCAAATACTGTTATCAACAATCAGTTTACTAGACCACTGACATATGAAATTTGAATTTTTAAATGTATGTGTTTATTGGAGGACAGATTAGTTATATATCGCAATGTGTTATCGTTTTTTTCTAATGAGTTTAAATACGTCACAAGACTTGTTCTTCTCTTTCAGTCCTCTCTTCACTCCCGAAATTTAATTTAGAACCATCGGTATCATTCGAAGGTTTACATATTTTCGATTTGTATTTACGAAAGTAATTGTTCTAAAGGAAGAAGGGGCTGAAAATTGTCTTTTCTCATACACTGTAAAAATCGAATTTTCAAGTTAAACTTATTACTTTAAAGGCGTAACGTTTCACTCCGCCCTTATTAAGTATTATCATACAAAACAAGATAATCGCGGTGCTGGTTGCGTTCGCGCTAAACTTTAATTGTGTCCTTTAAAATTCTGAAGCTTACCTTTCTCAACAGCATTAAAGAGAGTAATTTATCATCTTTACTATAGGCTATTTTATTTCGAACAGACGCACATGCCGTAGTCAAGCAGGCCTCCATCCGTCAACTGTATGGACTATATCCACTTTTCCAGAATATGTTTTACTGTCTAGATTTTTTATGCTAGACCAATTTATCCAAGCGATCGCCGCTAAAAGCTGTGAATTTTCCGCACCCCTTAAAGTCCGGCTAAAAATAATCCATCTACCATCTTTAATTGAATGTCATTAAGGTCTATGTGTGGTCTTAGCCCCAATTCCGGCCGCAAATTATAGTGCAGGCCGTAATTGTTAGTTCAGTATCAAAACATGTCATGGAAAATGTTGAGTTGCAGGCATGAGCAGTAGTCATTTTGGACCAACTGCAGACACTAGCTGATGCCAAACGTCCAGCTTTCACCGCTTCTGATTCGACAAATTTTTTTTAAAATCTGCGTCATTTGCTCCCCATCATCATCATCATCACAACGTCAGATTGCAGCTGAACCTGCCGATCGACCGAAACATTGTAGAAGCTTTGTTTTGACAGCACAATGGGTATATTTAACGGAAGGCTGTCTGGTGAATGATGGGAGAGTATACAACTCAGACTACCGATATTTCGAGAGGTAAAAGCCAGTGTAACTGTTAAAATCTAACATATGGGGACGTGACTAAGTTATGAATTCAGATTGTAGTCGAACCTGCCATTCGACCAAAACATTTTATAAGCTTTGTTTTGACAGCAGAATGGGTACATTTAACGGAGGGCTGCTTGCTGAAGGATTGGAGAGTATACAAATCAGACCACAGGTATTTAGAGAATTGAAAGCCAGTGAAAATGTCCAAAACCTCACATATGGGGACATGACTAGGTCGTGAATGAAGTAGACCAAAAATCGGAAAAAAATTGAGGCATAAAGCACTTTTTATAAAATACACCCCTCAAAAAGGCATGAGTCAGAGCTCACCGACAGGCGGACGCTTTAGGGATTTTCTATGGCTGAACATAGCAACCACAATGGATTTGATGAATTTACAATCCTTGAATTGCTTAAAGTTAAAACTACCTTTCATGGCTCACGGAAACGCGTTCGGGAAGTCACAGAAGTGGAAACCCCTCCCCGCCTCACTCTCCCTCCCTCTCCCGAATAGTCTCATGTCATGCGCCCAACCCTAATGCCAACCCTATCCTAATTGCCTTGGCAATTAACGCAAGGTCCGGAATAGGGCTCTTTCTACTTCTGTTTCACGCGCTAAGCTCGTATGAATATCAAGCTGACCAATCAGATTGTCCGAGAAAGTGAAGACTTCATGAGTGGGGTACTTCAAAACTTTCCAGAAAGCTCATTTATTTTGAGTAGACTGCTAGTCCATACAACGACTTAACTGGAATACCTTTTCGTATTGGTGAGTAATAATTGACAAATGATATGTACGGTATTCTCTGTAGAATTTCGTCGCGGCAGTTAAATCAATAAGAACACCCCAGCCATTAAAGTCATCAGTCCCGGTCCCAAATAGACAGAGGATATTGTATGCTGCACACAGGAAGGCTTGAAAATGGGTTGAGAGAAATTGGGAGCCGGACGAGGGCACATGCCTGACGCTAAGAATGGTGCCCCGAAAGGCAATGAGGAATGAGTCACAGCACCCTTAGCACGAGGATGTGTGAGTTGACCTTGAATTTGATTGGCTCGATTACATAACCGTGACTAATCCAAAACTAAAATGTCACTGTTATGTGCATGCATGTACGTGCGAGAGGCTATCCTATCATCTTCCAATTTTCTACTTCCTCTTTTCTTCTCCTCCTTCTTCTTCTTCTTCTTCCTCTTCTTCTTCTTCTTCTTCTGCACGCCCACAACCGCAAAGTTCACCAGTTGTCTCTTTCTCTCCTTTCAGCCCTGTCCACGGACGCCAACCGACGACGGAGCATGGGTAGAGCCTTTCAGTCGATGACTGATTGGCTACCCCTCTCAGGATGGTGTTGGCCCAGGCTTCATGCAGGGCTGCTCTCACCCTTCTGAGATCCAATTGTCTGTATGCACATGCAACGCCAGTCCTCAGCCAACCACGGTCCCTGCGACCTGGAAGGCGCTGGCACTTTCTCTCACTTCTGATTCCCTGTTGGTGATTGCGTTCGTGGTCTCACTGGGTTTCAGGCCCAACCTAAGGTGTCCGAAAGCTAGGCGTTGGGGGAGAAAGTGAGGTCGACCCTCGGCGCGTTTCTCTCCTCACCATAATAAATCTGAATGCGTCTGAATCTATCACGGTGCGCTAAAAGCCGTGGCTTGGAGGGTTTGCCAACTGACGCGAAAACTCGGGCCCCCCTACGTTGATGATCTTTTTGTACGCGTGTGTTTGTGTGTGCGTATGGGAGGAGAGGGAGGACTGAGAGTCAGGCTGCAATGGCTCCCTCTTAATGCGGCCTTTATGGCGCTCCCGCGCAGGCGGGAGCATACCTAGTAAGATGGCTGTGTCAAGTGTGCGCGTGCTGAGTGTTTATCGCGCCAGCCACCTACACCCTCCCTCATCCCCGGTCTTATTGACTTTGTCTTTACACCGGATGCGGAGGTGGGAGTGGCGAGCGAGTGGGAAGATTCTGCGCGAGTCTGCCTAAACTCCGGTTTTCTCTCGTGCTAGTTCTCTGCGTTGCTCCCGCTTGCTGTCGCTTTCGTGTTGCTTGCCCAGCTCGTCTCAGTGTCTGTTGCGGCTTGCTTAAGCGTTTGCTGCGGCTTGTTGGAGCGACAGGGGAACTGTCGTGCGAGAGGCGTAATGTTGCTCCAGGCACACCAGTAGGGTCATTACAATTTGCGCCCTTTGTGGAAGCAGCAAGGGAGGTACACACTCAATGCAAATGGTGAGCTGATAATGAAGGTGAGAAAAGATTGCAAATAAACGGCGAAACTTCGCCCACGACGTGCACTAATTTCAATTACGTTTTCTTTCCACGCATATTCTCGCACAGCCTAGCAGGAAGATATTATCTGACGGTTAAAGAAACGACTAACTATCGTGTCCTAAAAAGTGAATCATCTTCTTCCTGGACCTTGCACAGGGAAGGCTTCTTGACGTCGTCTTTTAGCTTTACTTGCAGTATCCTCTTCGGGCTGAGGTGCTGCAGCTGAGGTTGACACCCAACGTCTCTATTCTCACGCCTGGGTGCCGTGGTCTCAGATCCATACAATCGCAAAGTTGCCAATTGCCAGATGCAACCTGTTGTTGTCTGATTTTTAAAAAAATGCCCAAACGCAACGTGCGCAATGATAAAGAGTGGACTCCGCATTGGGCTGAGGCGAAAAGAAGCCCAGCAGCTTGAAGCGACCTCGTATTCTAAGCCATGCTTTGCTCGCGCACTTCTGGGCGTGTCTGGAATTCCTGTTACTCGTGCCCACTAAGTACGTGCACACCCAAGCGTGTTAAAGGCAAGTTAAGGTCATGGACATCTCTGTTTGAGTTAACTGGCCAACCACTGTCCAAGACCAGTCCACAGAGGACCTTAGTCTGGTGACTGCTTACGCTCAGACACTCCCGGAACCGGCGACCTCACAACTGGTTGCAGACATCCGACGCGGTGATTACACCCGCCGAAATGTGACTCGGGACTCCGACCCGTTCATGGCTGGACTGTACTCGTCTGGGAGTCACTTGCCTATTACTCACATTCTACTCCTATGCTTTATTAAATTATCCATAACATTTTAGCCTTCCACGCATTATCTCATTTACTTTTTGCCTCTTACGAGTTCTTGCTGTTGTCAACCACATGATGAGCAGCTAATTCAGTCTAGGTTATATTTTCCCACTTTATTCGTGCACTTTAGTAACAGATGTGAAATGAAGATAGCCTTCCTGCAAAGAATCGACTAACGCTTACGCTATGGAGTCGGTCAACTATCTGGCAATCTCGGTCTCAATGGAAGATCTTTTTTTGCGACAGCATCGGCTTCCAATTTACAATTGGTTAGGAAGATAATATATTCGTTTCAAGCTCTGCTGCTTTATCCTTACAATAGCATTTGTGTTCCGGAGACGGCTTTGATATATGCTTAGTATCCTGTATGTTCGCAGGCAAAAGGAACTGCGCCCTTTTGGTTATCTAAAAAGTATTCTTTATTATAAACCAACTGGAAGTCTCTTATCAAATATCTACGTGTTAGAACTTTCTTAGTAAACCTTCTATCTTTTGCGAATTTCGTCCTTTGAAATTTGAACAGAAAGATGTCTCACACACTTCACTACTTCCCTGGCTTTGGGATGCACAGTATGCACCTTTATGCGTCCAGATCGCTGCCGATGTGTAAACACAATATAGGTCATATATTACGGGGAGATTATGGTGAGCTTAAGGGTTGACGTTATGTTTCTGGCTAATATAGGGTTAATGTTAGGGTTAGGATTGTGGTTATGCCTGGACTTAGAGTTAAGGTTATATAAGGGGAATATATGCCCATTCTGGAATGTACCAAAAAGCCACCTCAATCAATGGGAGAATTCCAATGCTTCTGTCTTACCCATTACGGAATTCTTTAGTCCTGTTGAAAGCTGTGCTATCAGCAGCAATTGAAGAAAATGACTCCAATTTGGCTCGTGTTATTGTCTGCTAAATGCTCAAAAAATTCGACTAGTGTCAGTGAAAATTAAGTCTCCGAATGAATGCAAAATTTCCCATTCCAGGTATTTGCACGGATAAGGAAAAAGGGTTGTCAAGCGCCATATCAATTTGTTTTTTATCCTGAGCTTTCAAAATCTTACAGGAGTTCATCGTCAGAGATATGAAACAACAATAAAAAATAGGATTATTATAGTCAGTGTATACTAATCAACTGTCAGAAGTTGTCAGGTCGTAGGGGGTAAGAAACAATGAAAAAATGAGGAGAGGGAGTAACTATAGAGGTATACATTAAGTAACTGTCAGAGATGTCAAGGTTCGTCAGGGCGTCAGCAACTAAAACGGGGGTAATTACGGAGGATGTGTGCCAATTAACTGTGATGGACGTCTGGGCGTGGCTGCATGTGATTGCGCAAGGCTCTGCACATTGGCGTCAATTCTATATATCGGTTGATTGAATTCCCGCCCATTTACCAGGCATCAAGGAAGTTTCGGCTCTTGTTTTCTGCGTGGGCCAGTACCTAGAAGGCCGCGAAGTTGAACTCATGGTCTGTTTCATGCGTACGAGCTGCAGCTTGCGAGAATTCGTCACCTCTTTATACAGCTAGCTTGTGTTCATTCATGCGCGATCCGAGCATGCATTCAGTTTGGTCTGTGTATTAACAAGGACAGCTTAGGCATGGGATGCGATACACCTCCACTGAGCGGAAGCTCAGGATAATAAACAGCTTGACTCGGTGCTCGACAATCCTTTTTCCCTATCCAAAATGAAGCTTATTAAAGGTTCTAAAGGTCCCAATACACATTACAACCGATAATGTGTTCTTATCTATTTACCAGTGCAGCAGCCGTGACTCATTCTGTACAGTAGGTACAGCTGTCTTTTATGGTAGACATCCACTGCGTATTTTGCGCTGCCCGTCACCACGTAAAAGAAAGGGCACGTCAACTACCCTTCTTTCCTCTCCAGGTAGTTGTCATCGATGGAGAGACGCTGCATAATCTTGAGCCAAGAGCTTCCCACCGTCAACCCTCAGTATCAATTACCTTTGTTACTATGCCAGGGTATGCAAATACTAGAATAGATACTAATCCTCCCACCCAGATTTTGTCAGCTCTCGCGTACGTCAAGAACGTCAGCCACCTTCTCACGGCACTTGAATATGGGGTTACACACACCCACGCCGCAAGCAACCATCAGGCGTCAGGGAATGAGGCCGAATGAGCCACTGACAAGATAAGAAAGGTCTGCAGCCGTTCATC